>NW_017547183.1:616393-717528 GCF_001854935.1 Bemisia tabaci
CCCCCCCCCCCCCTGGATTTGCTACCGGTCGTGGGTTCAGTATTTAGATGACAGACATTTTCCCTTGTGCTTGAAGTCTATTTTCACCCGCACAGCAGTAATTCAGTGTTTTTACCGCTTCTCAGATCTCGCAGTTGTTCAAGCTCGGCTCTCACAACTACGAGGACATGAAGCAATTCAGTGTGTGCATAGAAGAAGCGTTGTTCAAGCTACCAGCGCACAGGGACCGAGCGCTGAACTACAAGATGGAAGAGGTTCAGATTACAGCCGTCGATGAGATTTACGTCGAACAAACCGAGTTCGGAATCGTCGAAAAACAAATCGCAAGAGTTCGACTTTTCTTCCTCGGATTTTTGTCTGGTGAGTGTCTGTAGCGCAATGAAACTTCGAATGTAACATCAATTCATTTCCAGTGGCGCGGCGTGCTTTGCGATAAATCGATTGATCGACCATTCAAACCTATGGAAAATAATTGACAAACAGGGAGTTCGCAGCGAACACTTCAATGACCGATTCTTTACTATAGCTTCGAATGGGGAGATGTCGATAGTCGATTATTCACTCCTCGCGACTGTTCATTTTGGAGAAAAAAGATTTCTTTAAAAAAAGTCGATTTTTTATTAGATTTTCCTCGGCAGATTTCAGAATAAACCCTAACAACCAAGTGACCCCATCTTCTAAAACTAATAATTTGACTAACTTTTGCAATTAGGAACTCCAATTTCTAGCCCATCCGTAAAAAAACTCATGTGCATAGGAAAACTAATAACACATACGTCGTTTTTAAACTGAGCCAGAAATTGAAGTACCAAATAAAGAAATTTAGTCCAACTCGCCTAACTTCTTAGAAATATTGGGAATCAACAGCTCCTTTTCCATGAGGTGGAACATTTGATACTTGTAAAAATAAAAAGCAATGGAAGCGAAGGGGATCCTTTTAAACTTTTCACATAATTTTAAAATTTGTAGTTTGAGACGACGACATTTTCTGACTTTTCAAGAACTTGTCACCGTGTTCTTGCTCCGCAGAATTTTCATTTTTTCAATTTTTTTCGCCCTGTAGGTATGCCGGACGTGGAATTGGGTGTGAACGACATGGTGCGGCAGGGGAAGGAGGTGGTCGGTAGACATGACATCATTCCGGTCGTCACTGAGGAGTGGATTCGTCTGGAAGCTGTCGAATTCCACAACTGCGTTCAACTGGACAATTACGAAACGAATAAAACAATAAGGTATTTGGGAGAGATTTTCACACAAAAAAATGGATCAGGTCTATGCTAGCCGCAAAATAATTTTGGTGCTTAAATCCAAAAATCTACTAATAAGAGTACAATTTGTCCGGACGTCAGCACCGAGTCCTTTTGACCAGTTTTTTATCGAAACATTGTCCTTTAAGAAACAAAATGATCGATATTTACGGCGATAGTCAAACTAGAAAGTGATTCTGTGACATGGACAACCAAGCTCAATGAGCTGCGTTCTCCGTATCATTAAGGGTGACGTTTCTGAAATATGGAGGAGGAAGAGACGCTCAAACGATCGATCCCTCCTAAAATTTATCGAGAAATTGGTTTTAAATTTTAGATTGATCTAAAAGCAAGTCGCATGCACAGTGATATACACCGTCATTGAGATTGTCCAGAATTTCATTTTTTCTTTTTGCCAGCACGCAAAAAAAAATTAAATGCTTTTGCCCGAATATTTTCATAGTTTTTCTTAAATTATGTATAATTAGGCCAAAAAAATCGCACAATTTTAAGTTTAGGGATAAATGTCTTGGCTTTTAACTTGGGACTTGTTTCCCGATTTCAGTATTATGATCTGCGAACCAATCGACTAAAAATTATAAAAATATAAATTTTTAAATTTCTAAATGAATACTCACGTCTCATGTTACTGTCCTAACAGATTCAAACCACCAGATGCCTGTTATATTGAACTAATGAGGTTTCGAGTTAGACCACCTAGGAATCGTGAGCTACCTTTGCAGCTGAAGACAACTATGTGCATCACCGGAAACAAGGTTTTATTTCGTTTTCCTTATTAATGATAGGTTTATGAGAATATTTTTAAACTCTGCCAGGGAGCTATCTTGGTATAATGAAAAGTCAAAGTGATTGAGAAACCCTTGATTCGTACCAAGTTCAGCGGAAATAAACCGGTTGGATACATCTCTAAGAGCACACACTTGTACAGGAAAATAAATTACGTAAAAAGCGTTTTTGAATACTGCACAAAAAAAAATAAAATAAAAAAAATAAAAAAAATAATTATGCTACATTTTACGCAAAGAGTGTGTGAAACTGTTCTTGGAAAATGTTTTCTTGTTTGATTATTTGTGGTGGAATGAGTTGTATGCCTATATTATAGGTAACAAGGTGGAGAAATGGTGCTGGGTCCACACCAATTTGCGGGGAAAACAAAGCCAAGAAATTCCAAAAATTAAAATTAGAGTCAAAATTAAATTTTTTGAACTCTACACTCTCCCCCCCCCCTCAGTTTCGTACTGGTTCATTAGAGTTCAAAAAATGTAATTTTGACTCTAATTTTAATTTTTGGAATTTCTTGGCTTTGTTTTCCCCGCGAAATAGTGTGGACCCAGCACCATTTCTCCACCTTGTTACATACAGTTCAGGCCACTTCTTAGTGTTTCATTTTTCCTTTATTATAGGATTGCATACTTCTCTGATTGCATTTTGATTCGAGTTGTTTAAGATACTTCACGAAACCTGACTGCATTCCTCTCTTTGTCCATCTAGGTTGATTTGCGGGCTGATATATTGGTCCCTGGCTTCACGAGTAGAAAACTAGGTCAAATACCCTGTGAAGATGTGATGGTACGATTCCCTATCCCCGAGTGCTGGATATACTTGTTCCGAGTCGAAAAACATTTCCGCTACGGCTCAGTGAAATCAGCTCACCGAAGGTAATGATAAATCTGCACTGAAAAAAAAGTAGCTTGGATCAAGCATGATGATTCTTGAATTTGCCGCCAAGAATTTTTTTGGCGCGTATACGTAGTATACCGCCTTTGCGATCGTTTCGACCCCCCCCCCCCCACAATAACCGAGTCCCCTAGTTCCTTACCGAAAAGTGACTACCGCGAACTTCTGAGATTTTCCAAAGCGTGTAAAAAGTTTACTAATCCGTCAATAATAATGATTAAAATTTGTTTCTCATTCTGGGGCTCGCTAGTTTATGTGTAATGAATACCAAGAGTCTACGTTTCTTGGTTTTTTTTAAAAAAACCTTAGAATGGGGCGCGCTGATTTAAAATATGCATATATAAGCGGAAGCAAGCGAACTGATTCGAGGATGGCTGACCAGTTCGGCACTCCTTGAATGAGAATTTCACTCACTCCGTTTTGTTCACAACGTTGCTTTGACATATCTCCACAACACTGTTATCCTTTTCAAAAGTTGGTACTCCTTGCTCTGATAGCCGGGGCCACCAGGATAGTGGTAAGTGCAATCTGTGATGAGCCTCGAGACTCATTAGACCATTTGCTAAACGTGGCTCATACAGGAGTCCACTAAGCCCTCTCGTCCCCACGCTCCTGATCACTGCGTCGGCGTCACGAAGAACAATGGGCCTTGGGTCCCAACGCGGCCGATACCCGTACCCCAATTACTCACGCTTCATTAACCATTTCACCGTCACGCTAGGATTCATCCAATTTTCAAAAAAAATTGTTTCGCATGTATTTAGCAATTTTTTCCTTACTCTCCGTTAAAACACAAATAAAAAGAGACCTCATTCATAAAAATCGGCCGAATAGAAGAGAAGTTACAGTAATCGAAATCCGAAGAAATCAACAAAACCTCGACTCCTCGATACGAAAAATAAAATGAAGGGGAAAAAAAGAAAGTATAAATTACAATTAAATATAATTGACCTCAAAATTTGACAAACAATTCATTTATATACCTAACGCTGAAAAAACTGGGAGAAATTACAAAAAATTTGCCTCTTGCAAGGGGCTTCTTTGTAAGAATTTTGACCTGAAGACAACGGTCGAATAACAGCAGTACTCCATACAATACACGGTGTGCCTGAACGAGTTAAACATTTTTCATACGTCCAAATCGAAAAATCTTTATATTTTTAACTACAATGTTTCTTGAATCGTTTAAGCAAAAAAAAAAAAAAAAAAAATTCCGTCGAGATTCTGGAACGCAAAGGCGCTTTAAAAGTATTCTGGGGCTATAATAGCTAAATCACCGGTAGTAAATTCGTTATATTATTAAAAAGAAATTGACTCCATAGTTTAATTCCTTAGTTTCTTGAATACGATTATTTTAAGCACTTAAACATTTATACCACCAATTTTAGCCATGGGGTGATTTCCTGAGAGCCGATAATATCACGAATTTCTCATAGAACCCCTCAACAGTGGCTTGCTTTTTTGGCAGCCGATTCGGCCATCGAACCGGAGTTTAAATGGAAGCTGATAATAACCCAAAGCTCTGAGAAAAATTTTGAGATGAGTATAAGAACGGTTTGTTGTAAGTAGCGAGGAGAGGCGGGCAAAGCGGCTAAAATCCTATCTAATTTTTACAGTTTTTCTGTTGAATTAATGTTGCCGCGGGCTTCTGACTGTCCACACATAGTTCTGTTCAGCATATCGATACATAAGTATTTACATTTTACATACGTAGAATCTAATTTTCACGTCGGGGAGTTGACATATTTTGATTTTTTCGATTTTATACGGAAAATTGATGGTTTTTCGGGATTGAAATTATTATTGTTTCATGAAAAATAAATGCACCCAAAATGACTATAGCATATTGATTCTTACACATTTGCACTCACAAAATTGGTTGGTAAATTCAACGAGTGGGTGCATCGACCTGGTATATCAAGTTTCTGCAATTTTTTACGGCAAATCAGTAGATTTTCGGGATGTAGATTGCTTACTTTCAATTCATGAATGAATAAAGCAACGACATGGTTGAACTTCTTTGCATGGAAAGACGTTTAAAATAACAAAATCAAGACGTATTTAATGCAATTGCATTTATATCGAGTCAATTTCTTTTCAATAATATAACGGGATTTTTACTACCGGTGATTTGGGTATTTTAGCCCCAAAATACCTTTAAATCGACTTTATCTTCTAGGAGTTCGACAGAATTTTTCCTTTCTTCGCTTAAATTATTCCGTAGCACTTTTCTTCAAGAATCTGATAAGATTTTGCTTGAGGCAGATCAAAAAACTTAAATTCGATCGAATAGCTTTCTACTTTCACAATACACGGTCTCGTCAAGGTGCGTCTTTGACCTCGCAGTGTTGGATCGTGAATTCTCTTTTTATGCTGTTTGCCTATTTTGAAATCTCTGTAAATGAAAACTAAAGGGGTTGATATGTGCGAGTTAATGACGCGCCTTATCAACACATTGTGTTGGAGTTCACTGCTTGTTTTATCTTGCTTTATTAAAGTGACCTTTTTTAGATACAAGAAAAATGATATTCGGGTTAAGCAAAAAAGTAGCTTATATTAACCAGAAGAATTCTTGATTTAAGAAGAAATACTTTTTTTTTTTTTTCAGGGTGAGGTTTTCTTTTGTCGTCGAGATTCTTAGAGAAGCAATGTTAATGTTATAAGTTCTTTGGTACATACATGATTTTCGAGCCCGGTGAAAAGTAGCTTAACTATCTGGTTTTTAAAAAAATATCCGTTCTAAATTGTCGTGAGAGTAAAAGGTGAAGATGGTGTGACATCTGTGGCTTGTACGACTTGAAGGCTTCAACTAAAATTATAGAGGCTGTGGGCCTCAAAAATATCCTCATTCAAAATTTTCTAAGCTTTTTAGTGAATCAACTAATACGCGGTGGCTTGGCTTCTAAGGTTCACGCAAGTCCTCATTTTTGTGATGCGCAGAATACAAGAACAACTTAAAATTGCATTTTCGGCACACGGAAAAAGTAGATTGCAGATTTAACAATTCAATTGCTAAAAAAAGTGAATGCAATGTTTCAATGTAGATTTTACAACAAGAAAATGCTACTTTAACCACCCTCATGGTGAAATTTTCTTACAATAGAGGTTAAAACAGCATTTTTTTCTTGAAGAATCTTCGTTGAAACACTGCAGTCACTTTTTTTTAGTAATTTAATTATTAAATCAGCAATTTTTTCCATGCAGCCAAAATTCTGTGATAAATCGTGATTACTGACTCAATCATGCTAGATTGACTTCTAACGTAGCTATGAGGATTTAGGTTTCATTAAGTCTTAAATGACAAAGAATCTTTTTATACGCCGCATGTGGCCCTTGAGGCACCTCCACAAATATGACAAACGGAAATAAAGCAGTGTATACATATAGAAATATAGGATGTGCAAGGACGCGTGTTAATGACGGCCCAGTGCGACAACTATTTTTTCCTGATGGCTCGCATCCATACATAGTGTTCAAACATTCCAAAATCATGAGTTAAAAAATACTGACTCCGCGAGTTCGAATATTAGAGCCAAGCGCAGCGCGGCCGGCGCAAATGCGTACTAGCGCCTACAAGACTGCATGGATACTTCACACATTGCGTGTACGCACCGTGACGGGCGTGCAATGCGTGAAGTATCCTCCGCGCTGTACGCGCAGTGCATGAAGTATCCATGCAGTCTTGTAGGCGCTAGTAAGCGTTCCGTGCTAACCGCACCGTGGTATGCCCTAGTATTCGAACTCCGTGTCCGTGTCGCTTCTGCAAAATTGAAGGCGTATGGCGCGAGGCAAGAACTCGCAATATTGCACTCTACGCGGCACCAATCAGTTGTCACTATGTAGATTTGGGAGAAAATTAAAAAACGAGGCCCAAATAAGTCTCCCCTATATTCGGCTGTGCTGACACTCGATTTTTTCTTCTTTTTTTTGAATTTGCCGTCTTATTATTTTTTGTGGTGTATTTGAATATCTATATATTTGAACCTCGTACGTACTAGCCTTATAC
This sequence comes from Bemisia tabaci, assembly GCF_001854935.1. Classification (NCBI taxonomy): domain Eukaryota; kingdom Metazoa; phylum Arthropoda; class Insecta; order Hemiptera; family Aleyrodidae; genus Bemisia; species Bemisia tabaci. Next base: position 623,345 of record NW_017547183.1, read on the forward strand.
AACCCGCGTATCACGAATTTTAGGAATTCTCGGTTTAATTTGACCAGGCTTGGACATTTAAGGGCTGAATATTCTTCGGACATGCAAAATTCTATCAGCAAATTGTAATTTTTAGTTTGACTGAACTTACAAAAGCTATACCTCAAAAACATAAGAAAGGATCTTAAATGAGTCAAAAATTTTGTAATTGTACAAATCCATAACGACGGCAAATTACAGTAGAAAAAAAATTGAATTCCATGTCAAAATACAGTTCCCGGACGATACAGGTTTTTCTTTGTTGCGATTTAATAGAAAATTAACCTGACATGGTGTGTGAAGTACTGCATTTCGTTGAAAATGTGTTAGATAATGATGACTATCACTGTTGTAACTGCCTACTTTCAAAAACACTTATAATAATAATTACTTTTGTTTTTATTTTACGTCGAGGACGGGTAAAGTAAAAGGTATCGAGAGGTTCCTGGGAGCAGTTGACAATCTAGAGCCGCAACTAATGGAGGTGACCTCGGGTCAAGCAAAATATGAGCATCAGCACAGGTCAATAGTCTGGCGGATGCCCCGATTGCCCAAGGAGGGTCAAGGTACGTTTTAGCTGTTATCAATTTAATTTCCTGCAACTAAGGGTTACCAAAAACCAAACCACAAAATTCTCCTTAAAAATTAGATGATACTCTCACGTTTCAAGCAATGTGCTCCGACTGTAATATCGTGTCTTGTCATTGAGTTTAACACAAGAGTGAGTTCGGAGAAATCGTACTTTTTTTTGCTTCGCTAGAATTCACCCATCAAAATGCGAGTCGTTGACGCAAATCCATCATTTTTAATTTATATTTCCCGGTTGTTTTGCTTTAGGAGCTTACACGACGCATAATTTCGTTTGCAAGATGAATCTGACGTCGTACGATCAGATCCCCGAGGAGCTGAGCAAATACTGCTACGTGGAGTTCACGATGCCCACCACCCAAGTATCGCACACGACGGTTCGCTCCGTATCGATCCACGACTCGGACAGCGATAATCCTCCGGAAAAGTACGTGCGGCATTTGGCACGCCACGAATACAGGTATGCTTCGATAATTATTTCGAATGTTTTAGCATGTAAAAAAATGCGTTGTGAAACCGAACAACTCCCGAGGGAAATTAGACGGAGGCTGCTGAGTGACAAAATGAGTGTTGTCTTGAGCGTACAGCGGTGTCTTAGTAACTATGGTCATTAATACCTCTATAGTTAGGTTAAAGGATTGATTTAAAAAAAAAAAAAAAAGAAATGCATTTGGAAGGTAGTAGTGAAGGACAATGAACGTAATATTTAGAGGATTGGAGGAAAAAAAGAAAAACGGAGAATAATAATGGAGTACTCAATAGTAGGGGAAAATTATATCACTGAATCTCCAAGGAGAAGATGAAGAAATGAAGACGGGAATAGAAGAAAAAGAAGAGGGAGATAGGAAAAAACAGAGGAGGAGAATGGAAAAGAGACAGAAGCGGAAAGACATTCCTTTTTAATCCTTTTTCTCCAAATTCTCCTTCTTATTCCTCTTTCATTCCTCTTTTTGCTTTATTTCTTTGTCTTATCCGTTCGTTTTTTTCTTCCTTTTCCTCTTTCTCAAATCAAAGATCTTTGCTGCTGAGGAACTATATACGGTCTTGTTGGGGCTATCGAGTCGAAAATAATCAAATCTGTCAGACCAGGGGTTCTCCTTCCCCCGCACAAAAAACTGGATTCCGAACAAGAACTGGACGAAATTTTGCAATTGGGAACTATAAATTCCGGCCCGGTTCAAAAATAACGTATGTGTCATTAGTTTCCCTATGCACATAAGTGTTTTTTCAGATGAGCCAGAATTTATAGCTCCAAATTGCAAAATGCAGTCCAACTATAAACACGTTCTCCTCCCAGCCGTTGAGACCGTGATCGTACCATCATTTAGGAGCTACTATTTTTGCCTGATCGCTCAGATGAAGGCGAAGAATGTTTCATCACTTTTTTGTCACCGGTGGTGGAGATGAAAAATAAAATTCAAATAAAATATTTCCTGTTAGAATCATAGACAGGAAGAGCGAGAGTCAATGGCATTGCAATGTTTCAAAGTTCACCCCTACACTTCATTTTTTTAAATTCGCGTATGTTTGACAGCGACAACTCCAGAATTTTTTATCCAATCATAAGATAAAAGAAAAGAAAATCGCTAAATATTGCAAAAGAAAGTTTGCTGAAGTTTTCAATCGAGTGTGTTGTTCATAAATGAAACTTTGCGACGCGACACTGCGATCCGAATTCCTCTGACTCACTTGTCTCCAATAAAATAAAACCACTCATATTTTTTACATATCACTCATACAAACTACCATTTAACATAAGGCTGCGAATTTGCTTCGGGTATAGGATAAGTCGTCTTAAAAAATACTTCCGCGGTGAACGTTTTTCGAGAATAATAGGATGCATTTTAATTTTGTCTCAGGGTTGGCATTGAATTCACTCAAGCTGAGGGCCCGAATGAGTACATCGCTGCAACAAGGAAAACACAACCGGCGACGATTCAAGAACAACCCGCTGCCCCTCCACCCGCACCTGATTCAGACAGCGACTCTTCAGGCTAAGCCGCGGTGCCGTGCTTTTCAAATAAAACCTTCGAAATTAAAGTTGTATTTAATAAAAAATTGTGTTTACTCTATTCCTATGGATCTCAAATAGATGACAGTAAGAAAAAATTATCTTCATGGGAGTACACTCTAATTGAAGTAAGTCAGTTTCCTTGAATAAACCGTCTCGAGAAAATCAGGCCTTGTTTTTAAAATCTGGGACATGTTTTGAAAACTTGAGCAGTATTTTCTCATAATGCTTTTCGGTTATAATATGATACTATTGGTGTCATGGTGATATCAGCTTACAAACAGTACGTGGGCATAATGTAACTTGGGTTTTCAGTTTAATTTAAAATATTTGCCTGAAAGCTGTAAAATCTACTTAATGAAGGAAATTGATAAGTTGCCTCTGTTCTCTCCCGAAATTTGGGGGAAAAAATTATTTAAATTTTTTAAAAAAAAACATGAATGGACGGTGAATACGTTAAAATGAGTTGAAAGACCGCGCGTTACTTTCTAATTTTGTTATTCTTGTACTGTATGCCCTGTTTATTTTACTGATTCTGAAGAAACATAGGAGGTATTATTCCAGGTGTCCTTAAATCGGTCAACATATATGTTTTTTCTGCAAACATTTTAAATCAAAACTGAAATTAATGGGAGCCTATTCCCGGTTTTAAAATCGGAATAATTCCAAAGATAATATTACATCATGCATAAGGGATACGTATAGAAACAAAGCGAAAAGAAAAATAATTATTTGAATAAAATTTTGATTACTGTTTCAGAGAACAGGTGCTTGGAGAGCACAGAATTAATGTAATTACTCTCAGTGTCATCTGCTTGATACTCTACTAAAATAACCATAGGTGAACTTGGCTTTGTCAATCATTTGAAGACAAATCAGGGCTCTCCATGAAAATAACTCCAGGTAGATAAAAAGTGAATGTATCGAAAACGTAAATATAATTTAGAGGTTGTGCGATCTTTGGATCAAAATATACTGCAATTTCAACAACTTGGATCTAATATACGTAATAGAATTGGGAGCCCTTGTAATTTAATAGATTCGTACTTTTTGCTGATTTCTCTCTCTTTTTTAACTGTAAAAAGCACTAGTTTAGTGAATGCACTGAAAATTGTTTTTGATATACACTCAGTTATCTGTGAGATTTATTTTTGTTCAAGACATTTTTCTAATACATTTGGTATCAGTGCAATATGTTCTCTTGGAATTTGCCCTTCGTGAATTCTTTGTGTGAGCGTTTCAACCGAATGGAAACAAAAAGTATTTTTAGTTAATTTAGAGATATATTAATACTTGTTGATAATACTTATTTTAAAAGGTATTTTTGCATATCATGAATAAAAAGCGGCTTGTGTACTTAAATAGGGTATCGCTGAGTTTATTCAAATGTTAGATTTAGGCCAATGCTGTAATTTTCATCAATTTTCTTTTCTGACCTTCACGAGACTCAAATGAAATCATAAATACTACATTTAATTGTAAGATATTGTATCTGTTAGCATTAATCAGTATCAATCTGTTTCTTGTATGGCTTATTTTATTTTTCCTCCTAAATATAATCAATTTCGTCTGAAAACATATTCCAGCAGTTGTATGAGTTTTGCCTGGAAAAATTCTCAAAACTTCCCCTAAATAAATAGACGAAGGCAGCTTAAAAGACACTAGGGTACCTAATGCTAATTGCTAAATTGCATTAAACCTTTTTTCTAAACTTCCAAAGGCCTTGAGGTGTTTTTTATAAATTCGACCTGCTTGGAAAACTGGCTTATAATTTCTCTGACAATGTCACTAGTACTGCGTATAGAATATTGAAAAAAGCCGGCTGTTGTGTATGAGATTGTGGCAATATAGCTCATCATTTCTGAAACTTCATCCTGAAAAGTATTTAAAAAATAGGTACTTTTCATCAATGGTCAGCAACTGATAAGAACGGTACCTTCATGGCAAATTACTTTTAATTTCTCTCCATTGATAATTGATTGTCTAAGCAAAATAAATACTTTTATTACTCTTGTTTTAGGTTATAAAGTAACGACAATACTATTTTTAGAACATACCTACTCTTAGAGCCTATGCACTAACATTCAAAGATCATCCTCTCCCTGCTAATCCCTTGAATTGACCAACAATTACACAATGCCTACAAATGTTTTTCCCCCTTGACCGCTGCATTTGACTGATTATGTGAAAAAAATCATCGGCTTTCCCCCAATGTCAGCCTGTTTTTGTTTTTTTCTTAAATTTAAGATTGTGTTTTTACGCGGTATGAATGTCTTTTCGTTTTGAAAAAAAAAAACCAATGGGAGAGTTGGGTTGTCTATTTCAACAGTTTTTGCTCGGTTTTAGAGGAACCCATTATAAGAGAGACAATTTTTGGATTTTGGATTTATGGCCTGGAGCGTTCTCTCTTTTGTCGTAGTTCACTTGACACTTAAAAATAACTCTTCTCGTGCTTTCGGATAAAAAAGTACTTTCTCCGCTGTTAAGATTTTACTGATAGTTTATGATTGTTAAAGATATTTTTTGATAATTTTTGTTGTGAATTTCTATTTGCTTGTTGATTCGATTTGTTTGATGCGATGTCTCTTCATGTTTCATTCCAGCTAATTTGGTAGTTTGTGTGTTTCGTCTTTCTATTCTGAAAAGATCTGGTGTACATCTTAACTTCCATAGTTTTCCAATCAAAATGTTTGTTTTAGCGATTTAAAACACATCAGCACAAAGACGGAATCCCTGATTATTACGGTTGAGCGGCATGGTAGTCTTTATGCTAGAGGATACAGTAACAACTAACGTTCAAATAGTAACCATCCAAAATTGTATGGTCCCAGTTATGAAAGCAATGAGTTAATGTTGTGTAAACTATTTTACAAGTACTTATTAAATCACCTGACAACAGTTTTTTCTGTAACTTTTTAAGACTCATTTTTTATTCATAGGCAACAGAATAAGAAACTAGCTGCTACAATTCTTTTGATATTCTGAAAGTACTTAAATTTCTGCCTCATATTCTGTCGCTATGATAATCCCAAAAAATATTTAGCGATTAGAAGCACCTTCTAAATGGTATAATGCAAGTTTACCACTTCCTCAGTCTATATTTGAGCCTTACCTCTAAGTTAATAGAATGTAAGAGGTAAAAATATATTGGAAATCTACCCTAAATTAACACCATTCCTTGAATCTTTTGAATGTTTAGTTACCGTATTTGTTTTGTTTTTTGTTCTTTCATTTAATTTTTATAATTTTTTCCATTTTTCTTACTCCTCGTTTTGAGCGAGGAGTATCGAGTGCGTCTAGTCATTGATCTCGCACAGTTGCCAATTCGATTTAAAAATTATTAAAATTATTACTCTTTTGTAGCTAAATTTTAATAGTTTTTTCATCGAACAACTATGCCTTATATTTAAGCTCCCATAGATAAGTTAAGATATATTTTAATTAAAATAATTGTACATTAGTTGTAATCTTACCATTTTTATCGTAATGTCATAAATAGAGGTGATAATTATAGTCATTGTCCGATCGATTATTTTGTTGTTGTTTCATGTACTTAGTACAATATTAATGTAGCCATGTTATCTAACAAATAAATAACATTATGATAATTGTTTTCTTTATTTATTTCTAGAATCTTGGACACTTAATGAAGGAGGAAAGTGACTGATTAGGTTTCTTCATACTTAGTTTGATGGAGAACGGTTTGTCATATTTTACCTTGTGTACCTGTCGGAAAGTTTTCTTGGAAAATAATTTCTAGTTAATAAAAAAAAAAGAATATTTTATCGAAATAAATTTGCCAACGTTCATATGTAATAGGTATATGTAATATATTATGTTTTTCTATGTTTCTATGTTCTTCTTAGCTCGGTAAAATACGTATTGATTTTTGGTCTTATTTTTAAGCGAATTCTGCTTCCTCCCGCCTTTTAGACCATCTCAAACGTAACATGATGTCAAATGAAGCAAAAATGGAATAAGGGAAAAAGTCATCAATGATGATTTAGGCCTGCATCTACTATGGATCCTTCGAGCAAAAAAAGGCAAAATATCACAATTGAATGAAAGGTTAACTTCTGGAATCACAATTTATTTCGGAAAATATTTGAAGAAATAAACCACAAATGAGTAAAAAATCAAATAGCCTACGAAGTTATGAATATGCAATTTGCATTACCCAAGAGTTAATACATTTGCTTCCGAGCGCCGCGCCGTGTTGAAGCATTCGAAAAGCATTATCATTAGAGGTATAATGTTTCATATTTTATAGAGCACTGAATCATTTTGAGATGAATGGTCATTGAAGGGATTAATATAGTTTAAACAAGGCAAAAATGGGCCAAAATGTTATCATAATATCTCGCCGACCTTCTCAAAGCATCCATCTCAACAAAAATGAGTCCATCAATCAGACTTTCTATCAAAAAGAACAAAATTGGCTTTATGCCTACGGAGCATTCAGAGGTAATGCCTGAGCTAATATGTTCAGATACATCGATGACAACATGCGAAAACGTATGTTTCCATTACAACGCTTTTTTCAAAATATCCAATGCAAAAAAAAGCAAGGAAAAAAAACTCAAACTGTCTCCTTGAGGCTCTCTAAGAATATTTCTGAATGCGTGAATAAGTTTATGGACAATTTAGGGAAATTTTTTGATAAGTTTCCTTTAAAAAAATAAAATAGACACGGAGCGTAATCGAAGACATATTTTTCGATAAGAGTCATCGATTTTTTTTCCTAATAGGAGAAAATGGTACCAAATTTTCGCTGACAAACACTGGGAAAAAACACATTGGATCTAGAGTCCAGACTCTTGAAAACATTGACAAGAAAAATTATTTTGATTCAATCGGATTTTTGCTTGAATCAAAACCAAATTCGCCTAAATTAAGAGGATTGGTTCTTAATTTAAGCTAGGTTCTGATTGAATCAAGAGTACTTTTTCTTGTCGATGTTTTTAAGAGTCTGGACTCTAGATCCAATGTGTTTTTTTTCCAGTGAAGTATTAATTTCCAAAATTATTTATAAAGTTTATGCCTCTAAATTTTCAAAAACAGTAGATTATATCGGCATACAACCCCGTTAAAGAAAATACATTCAAATATTATAAGGAAAAAATCCAACGTCTATCGGGAGAAATGTGGCAATATCCGAATGTTCATACGGCGGTTCTCCGCATCACGGCAGTACATCATCTCACCACGAGCCGCGTATGTGCCACACGAGAGTACACGCGCATTCCGTCATCCCTTGCGCGGTGGGGTTCACGTTCACCCCCCAGGACCCGAGTCTCCGACGTTACTGCTGCAAGTTTCCTGGTGCTACCTTAGATTCCGTCCCGTCCGCATCCACCCCTGAAATGAACCTCCCTCTGGCGGAAGGACCCACAGTTTCTCGGCCACCGTACACCCTCAGCCTGACTGCGCGCGCCCCCGACCATCGATTTTATCACACCAACGATACCTACCGATCGCGGGGCAAAGTTGTCCTATTGAGTCCTCTGGCTTTTACGCTATGTTGTTATATATTTATATTTATGGTCCACTTCTCGATCACCTCTTCTCATTAGTGTTTTTTTGACTCGTGTTTGTTCGTCGCGCAAGTGTTAGGGTTTCAAGTGACTGATGAACACGTTCGACCGCCTATTTTCTGTAAGTCATCGCCCCTTTTCATTTTGCCACGATCGTTTTTATTATTTACTCGCACTCTGCTCGCCTTAAGGTGATACGTGCTTTGCTCGTGAATTATAGCTGGGAGTCCGGAAAGTTCAATCGGATGAGCTGCTTCCGAGCGAACCTCTCATGAATTTTCAATCTCGGTTTTTTTTTTTTTTTTTTTTTTTTTTTTTTTTTTTTTTAGAAAAAATTTAAACATGCAGTTTTACATTTCCGAAGAAGTAGAAAAATCAGGTAGGCGACGTCTTAAATTTGTTGTAAGACTACTACTGGTGACTTTCCTTCGAGAAATTTCACTGAAAGAGGGGGATCTCGAACGGATATTATATTCATTTACGGTCTCCAAAAGTTTTAGGTGTGAAAAAAAAAATCATTCCAGTTATTTGGTTTTACACGCTTTAAAAATAAAAAAAATTAAAAATGAATATTCGTGGGCATTTAAAAATTTTGATTTGAATCTGCTGCGAGTTTTTTTCTAGAGATTTGAAATGCTCCCTCGCCCTTTATGAAGCTTTTCAGAAAATGTTCCATTGAAGAGTTGGTAGGTTGTGTAGAAATATTGAAAAAAAAACGAGGTCGTGAGGGTTTTAAAACGTCACAAACATTGTTCAATGCAAGTTTTGATAAATTAAAAAGTTAGGCTATCTAAGTCTTGACACATTTGATTTACAAAAATGATGCTATAGCGATAGGCACGTATGGACCATCTAATATCACAGTTGAAATTACGGATATTTAGGATACTCTGAAGATATCAGGTGATTTTCTTGCTTCTGCTGCCAATAATCCATCATTTCCATCACAAAATTGTGAATATTTCAAAAAATTTCCAAGTTAACGAGTATGTAAAATGTTACTACTCGTATTTGTAGTATCGAAGGGCTTGAGAATAATTAATAGGCTGGCGATTACCATTGCTCGATTCTGTCCTTCCGAATATTAAGCCATCAAAATCTTGACATGTTTGTAATATTAAAATTTCTGGTAGCTCACTCGATATAAAGAGTTCTCCATAAGAAACATTACTGGAATTTTATACTCTTTCTTCTGAAAATGTCTGAAGACCAAATCGAAGTTTGTTAACTGGAAATTCTAAATGATCCGAAGTTTTTTTTAGCATATAATTTCAAAATTTTTGTGGGGATAAAATCTGTCAAGTAGCTCCAAGGATTTTCCATTGTAATTCTACTGTTGTTTACAGAATTGCATAATTAATTGGTTATTTAGCATGCCTCATCTCAATATATTTAATTAGCTGTTTACTTTTCGTGAGGGGAGACGGTCGGAAGGGATAAACAAGTATTGGCTCTCCTGATGATCATATCCTGTGCTGTCTCATCGCACAAATAGGATTAATTTTGCATAGTTTTTTTTTAATTACCTACGAAAACGGATCTGAATATTGTTTTAATTACTTGCTTTCGTTGTTTACGTGATAGGCAGATAGGTTCATCATTGTTCTTTAATATTATCAATGAAACTGACTTTGATACCTAACAAATCAAATTATAATAAAATACCCAATTTAATAAAATGCCAATATAAATACCAATTTAATAAAATACCCATTTAATTAAATACCCAAGTTTTATTAAGGTAAATAAGTTAAGAATCTAAAATGGGGTTTATGTTTTTAAACAACTTTCACAACGAAGTTTAGCGATGGATTATTCGCTTACAGCCTCTTTCGGGCAATAAAAAAAGGTCAAGCTCCAAACATCCATAGGAAAAGGTGAAAATACGTGTGCCTCAATAATAGTTCAAGGCCCGGATTGAACATTTTGACGATCCATTTCATTGCTACTAAAAACTCTCGTAACCCAGCATTAAACTGCTAAAGTTCATCGTGCCTATACCATATACAATTTATGATGTGTATCGAACTTCTCGAGGAATTTCAAAGCAACTGCTCTCATGGAACTTTCTAACATTGTTTCAGCCGATTGGTGGATAACTCTCCTGTGGAATTTGAAGGAAAAGTCCACCCGAGGCATTCTTGAAAACCTATCCCCAAAACGTTTCTTTTAATTTTGTGGAGATCATTATTTACGCTCAATGCTCAATGCCTGTATATACTGCCGTGCTACGGAAAAACGCCGTATGAGTCACCAAACGTTGCCAAGTTTCCTGCGATAAAAACCGAAACTACTGGGGAAATTGTGAATGTTATTTTCTCAAATTTTCAGAGAATTGTTTTCGCAATTTAATCTAAAATATCTGAAAATTTCAAGGAAAAATATGCGTGAATTTTCTCAAAAATACTGGTTTTATCAAGGGAAATTTGGCAACTCCCGAATGTTTATACGGCGTTTTTTCTCAGCACGGCAGTGTAAGACGGATAAGTGGTGAGCATTGACGGATCCAGCAAATTGGCAACACTGTCTTTTCTCCGTTTAAACCTATGGAAATATATCGATTCATGGAGGGGCCAGGTGCTCCAACCAGAATCGATTATTTACCATAGGTTTAAATGGAGGCAATCCGGTGTTGCCAAATTGCTTGATTCGCCTCTGGTGACGAGTAGGGTCATTAAAATATATTATGCAGAACTGTTTGTAAAATTCGCTTATTTAGGCAAAGGGATTGAAGTATGTGTCACGGTCACGTATGAAAGGTGGACGATCCTAAACTCGGCGCTACGTAACGAGCCTAACTTAAAACAGTAGTTTAATTTTTTCGGGGAGAAAGATTCGCGGAGAACGATTCTCTTTCAAAGAAATCCATAAAATGAGGTCGGATGTGGCATTTTGCGTAGCCTTCCGTAATTTGAGCACAGTCTTTGCTAACGTTCCGAGAGTGTAACGAGAGAAATGGGAAGAGAAAGAGGGAGGCAGCGGTACTTGAACCCCTTAAACATCCCCACCGCAGGTGTGAGGAATGCTGAACAAGGCGGTTACACGCTTCAGTCAATAGAAATGAGTTGGTGGTTAGCCGAGGCCGAGAGACGTCACGAATCTGTGTCATGCAGTATGTTCTCATCCAGGGGGAAAAACGCACGGATTTAAATATTAAGGCGGAGGTGTATCAGGGAAAAATGTTTTAGGGGTTATCACCTAAAATTGTGGTGCTACTCCAATTCGTTGGATGATATGGTCGACATATATTCAATAGACTGTGGAACTATCGCAGAATTTGGGTTAGTAACCTAATGTATTGGGGTACTACCACAAGTGTCAAACAACCGATTTAGGGTCAAAAGCATAGATTTTTACCTTCGATAACAAACGAATTTCAGCGCTCTTGAGATCATCGGGTTTAAATTTGAAATCATAATTTGCGTCATTAATAAGCTTACATGCAGTTGAAACGAAATGTTCCTAAGCCAGCAAAATATTGCAGCGTCGATAAACTTCGTCGACCCCTCCCCCCCATTTATGGTTCTCCAACTTTGGAGTTCCCTCAAAAAACAACGAAAAAGAATTTGCTTAAACATACACAAAAACAGTGGCTTTAGAGATATTTCTTGAAAGTTTACGAATTTCTTCACAGAGTTCTTTAACAACAGTTTCTGCTAGGAGTGGAAATTAGAGCTCTGCGTATCTTTCGATTTGAGCCATTGGCATATCTCGTGACGTCATCCCGACCTACCATCGACTCGGTCGTAACGAGTACACATCAGCTCGTAAGCAAACCTGATTTTGTGAGTTTCGAGTCCTTGAAACTTGCTCTTGGATGGTTCGTGGTGTCCGATCCCATCAATAAAAAGTGCTAACGATGCCGGAAAGTCCTTCAGGGACTCGACGCGCGGATCGAATTGGGTTAGGAAGGGCAGGCGAGGCTCGTTCGGTGCCCGCTCCAAAGTCGTAACAAATGAGGATGGAACCGGTAAGGCGAACCCTCTGGAAGAAGAGGGGGGAGGGGGGTTGATGCGGAGCACGTGAGTCAAGTACGTGAAAATCGAATCGAAAAAAGCACAATGCTTAAGCCGAGGGTCCCGGATCGATGGGGACGTAAAGAGTCGCTTTTGACTGCATTATTAGCAAGCACAATCAAAAGTGGGTTAGGCAAATGCTGCCGGGCTCCATCCGCTTCTATTTCCTGCTCTAATGGAGTTCCTGCCTCCCGCAAGGCCGGTGGATTTGCCGTTCGACCGCCTTGGCTCATGTAAAATTTCGCGAAGAACATGGCGGTGTTACTGTTTCTGTCTAAAGTCAGCTTCTTTGCTTTCTATCATTTCTCGAGGTTGAGATCGTAACCAGCATTGCATTTAATACGTTGGTTTTAGATTGTGATGTCGAATTGAACGTTTGCCAAGGCAATATTTTCAAACTATGTCTTGATCGAGAAATACTCAATATATATAGAAATATTAAGGAATCCCATAGTTTGGTGAATCAAAAAAGAAATTTAGAAACATTGCATATTTTTCATTACACCATGATGTGCTTTCACACTAAGCGCATCGCCCAACTAAATTAAGTTCGGATGAATTTGTATAATGTGTGGTTTTAGTTCAATGATGCAATCCTGGTTTAAGAAAAACAACTTTCTCAAAAATGGATTAGTTTGAGGCATTTTAAAAATTAGCAGAAACAACACTGTTAAATAATCCAAAAACCTTATTTTTATGTCACGCAAAGACTTCTTCACGTTTGTGTTTCACAATACGACACTCTCCATCATGATCGTTGTTACAGGCGTCTGTAAGTTGCTAAGTCCATATTTTTGTGGCAAGTGACAAGAGTAACAAGAGTCCTGCCCAAATGAAGATCATCGGAAAGACGCAACTCGTGATTTATGCAGAAATCGCCAGATTTCAGGCATGGTCCGAAAACGGCTCTTATCGGTGCCCTTTCTTTGACAACATTTTAACACTTAATACTACCAGTAAAAGCAAATACAGTAGACTCTGGATTATCCGGCTTCGTATTATCCGGACTCTGGATTATCCGAATCGATTTTGCAACCATGTAACTACGTACGCATTCCGATAAGTGAGCGGATCCGCGGAGAAGCGGTCGCGAGGCATATTGGCGCCTGCAAGGCTGAAGGAATACTTCACGCATTGCGCCAAACAGTGAGATCGGCGTGGAACGCATTAGCGCCTTTGCATAAATACTTCTCGCATTACGCCAAACGCAGTGCAGTCCTTTAGTTAGCCTAAAACGCACATTAGCGTGCTACAAGACTGCATAAATACTTCACGCATTGCGCGCTTTAATCGTTGTATTGTAATTGATCGTTGTCGGCTACCATTCACAATCACCATTGAGTCGTTCAGTTTGGCGTTAACCTTTTAAATTCGTGTTGGTATGTACATGATGTATACATAATAAGAATACTGTGGTGTTTGTGTTTACTATTATTATCCGGATTTCTTTTTCATCCGGATCGGGCCCGGCACTAATTAATCCGGATAATCCAGAGTCTACTGTACAGCTGCATCATTTTTATAAGAGTGGTCATAAACTTGCCTAAACATTACAACAGCGTTGCTCAGCGACTAGTATGCCATTGCTCTGAATCTAACAGAGAGGTGGATATAATGTAAATTCAGTCGACCGCTCTGTCAGAATATCAGCTTGCGACGTTCGCAGAGTTACGACCGGGAGGCTAGCGCTTTCATGCCGGCGGAATGGCTCACTAAGTCCGTTTCCGTTTTCAAGTGACAACCGAACTAATCCATGCATTTTAGATTAAATGGATTTCCACGGAACGAACGCCGCGGCGCACAATAACGGCTGGAAAGACTCCGGGCAACGTTAATGAAGCCACGCTCATTACCCCGCGTTTATATACCGCTTCTTTGAACCATTAAACATTCGAAATCAACAACGGATCCTTATCTTGAAGCCCTAACCTTTTCGGAAAATGACCTCGTAAATTTCCAATTTCACTTGAGAGCAGGCTCCGAGCCCCGGAATGGATGGATTCCTTCAAACAAAACATGACCGTACTTCAATTGGACATCATTTCGCAATTTGGACTTACGAATTTCTGGCTCATCGGTAAAAACAATTATGTGCATTTGGAAATTAATGGGGCACACGGTGGTTTGAATTGAGCCCGAAATTGTAGTTCCTAATTGGGGAATGTAGTCCAACTATGACCTAACGTAACCTAATGAAGAGTTACACACAAATTGAGACTCTCTGTCTGTATTAGTATCCCGACAAGGTGGAATTATTTACCTCTGCCGAATCAACATTCAAGGATGTGAAGGGAACTTCCAGCACCTCACGTCGGCTGGAGTCTCCGGTCAAGCGGTGTTCCGAACGAGTTTAGCAAACAAGAGGATTATTTGTAAAACAAGTGGTTTTTTGTGTTTCACTGGAAAAAAAACATATTGGATCTAGAGTCCAGACTCGTCTTAAAAACATCGACAAGAAAAAGTACTCTTGATTCAATCAGAATTTAGCTTAAATAAGAACCAAGCCTCTTAATTTAAGCGGATTTTGTTTTGATTCAAGCAAAAATCCGATTGAATCAAGAGTATTTTTTCTTGTCAGTGTTTTCAAGATTCTGGACTCTAGATCCAATGTGTTTTTTTCCAGTACCTACAGATTATGATTCCGAGAAAAAAATATGAGTTTTGGTAGAAATTGATAAGAATACGTACGAAACTTCTCATCTGGATTTGTTTTCAAAATTTGTTAACATGTAGGGACCCTAGCCTAAATTACGTAAAGGATCTTTGCCAGCGTTACATAGCGTTACAACACTGGAAAAAAAACCACATTGGATCTAGAGTCCAGACTCTTGAAAACATCGACAAGAAAAAATACTCTTGATTCAATCGGATTTTTGCTTAAATCAAGGACCAAGCCTCTTAATTGAGCGGATTTCCTTTTGATTCAAGCAAAAATCTGATTGAATCAAGAGTATTTTTTCTTGTTAATGTTTTCAAGAGTCTTGACTCTAGATCCAATGTGTTTTTTTTTTCCAGTGAGGGGGTATCGAGGGAAGCGTTATGTGACAAGTTTCAGTGATTTTTTCGAGTTTCTGTACAATTTTTCGTCGGTCGTCTTTAGAAATTTTAAAGAATCTCAAAAATATGCTGCGCAATACTTTCATTTTTCATCACTAAACAGAAACGCGAATCCGTTCAGTAAATGTAAGGTGATATTTAAATTCTTTTTTAACGAAATTGAGGGCGGGTCCGGGTAAGCGTTACGAAATTTTTAGGGGGTCTAGCACAGCGTTACGGAGCGTTACAGGAGTTGGTGAGTATCAAATAACCGCAAATTTAGCGTTACGTAATTTGGGGGCGGTCCCTCAGAACCGAATGTTTCATCCAAATTAATTGTGTGATATAAAGGTTCAAGATTACGTACGTGAAATCACATATCGACGGTGAAACTACCAAACCACGTATCTCGGTTTGCGACGTCGCAGACTTCCTGTCATACTTTATTTTTTAAATGAAAAACTACTTAACATCCAGTCTTGAAAATTTCTGTGATTTTTCCTCTTTGTGCGGAGAAAATTCTGTGAAAATTTCAAGGAATGATATTGATTTGGTCTACTTCAAAGAAATAAAATGTGAGCGTAGATTTTTAAACACCGCAAACGAGATACGTGGTTTGGTAGTTTCACCGTCGATATGCATGAGAGAGGAAGCTCGGATAGTACTGCACATCTAAAGCTTGGTTTCAACAACCGAACTTTCCTTTCAGCAAAGATCCTCGTGTTATCATCGCTTCTCCGTGGGAAACCGGGACAGATTACGAGATAATTATTCAGATCGCGGTATTACATAAATTTTCAATTAACTAATTGAAAATTAAGTATCTCGCAAGTGCCTTAGTCAGGAGAGCGGAAGCCCTGTAGACGTGACGCTCCAACTTCCCGCCCAGGTCGTCCCGAACAAGTTATTCCGTGTTCTTCCCCCTTTTTATTTGCGAGTAAAAAATTCTCCGAGCTGACAGGGAAGCACGGTTCAGCGGCGGAAAAGGTGGGACAGGCGCAGGAGAGGGGGCGGACAGCGCGAGGTGGATGGGGGGGGGGCGGTGGTGGGTGAAAAGCGCGAAAATAAATCACGGCTCCCTGATATTTTTCCTATTAACGACAGACTCGGAAAGTTGAAACAGCTTATACTTTCCGCAGCGCGGTCTGAAATTTTACTTCAGATGTTCTCGAGATCCCCAAAAAAACACTTAGAGGATTTGGATACCACCGTTGCGACGCTCTGAACCTGTGTTGCATACCTCAAACAATGAAGGGGAAAGATGGCGACGGCATTGTTCGGCAATTGAAAAATGGTTGCGCGTAATCCTAGCGCCTGGATACTACTAAAACGACACTTGAGAGCGCATGTTGCACACCTAGAATGATGAAGGCGAATGACATGAATAAAATTACCCAAAAATTAACAATTTATGGCTGGGGATATTGCAGGCGCTGCAACTTCCCTGGTAAAAAATGGCAGTAGAATCTGTGTTCCAAAATACCATAGACCTAAAGCCGGCTGTAAGATTTCCAATAGCTTCTATAGCCGGCTACACAATTTCTTATAGCCTTTTATAGCCGATGGCGACTAAACAACAGCCAGGCGATAAAGTGTATGCTAAACGTTACTAATTACGGATGATAGGACTTAGTGAGTTTTTGGAATACTGCTCTCTTTTTGGACCGTAGTATCTTGATTTATTTTGCGATGAAAGCTCCGTACTTTTGATGGATGCCTGCCATTACTAATATATTAGAGCGTCTTCAGTTTCGTGTGATACTCTGCAATACCTCTGCTTCAAGCGCCGTGGCACGCTGCGTCGCTGCGCTGCGGCAGGCGGGCAGCCAGCGCGAAACGCGCATTGGCGCCTACAAACCTAACAGGGATACTTCACGCGTTGCGCAATGCGTGAAGTATCCCTGTTAGGTTTGTAGGCGCCAGTGCGTCGCCGCTCCGCTTTGTGTTAGGCTCTAATATTTAATCTGGCGGAGTCAGCGTTATTCAACTCATGATTTTGAAATGTTTGCACATCCTGTATGGATTATTCTCATTTTAATTGATGAAAAAAAAATATGTATTAAAGGAAAATATAATGTGTGTTTTATAAATATTAAGGTGGTTCCGTATCAAACTTGATGATTTCCATAGCACCCGAATTTCTACACAATTTCTCATAGCCTTTTATAATCGATGGCGAAAAAGCAACAGCCAGGCGATAAAGTGTAAAGCCCGGCGATAGGAACTATAACCCGGCTGCATAATTTTCTATCGCTTCGTACAGCCCGGCCGTGTGATTTTCTCCGCATTCTACAGCCAGCTACATGATTTTCTGTAGCTCTCTTTAGGCGGCTATAAGAATTCCTATGGTATTTTGAAACGCAGCTCTTATCGCCAATTTATACCAGGGTTTAAGGAGCGCACGTTGCGTACTGGAAAAAA
Organism: Bemisia tabaci; assembly: GCF_001854935.1. Lineage (NCBI taxonomy): Eukaryota > Metazoa > Arthropoda > Insecta > Hemiptera > Aleyrodidae > Bemisia > Bemisia tabaci. The sequence goes on from NW_017547183.1 coordinate 640,969, forward strand.
TGAAGGCAAAAGTCGTCGATATTATTATTCAGTCGTGTAAAACAGACTGAATTTCCTATTGACGACGTGATTGTTTTTTAGACTTCGAAAACGACTTCTCTTTGCATCAGATCAGTCTAAAAACATACTTAGAATGTTTTTATGAGTCTCCACTCCTCCTCCCTTAAGACAAATTAAATCTTTTAGATCGTTTAAAGCTGATTATAATTACGACGTCTATCAAAATGGTATCAATTTCATGGATAAATCAGTGAAAAAGCATTTATGTATCTACGAGAATCAAAATCCATAAAGTTGGATCCATTGGAGGTATGTGGTTTCGCAGTTTGGCCATCGATACGGAGTATAGAAATATCGAGTGCTCCTTTAACGGAGTTGCTCATTTTTCGATAGCAATATATGCTGCGGAGTGAAAATACGCAATCCAAATTCCACTAACCAAAAATTGGATTTGGAATAATTGGACGTTTTTCTGTCAAACGGAACTAAGCGCCATCGGGGTAGGAAGGTAGAGGAAGGCTCGGATTGGCGGCGGAACCGGGCGTCGGGCTCATTCGTTCCTATACTCGCAATGCTTTTCCATGGCGCTTAGTTCCGTTCATAGAGTACATAGAGTCGTAATGTAAGTAGGAGAGTTGGCGCTACTTTTAAGCATTTTCCATGTCCCGAATTCCGAGACTCCTGTGTGACGCCGGGTCACTTTTTCGATACATAATCGATTGTCTGTGATACACGGGTACCCGGCCATCTGATGACAACAACAACAACAACAACAACAACAACAACAACAACAACAACAACAACAACAACAACAACAACAACAACAACAACAACAACAAAGGAGATAGGAATTACCACGTATTCCACACCGCCATTTTGGATCGAAAATGTATTGAAAAAGCGACCCGAACTCGGCGCACACCGGGCTCGGAATTTGTCGAGCAGAACATGGCGCCAGCTCTCCCATTTACATTACGACTCTATGTACTCTATGGTTCCGTTTGACAGAACGCGCTATCCGAGATTCTAAATTCCTCAAAAGGAACTCAAATTGGCGCTTAGTTCCGTTTGACAGGAATACGTCCAATTCCTTTCCGTCTTCTAGTTCGAACCTCATTTTACCCCCCTTTAAATGTCCATTATTCACGGAGCACACTCTTCAGTCTCGCAAGGAAACGGCAGCTACGCCGGAATTGAATTATGGACGGTCCATTTCACGCCGTGAGAAGATCCCAAAAGTGACGTACACCTTTTGAGCGCCCTTTTGTTCCAAAAGGTTTATCGGCGACGCGACGCGACGAGAGTTGATGCTCGTTTCGCGAAAAGCTCCGTATCGCAGTTCCTCGATCTTGACAAAGCAAAATTTAATTGAATAGCCGCGAAGTTGTCGAGGCTCCCAAGTTCCGGAACACGGCGGCGGCTCTCTGGATCGGAAGGGCTGGAGGGGGAGAGAGGACGATGGAGGAGGGAGGGGGGGAGGATACAGCGAGAAGCTCCGTCCGATAGTTTTTATCACCGCCGATTTTTGCTGCTGTTCTTTTCTCCCACAGATGGAGCAATACGAGTTGCCAGAGTCGAGAGAGACGGGAAAATATTGTCATGCCGTGGAAAAACGCCGTTCGAGCCCTAATATCTTGCCAAATTTCCGTTTAATAAAATACGGATTTTAGGAAAACTTGTGAATACTCCCCCCCCCCCACAATTTTTCAGAGAATTTTTATGCTATTTAAGCTAGAGTATGTAACGTTACTTGGATGGGCCTCTGTAGGGTGCCCTTGCTCCAAGACGAAGGGGTGGAGGATGAGAACACGAAACACAAAAATATAAGGGATGAACTCTGTGCTTCAACGTGTGAAAAAAGGAGGAGTCAGCCGAGGCCTTGCCTCCAAGAGGTACAATCGAACTCTATCTCTGCCGAACTGTAACGTCCAAAACTAGACTGGTGTCCTGAAGAAATGATCAAGCGAAAATTCTGGTGGTTGAGGGTGACAAGGCTGGACTCCGCGCATGGGTGATTAGGTAGTAAGTGCAATGTGCGAAGTCCGGTGATGTGACGCATGAAGAGAAAGAATGCGGATAGGTATATCAATAGATAGGGAAAGAATGCGGATAGGTATATCAATAGATAGAGAAAGAATGCATAGGTATGGAGATAGGGCAGGAACACAACAAGTATCTGGAAATACCGAGGAAAAATATTCATAAAGATACATATTTGATTTTGTATAGTCCGGTAACATACGAATGTTTATAAGTCATTTCTTTTTACTAACATGGATGCCGTTTTCACAGCGCTCTCTGGTGCTCTGCGACACCAGGCTAGGAAATGGACGGGGCGTTTGTAATGCGGCCTAGTATATAACCTCTTTTTAATACTCATTGTAAGAAGCAATTGTCCAATAATTGTCGCATACCGCCACCAATGAGGGTACAAGCTCTGTAAAAGATCGTCTAGAAATTGTAAAAGCTGCGTGACATTTTTTGGCAGGTAAACTCTAAAATAAAATTGACTCAAAAGTTTGCGAAAAGTAAAATTTTCATCCCGGAATCAACTTTTCCCGCGGCATACCGCTCCACCCACATCTCAAAGGAGATGGAATCGATCAAAACAGCAAACTATCAAACTAACCAAACCGAGAGAGCATTTCGACGGTGTAAGTCGGCAATCGCATAACTCGGTTTGGGACGTCGCGGACTTCCTGTCATACTTTGTATTTTTTGAACGGGAAACTACTCAACGGCAATGCTTTAAAACTGCCGTTATTTTCCTTCTCTGTGCGAAGAAAATTCTGCATAAACTTCAAGGAATGATGTCAATTTGTTCTCTTTTAAAAAAAAATAACATAAAGGCGGAGATTCTCAGACACCGCAAAAAGTTATGTGATTGCTGACTTATACCGTCGATTTCTTATGAAAGCCGCTATTCAATAGCCGAATGCAAGTACTTTTCAACATTTCACTCGGTTTTATTAGCTCTATCATCGCCAGATAAATGAAAACCTAGAGCATGACATTCAGTTATAGGACTTTAAAAAAAACGTTAACATTATCCGAGGCTACACATAAATTTAGTATATTTCCAAGCGGTGGGTGGGAGTTTCCTGTCTAACGCTAACGCCTGGACACGATTAATGTGGCACTCGAGCGAACTCAAGTTGCATACCCCGCAATATTCAGGGGAAAGTTGTGCATTACACGCCTCGGTAATTATAGGCTGCCTCAAGCACGATAGTTCCTCTACCTTGCCAAAAGCTTGTAAAAAGATCAAACTTTTAACAATAGTCTCTTTCGCGCGTAAGATCTTGGCCCTCAGCTTGAAGATTTGCAAATGCCCGAATCGGCAAGAGACGCCGTTTTCAATTTCATCCATCAGAAGTCAGCGGTGCAACGTAATACACACGCAATGGATCGTATTCGATAGTGGTTTGATGTACCGTTTGGTTCAAAACAATGGAACATAACCTCAATCCAAAATTTTAAGATATTACAGTAAAAGCTCGTTAAGACGAAATACGGTTAAGACGAAAATCCGCTTAAGACGAAATTTTGTTCGGTCCCTTGACACTTCCAAAAGAGTCAATGTAAAAAAAATACGAATAAGACGAAATCTCGAAATTTTTACCCGTAACCAAAGCCGGTTAAGACAAAGAAAAATGTCTGATTTTTCCCCTGAAATTGGGTAAAAACGACGAAAAAGAGCCAATCCTCAGGGAAAATAGACTTAGTTTTACGTACCTTCACATTAAAAGAGTAGATTGAGAGTAGATCGTAGGTATCCTCTGTTTTTCTAGATGACTGAGATGCAATCGAGAGTTGACGATAAACCGATTTGCGTATTTTAAAAAAATTCAAAATTTGGATTTCGTATTGTATAAAATTTAAAAATTTATAACTAATAGATAACAATCTTTCAAAAAGTCGTTCACTTTAAATAATCTTTAATTTTAGTTTGTGTGGATTTTGAAAGCAGTTGCCGCTCATGTCGAAAAATTTCGTCTTAAGCGCACTTGCCGTTTATGCCGAAAAATTTCGTCTTAGGCGGAGAACGGTTAACACGAAAAGCCGCTTATGACGAAATTTGTTTCGGTCCCTTCAATTTTCGTCTTGACGAGCTTTTACTGTAGTTAGAAAAGCTGAATATGAGAAATTTCTCAGCAATTTCACTACTCTTGGCCAGTTAGTACTTATACGAATCAAAAATCTATCACAAACAACCTGTTCCGTCAGATTACTCAATTTGAGGCTACATTTATGTTTCGAACCAATCGATGTCGATACAATCTCACCCATTTGATTTATCGAATACGATCTATTATAATATAGGGAACAAGCAGGGAATTCCACCCCTCGCGCCTGAAGAAAATGTACGTAGTATTATTTTAAAATGTAAGTTTGTTTCTCAATTATTTATCTTTTTAGTCATGAGTGCTCATGAGTGCATCTTCATCGAGCTGTAATTAATTGCTTCGAAACAAACTGTTGAGGTTAAGCAGGGCATCAATAACGCGCACAGGAGTGACATTTCTCGGAGATTGGCGACATTTTTTTCGTCCCTTTTTAAAACTTGATAACTCTTGTAATACTTATCCCGCTGAAAATTTTTGCTACGATCGCGTCGCCGTTCAATTAGCGTTACGTTAATGTAACGTACCTCTTCTCCTCTCCAATTTTACTCGGGACCTGTAAAAGCTAATCACCTTTGATGATGGTTTGTGGATATAGTTAAAGTTAATGGGCAGCTGTCAACGTTTCTTCACGTTGATGCACCCGGTAAAATGGTGAATAATTTCTGGGGAGTAGTTTCTGTTTTCTGCAACGCTCAAAAAATAAACTCTCATCTGCGGAGCATGAATTCCAATACAAATTTCCGTCAATTGATCTGCGGACACTCTTTGATTCGGAGAAACTTGCACACAATTCGGTTTTTTCGAAGCAATCATTTTGACTCCTGTGAGACTTGTTTTGCCTATCTCGTGACTTGAAGGCGACACATACTGACCTCATCCACGTTCACGACAAATATATGCTTATACTCTGACTTGACAGTCCAATTCTTTGAAGCACGCCAATTCTATATTGCTTCCAAGATGAAGTCTTTTCTGGGGAGCATATAAACAAAAAAAAAAAAAAAAAATAATAATAATAAATAAGTAATAATAAAAAAATAATAAAAAAATTAATTTAATCTTTAATTCCTCAAAATTTACGGTCAATGTTTACATTAGAACCGCACTGATCGCTGACCGATTTTCGAGTTTCAATGTATTGAAGCGTTATGCTTGTTCTCTGTACAGGATTTTTAAATTATTTCTCTCTTTCTCCGAGGTAAAATTCCCAAGTTGTGCGCATAATTTTAGGAGCCCCACGACATGTTCAAAAATATGCGGAAGCTGGCTGTCGAGCCTCCGACTACCTTGTCGTTCACTTTTCGGTTCATTGATTTTGTGCGCTCTTTCGCTTCGTGTCAAGTCCACCCAAAAAAGAGAAAAAATGGCGGTGTTGATAAATCGTGCCCTACTTTCGCCGGATCTAGTCGAGAAGTCTATCAAAATCCGCGGAATCGCCAACGCCGCACGGTGAATACTGCCGTGCTAAGGAAAAACGCCGTATGAACCTTCAGGCGTTGCCGAATTTCCTTTGATAAAAGACAAAATTCCTGGTAGACTTATGAATATTTTTCTCCCAATTTTTCAGATAATTCCGTTCGCAATGTCACCTAAAGCTCCTGAAACTTTCAAAGCAAAGTTGCCATAACATTCTTCAAAAATGAAAATTTTATCGAAGGGAATTTGGCAACTCTCGAATGTTCATACGGCGTTCTTCCTTAGCACGGCAGAATACTGGAAAGAGATGAGAAGGTATTCATAGGTCTGAGTGTTTCTCTCAACTGCGTATACTCAGTTCCTCATTTTCAAGGGTTTTGTAACCCTTTTTAATCCAGTTTCGAGGGTCAAACTGCCCTCACGTAGTCTGATGATACTTATTCAGAATCATGACCTTATTCTGCAAGATGGTATTAAATTCGTATTTCTTCATTTTATTACCGGAGAATATCTGTGTTCATTTTTGCAGGGTCGATTCTTAGAAAGGGTTCGTATGGTCTCGGTTAAGGTGGAATTAGGTTTGAGGAGACCCACATTACGGGATCAGAATGAGAATGATTGTAATTTTAACGAACTTCCGAGGACAGAAACAGAATTAAAAGAGACTAACATTGAACGTAAATCTAGGGAAAAGGGGAGGGCTCACAAACGTTTGAAAATGCGCAATTCGGACTGCGCAAATGTGCGTTTGGGAATGGGTTTTAGACATTTCTGACGTGTTCAATGTACTTTATGCAAGATTATGTCTGTGTGAAGTCTGTTCAATTTGCTCGACCGCCTGTGAGCAACAGTCCCATTAGGTTCGTGGGGATTCGGAAACACCACGGTCGATGTAATTGGTTTCCAACTTTAGCTATCATTATGAGCACTGCCGTTAAAGTTTGAGTACGCTGAATTGACACGAAAGGGATACGAAGGTTACGCGTAGTATATTTACTTTAGTTTTTCGAGGTATAGGTTAAAAAACATCATTGTGCAGTAATAATTAGACGATTCCGATCCTATGCTCACAAACTGGCCGAAATATCTGCTTCCAGATGACCATGAATATTTTCAAATCAACGAAGGGAATTCACGAAAAATCTCAAGAAAAACTGTTGATTAGTGTTTCCCTATAACAATAAGAGATCCTGGGTGAAAATTGGAAGGCACGTTGTTGGTGCCTGCTTGATATTAACGACTTTGTTTTTAGGTGAAAATATTGTCCTCTAGATATGAGCCTGTTTTTCCCGATGTAAGCGAAATCCTTGGTGAAGATTTCAATATTATTTCGTTTTAATTCAATCAACGTTGTAATACATGTATTAGTGAGCTCCTCAGATTTCGCAAAATGGCAAGTGCCCTATTCCTTCTCTAATGCCTTTAGGGACCGTCTGCACTCAGTGAGCGTGTTTTTGCAAAAGGAGCCATATATAGAAATGAATTTGAGAAAAATGAACTATGTTAGGCCCAACTTGCCAAACTAACCCATTTTTGCCCCCTGCCCCCTGCCCTCTTAGTATCCGAGGGGGCTGACATTTTGCTCAAGCATCGGGGACACTTAGTACAACATCTGAGCAAAGTTTGGGCCAAATCCAGGGGGGGCCAAAATCGGCGTTTTTGGAACAACCTCTTTGATAGGTCGGATACGACTACAGCACCTCATAATAAATACTGTAGTCTCATTTTACTCGATTTCGAAATGTATTTACGCGATTAACCCTTTTCCACCATCCCGTAGCTGCGAACCCCGACATTGCACACCTTTGTATTAAATTTTTTTAGCTGTGCATTTCACAAGAAAGTACTCCTCTTTATGGCTAAAAACACAAAATATTAGGTTTTCCTTACTTTCATGATTGATACACTAAACATTCGGATGGGTCAGTTTACCATCTTTGAAGGTCTATCTCAGCAACGTTGTGCGGGACGTCCACGGAGGACGGCGCGCCAGGGGGGACAGGTTGGACCAAAATCGGCGCTTTTGGAAAAACCTCTTTTACAGGAAAAGGTGCACGAATGTCGCCAAAAATACACGTTTCCAGGGAAATTTGGCAACTTTCGAATGTTCATACTGCGTTCTTCCTTAGCACGGCAGTATTCAGGGGTGGCTTCGAACGCGAGCCGAAGTCCGCGATTCTTTGGCGACGCCGAGTAATGCGAGGTATGGTTGGCTCTGATTCCCTACGGGTTTGCTCCGGACAGGCGGTTTGAAATATGAACGGAAATGACCGGGTCCCGGCTCCGCGGAAAAGTTGTCAACGGGGCGATGAAGGTCTTCCAGGCCAGCGACACCACCACCGCCACCGCCGCGCTGAAACGGTTTGATTGATAGAGCCAGGCTTATCTGCCCCTCATCAATTTGTAGACGGAGGAGTGAGATGGGCTCTGTCGCGGGACTTTTATGGCTTGCGGAAGGTCTGCCTGCGTGTCGCGACGCGACGCTCCGCTCAGCCGTGGCATTTGTTGCTTCTCCCGTCTCGACTATTTGACTCCTCGGTGTGAGTTTCAGGAATACCACCCTTGCAACGCCGCCGGTGCGTCCGTTTTTGCATACGTTCAAATCATAGAGAAAAAAAGGAGGTGTTTGTATTTCGGGCATCTTGGAATTTTTTTGATGACTTAGGTAGGTACAGCGACGTCGTTTATCATCGATTTTCTTGGAAATTGTGTAATTTATGGAAAAAAGACATTCTATAAAAAGTGCTTGAAATTATATCATGGGTTGATTTAAGTAACGAAATGGGACATTATTGTCCGTTATTCATACTGCGAATTCCGGATTTCGCTGGCCAGGTTGTACCGACCTACGTCATAGGGTAAACAAACCTCAAGATGCAAACACCTCCTTTTTTTCTCTATGCGTTCAAATGCTCATCTGCCGTGATAGCGAAGAGAGCAGTAAGGGCAAAAAATGAAGTTTTGAGAAAACGGGCTCAGAAGCATCTGACCGGACAATTTTATTGAAAGAAGCCTCCCTTCTTTGTCAAATTGCCACTAATCGTCCGAAAGACTCATGGAAATCGCTTTGATTATTAATAACTGACTGATTTTATTTCAACTACACAAAAAGGGTACTTTTCATTTCCATGCTACGCTATTGCTAGGAGTGCATTACCAAATACTTTCCAATGCGCTCATAGAAATTTTTGAGATATTTTCGATAAGATTCAACTTTTATTTTTGCTCCAGCAAAAAATTTCAATAAGCCCCTTGAAGGCGAAACTAGTCCCCCGTGCATTGCTTCACGTCTTAATATTTGAGAAGTTAAATTGGACAGCATTTTGTTATTAGGGACCACTATTTCTAGTTTATTTGAGGAACAAAACAAAATGTATTTTTAGTTTTTCTGGGCATATGAGTGGTTTTATGGATGAGCCAAGAATGTTGATTCCTGGGCCGGATTTACCTACTTGCCGCCCATGCGCCGCCTGTGTTTTGCCACTACCTTCTCATTCGTTTTGAAACATCAATAAAAATCATCAAATGAACTTGCCAGCGGGAGAGAGGTGCATAAGACAAGTTTACTCGTGCTGGACACATTTTTTGGGAAAGCCCTGTCAACACTGCTGGCAAAAGTTCACGGAACTTTGCGCGAAAGTTAAGTTCCGTAAACCTATCTCTGAGTGGACAAGGCCTTCCATTTGCATGAAATGAACGAAAAAATTATGAAAGAACAAACATAAATGTGGATTAATGTTTTTAACTTCCGCCGCCACGCCGCGCTGACCGCACCGTGTTTAGCGCAATGCGTGAAGTATTCACGCAGTCTTGTAGGCGCTATGCGTTTCAGGCTGACCGCAATGACCGCACTGTGTTTGATGCAATGCGTGAAGTATTCGTGCAGTCTTGTAGGCGCTAATATGTGTTACATGCCGATCGCCGCGCCGGTCCTAAGTCCATTTCCTTCTAAGTCGCGCCGTTCCAGGCCAAATTGCGTGTTTGGTTTCTCTCTTAACTCGACTAATTGAAGGTGATGTCTCTTGTATCACTGAAATACGACAAAATTAAAATTTACTATACTCTCAGGAAATGAGAGATTTTGTCGCCTTTTCTCGTTTGTAATTTTTTTTCCAAATCCGATCTTTTTTTATACCTGCATTTAAAACAATTGCACAATTTGCCGCCCCTTATAGATTTGCCGCCATGGGCCGCGGTCTATTTATATGGCCACCCCCTTAATCCGGCCGTGATTGATTCCCACTGCAAAATGAAGACCAACCACGAGAAGAAGAATCTCAACTGCAGGGTTTCAACATTTTGGCGCCAACTTCGTAGTGTTCTTCGTTTGGCCCCTTTGAGGCTAAGGGGGATGCCGCAAAGAACGATACCGATCCGTCTTTATGTCTTTGTACAAAGCCCACAAGGCCTGTCGGAGAAACATTGAAAATGACAAAAGGCTTTCGTTGAAAAATTCAGTCTCACGTTAACATCTCAATAGGAACGAGTGGGCGATTGTGGTCACGAAACATTGACAGCTTTTCACCTCAGCGTTTGTGCGTGTTTCGTGGAAATGATTTTCTCTGCCCATCAATTTTACAGAGGAGAATTTCAGCGTTTTAAGAAAACGTCCTTATCTCTTTCTAAAAATAAGGCGATGGAATAGCAACAATCGTCACACTGAATAAGTGAATTTACCTGCGCGTTAAATGTTCTTGTTAGCTTTATTTTAAAGTTGGCCGATTCTTAGTATTCGACGGAATCTTATTTCAATTAAACCTACGCAGATGGGTAGTACTTTCCTCTTCTTCATTATAAAATGTCGTCCGATTTTCTCTTCCGTTTCACAGTACCTCAGTATTATTATTGTCATGGGAACGGAGTTCCCCATGATATTAGAATCGTTCCGTTGCTTTCGCTATGGGATTCCCTATACCTCTGCGACCTTGAGCGTTTCGCCCAGTCTCCGATTTTTGGTTGATTTTCCGATGTATCAAAAACCGTTGTATTTTTTAGCCAATCATGTCTCTACGTCAAGTTGTGTTGATTGCTAAAATTCGCTTTCAGCGAGTTTTTTTCCACTTTGAGATGTCGTGTCTGACTGGTAAATCTGCGCAGAACCACGAAGTTCCGTTTTTAGGCAAATTCTTTTTTTTCGGAGGTTCTGATTGGTTATTTTTCGCCATCAGTTTTCTGTTCGTTGGTGCAAAAGATCGCCTACCTCGTTGCTCTTGAGAAGCCGCCATTATCCCACCTCAAATTTTAAACATAGATGTAAAGAAATAATAACCATCGTACAAGGTGGAAAATTGCTCTGGAGGACCCGTTACGGATATATGAGCCAAAATCAGAACTCGATTGATGGCTTTAATCCATGAATACAGAAATATTGCCTCAGCTTACTGCCGCGGTCGCAAATGCATACTGAAATGAACCTTGTGACACATGACAGCATAGGTAAACAATGTCTCACAGAGTAATGCGGTTGATCCGTTGTCTGTTATCACGCCAGTGGCCGAACCGTTGAAATCTCAAGGACGTCTTTTGTGAAGCCCCGCTCAGCGTTCGAGATCCCTTAACTGTTCTCTTTTTCTCCTCTCATTACCGAGCGGCGAGATAGCTCAATCAACTACACCACCGTTCTGACTCTAGGAGAGTGTCACTTTTTGTGGGAGCGGGGGTTCGAATCTCGTAGGGAACAGCTAATTTTTACTGGTTGTATTGAATGTTTTAGACCAATCATCTAACAATAATTAATACTTGGCAACTTAGGAAGCACATAGGTCCCTTATGATGCGCATTCGGGCATATGTGTAGAGTAAACATATCATACGTAGGGTGTCCCAAAAGTACCGGGACTGGTTCTGTAACTTCAAAAGTAAGATAGATGCAGACATGATTTTGGTCTCATTTTAAAGATCAACTCAATACCTATCGATTAAAACCAAGATCAGCTCAATGAAATAAAAATTGACCGAGTTATGACAATTTGAAATTAGTGAGGAAAGTTTACCCCTACGGTTTTTAGGAAGATTTTTTGCTTACCAGCATTCAAAAAGTTAATATTCGTATCCACTTTTCTCCGAATCTTCCATAACTTCCTTTTGCTTTTCAAAGTACCGTCCATCAAACCGGATGCACTTTTTCATGCGCTCTTGCCACTTATCCAACATTGTTTTCCTGAATTCTTCCTCTGGGATGGAGTTGAAGAAGTATTTTGAATTGCATTCTGGATTTCGGTCTTCGATACGAATCTTCGTCCGCGAAGCTCCTTTTTAACCGTAGGAAACATCCAAAAATCACATGGAGCCAAGTCAGGGCTATAAGGGGGATGAGGGATTGTTTCAACTCCATTTTTACTCATAAATTCACGTGTTAAGCTCGATGTGTGAGGCCGCGCATTGTCTTGATGGAGTATCCACGAAGCTTTCAAGTCCGACCGTTTCCGGGAAATGTGCATTCTCAACTCCTTTAGTACTTTGCAATAATACGCACTGTCAACTGTTGTGTTTGATGGTACAAAATGTTGATAAATGACACCTCGAAAATAAAAAAACACAATAAGCATCACTTTATCGGCCGACTTTTCGATTTACGGCGATGAAGAATCTTCCTTAAAAACCGTAGGCGTAAACTTTCCTCGCTGATTTCAAATTGCCATAACTCGGTCAATTTTTATCCGATTGAGCTGATCTTGGTTTTAATCGATAGGTATTGAGTTGATCTTTAAAATGAAATCAAGATCATGTCTGTATCTATCTTACTTTCGAAGTTACAGAACAAGTCCCGGTGCTTTTGGGACACCTTACGTATACTTTACGCCGAAAAAGCGAACCTGAAACTTAAATGCGTTAACTTCCGAAAACCATATATAATCCAACGAAAATAAATAATTGGTACATAACAGCTTTCTTGTATGCAAAGAAAATAATTAAAAATGTTAAAAAAGAGATGTCAACACAAAATTACATAGCCCCTTCAATTCAGAAGATACTACAAACGAACTGTACCTTAACATTTTCATATCCCAGAAGCTAACGTTCCCATGACGAATATTGCTATCGCTAGCGATTGCAAAATCCAACTTGTTTTACAATTGAACCGATTATAATAGTTGAAGGAACCAAGTGACATCGAGATCTAACCGAAAAACGAGTGTTTTTCCCCTCCAATAAAGTCAGTGCTGGAGATTGAGCTTAACGCCTGTTTTCACATTCCATATATACTTCCTCAACTTTAAATTTTTGGTAAGAGAAAGTGCGTGGCTAGTTGCGCTCAATACAACTCCTAACTCACCCCATTCCCTTCAAAAAAAAAAATAGTTCGATTTTTTTCCGTTTTATTCAGGTACCAACATTTTCATTGGTACCAACATTTTGTAATCGTCGACCATGTAAAATTAAGACACGAACTTGAACTAAAGTTTCAAGGCAGGTCACATAATGTTGTCGTGCAGATTTTTCTATGAAAGCTCGTTAATAAAAATTAGACGACGCAAAAATTGTTGCTAGATCAATGAATAGAAATTTCTCCTCGTCGAAAGCCACACATCACAAAATACTAGGATTCCCCGGAATCGTACCACGAACACGGGTAATTTAAATGCCCACTTAAAAAGGCAAAACTAGTTTACCTACATTTAATATGAAAAGGCATTCCGAGTTTTGCATTATTGATTGGCTGCACTCTGTGCTATCGAACCATTTCAATCATGACATGGCGTTAGGAACTTTTCAATTCACGTCTCGCAGCTAAAACAAATTAATTCACCTCAGCATGAAAAAAAGAGCGATTGTACAAAGAGTGGGAAGCAGCAATGGCACTCCTTTCTAAGTCTTGAATCCGTCGGTTAATTCGTCGATCTTGCACTCAACCTTTCACAAGTAGAACCGTAAGAAAAATAAAAGGCGCTCGTTTTTCAAGAGTTCCGCCTTTCTATGTCTCTGAAATGATGTCATGTTTCCGGGTCAAGGATGCGATGCTAGCCACGCAGGGTGCATTCCCTCTTCCGACGATGGTCGCTGGCCTGAATGCCAGATCTTTCAAGTCTCTCATTTCGTTGTTCCCCGAACGAAGGAACGTAACTCCATTCCAAGGTTGCAAAATTAGCTTAAACAATTAAATTTTTTACAAGAGTATAACTGTGAAATTTCTGTTCAAAAATGATGATTTTTGCATGAGATCGGGAGGAAAATGAGTGAAGTTTCCAATTAGAAATGCCCAAGATTCTCTTGGTAAAAATGGAATTTGTGAGGGGAAATTCATCAACATTGAAATATAGTTACGTTCTTTCGTAAGAGAAGCGACGATTTTTGTGTAAGAGCATTCTGTATGACATTTATGGACAAAATTGAAGTATTGATTATCTGACGTGTATTGGTTTTGAATTATATACGAGGATTAAATTATGAATGGAACAACTCACAAAAACAACGTCACAACTTAAATTTTGGTGTGAGTCGAGACAAACTTTGACAGAAGTTTTCATTGTAGCTAAAAACTCTATCGTCCAATGAAAACTTGATCGCAGGTCAGAAAGAGGTTCCAAACTTACGACGCGTCTTTAACCATTTCATTTTTCGAAAGCCCCGCGCGCGGTAAAAAGATATTGAATGAGTCACAGTAGGTCAAGTTAAGAACTTCGTATTCTTAAACTTGGAGTCGAATTAACTCTTAGGGTCAAATTGCAAATGGGTTGCATTGCCTCCTGCCACGGATTCCATCACATATTCCTAAAGGCTGAGTCGTTTATCCTTTTAAGCGCTCGGCTGAAAGTAGGCACATTTTACTTTCATCCCGACATGACATACAAGGTATAGAATACTTGTGCTGTAGAAATTCAGTGGTGGGCCAGTTCAATAGCAAAATGAAGGGAAGTTCACTCACATTTGAAGAGAATACATGAATATATGCCTGCTAAATAAGTTTTAGTGCTTCGTAGTGCAAGCTGTGGAGTATTTAAGAACTTTTCTGAAACTTACTGCACTAAAAATAGTCCATTGCATTCGAAATTTTCTTAAAAATTCTCATTTTTTGCTGTGTTTGTAAGAACTCGCCTGCTTTCTCAACCTCGGTTACAATTATGGCAAAGAAAATGCTTTCAATTTTGAAAAATTCTTTCAGTGGCTTATGATAATCCTCTCCTCTTTAAATCTTACTACTTACAACAAAATTTACATGTTTGACTCTAAAACCCTGCTGACCCCGAGTGCTTCGTCTCTAACACCTACATATTTCAGATTACCGCTCGTTTTTCACAGTTGGGTGTTGGGAATTTTTCATCCAAACCAATGATACTCACTCTATGTACCATTTTTTCACTAATTGGCAACGCTGTGGGGGTAGTGTCCATTAGTTGTATTACACTGGCGGCAATCGACATTTCCATGCCGATAGCCGACATTATCAGGGCTCATCATCATTACCGCGACGAATGCAAAGCGCTGTTGCCACAAAGAACTGTAAATTATATAGATACGAGCAAGTTTTCCCAGATAAAGATATGATTTCGCTTGCAATCTGGCAGCGCAACGTCGAGTGCAGTGGAAATTCGTACTTTTTATGCCACCGTCTCCCATAAAATAGATAGATGGCGTAGCTCCAACTTTTTCATTAGATTTGCGCTGACGTGAAGGCAGGATGAGCTTGTCTCGTTCACTTTCACCGCTCCGGACAGCCCTGAATAGAGTGGCCCTGAGTCCTGAGTCCTCTTTAAATGGAAGGAAATCGTTATCAAAGATAATGCGAGTTTTGAACCATGTGGAAAACTGATTACTTCACAGGTACTAGATACAAAGATGGGATAATGAAGGGGGGGGGGGCGAGAAAAGGTGAGACTCCGTAAAAGTTTCCCTTGTGAAACAGGAATCGGTTGAAACGCACATTACGAAATATATCTCGTACTTTTTAGGTTTTTTAACAAATTTTTTCGGGTCGCAACGAATGTTTTCGTGAATAAACCATATTTTTAAAATCTTGCGAGGATATTTTTAATGAAAATACTGGTGAGAGGATATTTTCACAATTATTTTTGAACATTATCATGGCAATATCGTAAAAAATGTTCTCATAAACTTGTCCAAAATATTTTTATCAAAGTTATAATGTATATATTTAAAAAAATATTAATTAAACTAATGATTAAAATATATTCAGCAATAATTTGATCCGTTTCTAACAAGACTTTGCGAAAATACATTGTTAAACATACTATCAAATTTAATATAACTGCAAGCTGGCTCATATCATTTTTAATGGATGTTTCAATGATTTGAAAAATATTTTCGTTTTAACTGGGTAGACTCTGACACGCGTGTGATCGTACTTTTCAGCGCTCAATTGATAGCGAGCACTTTCTACTTTTGAGCCACCACTATATTACTAGAACACCGGTTGAAACTCTGCGGGGGTAGTTTTCCTATGCTAAGAAACTTAACATCTGTGCGTGTTACAGCCACCAATGGACAGAGCGGAAAGTGCCGAACGTGGTGTCTTTGCCTCATTCACGGAATCGAGGCAACGATGAGTTATAGACGTGGCAAGCTAGTTATTAAATATATTAGGTTAGTTTCTTTCCACTCTCATGTGTGTGCGTGTGTGTTTGCTTGCTTAGTGTTCCGTCCCGTCTTTGTGTTCAGTAAAAAACACACTTAACACACATCTCTAGACGGCACTGTCTGACCAATGACGTCTCTGCAAGAATAGATGAAATGAATTTAAACCGACTAGGTTGAAAAGTCTACACATAATACCCAGTTCCAGACCTGAAAACGTGTACAATCCTATCTCTGCTTACACTGGGGGAAAAAAAAAAACATTGGATCTAGAGTCCTTGACAAGGAAAAATACTCTTGATTCAATCAGATTTTTGCTTACATCAAAAGGAAATCCGTTCAAATTAAGAGGCTTGGCTCTTGATTAAAGCAAAAATCCGATTGAATCAAGAGTATTCTTTCTTGTCGATGTTCTTAAGAGTCTGGACTCTAGATCCAATGTGTTTTTTTTCCAGTGTACAAAATTTGACTAACCACGCGTTATGTAAACTCTTATAGGCTTTAATTAAAATCGATCAAATTAATATTTTGAAAATAATATGTAGATTAAGTACTCTTTAATTTTGTGAGGCGCTGGCGTTACAACGTGAACCTTATAGGAGTTCTTAACGTCTTTAGGGTTCAATTTTGAAAGAATTGATAGAAACATTATGCCCGTCGCCTTTGACAAGATAGTAAAACGCTGGATAATGAATTCCTCTAAATTCCTTGCAGAGACTTCATTATTTGCCAAAGCTTGCATTAATTGTCTTGTGCGCACCGCAGTGTCCAAAAACTGATGCAACAAGATTTTAGACTTTCACTGTTCAATAGCGATTTTTTTCTTGAGCAGGGACCATCAACGCAAAATATCTCATAATAACATGGACTCTGTGTAAAAAACGGGTACTGCGAAGTGGAGGGGCTGAAACCTCAAAAACTTTATCTTCTCCTTCTCCTTCTTTTATCTCTCCTTTACTTTATTTTTATCTTCTCTTATATTTCTTGCTCGTCATTGTTATGCTGAAAAACTTAATTTTATCAGTTACTAAAAAAAAGGAAGGGGGCACTCTCGCTCCTTCCAGCTTTTATGACGCGCCCCGGTGTTGTAGAAAAACGATACCGCGCAGCTGTAGATAATCGCATTCTTCGAACGAAGAACAATTTTGTCAATCAGTTTTCTCCTCAATGAATATATTTTACACTGACGCAGGAGTAAATTTTCAACGACTACCTCTAGTGGCGAAATATGAATGATCGATATTCGATATTTCCCGGTTTCAAACTTGGGTAAAGAATCGATTATTAAGGTGTTCGTTGCGAACACCCTGATTATATCGATCCTTTTCCATAGGTTTAAATGTCAGATCAGTCGATACATCGCAACGCACGCCACTGCACTGATACCTACCCTTTAATCTGACCACCAGGCGCATAAAACATAACCGCCGTGCCAGAAAACAATGTGAATTTCGGACAGGTTCTCATTTATGGCGTGCTTTGTTGGTTTCGTTGTGAATCGATGTTGTTATGGTCTAGCTCTGCATGCAAACTCATGTTCTATCGCCGATTGTGGTTTCCGCGAATAGCTTCTCTATAAAACTTCGTGATTTTTGTCGGACATGTAGCCATGACTTCTCTTTCTATTCTTCTCTGTTGCAATACGAGGAATTTATTCGTTGTTTCTTTTCAATATGACTATCTTTTTTCTCGATCGATTAGCGAATAGACATTTTATGAGGAGATTATAAATGAAGAGAGTTAAATCGAACTCTCTTTAACCCCAGATTGTAGCTATAGGCCTGGATACACGCTTTCCGTCAGTTTTCGATCAAAATGATGACTCCGATGCAGCCTTGTTTAGTAGTCCATTTTGCCGTGCTTAGGGGGAACGCCATATGAACATTCGAGAGTTGCCAAATTTCCTTCGATCTATGAGGAAATTCATAAATGTTTTTCTATGAAGTTTTCAGGAACATTAGGTGAAATTGCAAGCAAAATTATCTGAAAAATTGGAGGGGAAGTTAAACAGGAAATTCGTGTTTTATCAAAGGAAATTTCGCAATGCCTGGAGGTTCATACGGCGTTTTTCCTTGGCACGGCAGCATTACTCTATGATCAGGGGTAAGTAGCATTTAATGGGCCTGTTGCATGCAAGAGATACAGCCGCACGAATAGACTTTTTAGAGGTTAAATGACACGAAAATTACGATGGTCACATTAAAAAAGTTTGAAATACACTCCTTACTGCGCAATTTGCGTTGTTAGGAACGCGCTTTTTCAAATTTCCCGCGTCTGGGGGCAGTTTTCTAATCACCGGAAACGAGCAAACGGCGGGCTCGGTGATTTCCGGAAGATGCCGAGTCGTTGTTGTTGTTGTTATTTTTTCCTTCAGTTTGTTTACAAACCCAACGTGATCTCTTATAGTGGTCCATATACGCTTTATGCGGTAACCAAATCGATCAACTTTTAAATATCCGACGCAATCCTTCTACATTTCATTTCACGATATCACGAGCTCCGATTTTTAGGTTATGTTGTCAGTTTTAGTTGATCGGAAATAGCCGCGAGTTGCCGTTAATTGTTTCCGTTAAAAAACTGCCTCCAAACGCGGGAAATTTGAAAAAGCGCGTTCCTAACAACGCAAATTGCGCAGTAAGGAGTGTATTTCAGACTTTTCTAATGTGACCAGCGTAATTTTCGTGTCATTTACCCTCTAAAAAGTCTATTCGCACGGCTGTATTTCTTGCATGCAACAGGCCCATTGAAGCAAATTTTTGCCAACTCGTGCTGGACAAATCAGCACTTTCCCCTCCATTTAAACCCATGTAAAATACGTACCCATTCATCCTGGCAACCTTGTTACAGCACCGCGGCGCAAAGTGGATCGAGTCCATGGGAGAAGTCGGACAAAATTTGGAAACTTTAAAAGCTTATAACTCCATTCATACACAACTTTGAGGTCCCAAAAGTGGTTCCATTGGTATTCTTGTAAAATTTTCTTCCAGATCCACCCCTTATACTTTAAAATGTGACGAAATAAACACCGAAATTCTCAGTTTAAGTCAAAAATTTCATGTCCGATTTCTCTAATTGACTCGATTCACTGTGCGGCGCAGCGCACTGAAGCCAACGGCCGAAGTTACGGTGAAGGGTATTAAAATAGCTCATGGAAGGGACGATTTCTCTGTTTCAGGTGTCTCCTGGAAAATGGAGCAGGACAAGCCGGGAAATGCGAAGAAAGAAAAGTTAGAAGTGTTGGCGCCGTTCGCGTCCCTGGAGGACTTGAGCCCGGAGAGTCCCTTGGCCGAGCACTTCGCCCCTTCGCTGCCGCAGATCCCGGAGGAGCAGAAGAAGATGAGCTCCACGGCCTCCGTTGCCGCCTCCACGGCGACCCCCGCCCCTCCCCCCGGCTCCAACAATAACAACAACAGCTTGGGCATCAGCTCCACGCCGAGGATCGATATATCGAGGGCCAGCAGCTCCTCGCACCAGGACGACAGCAGCCCGGAGAGGGAGCTCTTTGGAGGTTAGTTCAACTTTTTTTTTTTAAATTTTTTTGCAGTTTATTCGGCTTCTATTCCTGTTTATTTAGTGACTTAGGAATCTACAGCCATCTATAGACATGAGTTTTAACAGAGATTATTTTATTGTCAGTAGCCATCAGGCACATCCACGCTCCGGCTTTCAAATTTTCAGGGATTAAGGTCGAGTAGAATCTGTTAGTTCAACTTCCGCTTTCAGCTTTTTTCCAGACAACATGGGGTCCGTGGCAAGGCGTGAATGATCGATTATCGATATTTTCCCATTTTAAGCTGCGGTTAAGAATCGATTATTAAGGTTACCCCCGGTTTATCGATCATTTTCCATAGGTTTACATGGCAGATTAATCGATGAATCGAAAAGCACATCACGCCACTGCATGGGGTTCTATCAATTAGAGAGCAATTTCCCTTGGATCCTAATTCGATTGGATCCGGGGAAATGAGTCAATCCGAACTTAAGAGGAAAGTAGAGCTGCCACTTACGATACGAACCGCGTGGTAAGCCTGCTTTTAGTGGCGGGAAAAGGCGGGAGGAGGTCGTGTTTGATTAACGTCTTCGTCTTGTTTCCGGTGATCGGCCGAGATTACAATTTTTAGCTCTTTTATGGAAAGTAAAGTGCGCAAACGAATTGTTCGATTATAATAGAAACGTTCCAGTTACACACTGTTGCGAAGCGTGAATGATGGAGGGTCGATATTTTCCCATTTGAAGCTAAGGTAAATTTAGAATCGATTATGAAGGTGTTGCGTGCAAACACCCTGTTTATCGATCCTTCTCCGTAGGTTTAAATGGCAGATCAATCGATAAATCGCAAAGCACACGCTACGCCTCTATTGTGTGAAGCTTGATAATCGAGGGAAAGTGGTTTGCTGTTCTATTTCTCCGTAAGACTCAAAGTTGAGGACAAAGTTTAACGACCAATTCTATACGTCCGAATTATCTTTTCTCGCGCGGGGCTGAATTTTTGCCAGGAAAAAATTAGCGAATAGTTCAATTCAAAATTACTCCCAGCTAATTTCTTCTCCGAAATGTGACTTGGTGCGGATCTTCGTGGTGCCTTTCTTGGTCATTACCAAAATCCCTTCTCCGGCGCGATGATGATTGGTTGACAAGATCAAAATCCATCTCGGCAAACACTGGAGGTTCAGCTCTATGATCTGAAAATTCCCCGCAATCAACCAACAACCTTCCGTTTCTTCAGACTCGTATGTTCCTACATGCAGAACATATTCCTAGCTCTCCGGGACGATGAACCGAGACTGTGGTTCATTGAACTGAACCTTCGGTTTACTGTGGCGCAACTCGGTTCTGTCAACCGAATGGGTAGGTTCGAGAGACCGAGATTTGTCTTTGCACCGCAAAGCGCCTACTGAATTTATTGATTCGAAAAATCAAGATTTTCCCCCCATATTCGCGAGGGTGATTTCCTCGTGGCCAGTCGCAGATGTTTACATTTCCACGTGAATTTGCTCATTCTCGTTTTTAGATTTTTTTAGCCGAGGAAAATAAGAAAATAAGAGAGAGTCTAGATTCACGATCCGCGGGTTTTAAAATACAATAACATTTTCATCGAGATAGCGTCAGTCCGCGGACGGAGCTCACGAGAGAAAACCGCTTTTGAAGTATAGGAAGGGGAAAAAGGCGAGATCGAAGGACCGATCAGCGCCGAAAGCATCGGGAGGAGAGATGGAAGAGACATTTTCAAAATTGCATAGTTGGTAGCCGTGCCCGGGCGGAGGGGCGGGGTTTTCGTGAGACGGGGGAAAAGATCGCCCGAAATAAAAATTCAAAGCTCATTTTAAAAACGGCACGAGTGCGACGGGATTCCCGTGGCGTTTACTACTTTCTGTAACTGAGCTGTTCAATTATTCCGGGATCTCGGTCGTAACCTCTCGCTCAGGGTTGCCGTGTGCTTCAGGGTCACGTTCAAATTACGAGTATGAATGAAATCTCACTCGAGATTTACACCTTTATAGAGAATCAATACTGTTTTTTTTCTGGGAAGTGTAAAAGTTTTCAGGGACACTTCTTCATAGGCAGAGTACCTATTGTATTCGGAAATGTATGACTGTACGAGCGGATTTTTTTTTTTCAACGGAGGTGGAATCTGCTTTCTTGTTCCCGTGATGCTAATATTTTAAGATGTTGCAAAGTACGCCAAAGTCTGTTACAATTTTGTAGGTTTACATAAATCCTTCTAATTACCTGGAACTAGTCTAGCGAATCAAAAAGTGTCGCATAAATTTCATGCACTAATGAGGCTACCGGTAATGCTTCCTTCAATAAATAGGTGCTCTATACTGGGAAAAAAACACATTGATCTAGAGTCCAGACTCTTAAAAACATCGACAAGAAAAAATACTCTTGGTTCAATCAGATTTAAGCTTAAATCAAGAACCAAGCCTCTTAATTTAAGTGGATTTCCTTTTGATTTAAGCTTAAATCTGATTGCATCAAGAGTCCTTTTTCTTGTCAATGTTTTCAAGAGTCTGGACTCTAGATCCAATTATGTGTGTTTTTTTTCCAGTGTATTGTTGAATGGTGCTCATATTTTGATTTTGGTGCCTCCTCTCTTAAGAGTTTAGGACTTTTTAAAGATTCGTGCTATCCGTCATTGAAAAGCATTCTTGGCCATAGTTTACTTATTTCAGAATATTGGCCCATCCATAATATGATACACTGGAAAAAAAAAAACACATTGGATCTAGAGGTAAGACTCTTGAAAACATCGACAAGAAAAAATATACTCTTGATTCAATCGGATTTTTGCTTGAATCCAAACGAAATCCGCTTAAATTAAGAGGCTTGGTTCTTGATTTAAGCTAGATTCTGATTGAATCAAGCGTACTTTTTCTTGTCGATGTTTTTAAGAGTCTGGACTCTAGATCCAATGTGTTTATTTTTTTTTCCAGTGCACAGAATCCGCAGCTCTGCTCGACTAGGCAACTATTCGTGCTCATGTGTGCGGTATTGCCTAACCTCCTGTTTGAAGGAAAACTAGTGCGTAGAGAAGGAATACTCTTAATCATATTGAGTAAGACGTAAATATCCTTTCTCGAGAGTTGCTGAAATGCTGAATAAAACTAAGGCAACTCGAAGCGTAGAGAGAACCGTTTCTCCAGCTGAAAAGAAGGTTCTGCAGCCTCCATTTGAGGCAGCGAGATCTACTTACGTCACTCAGAGTTCACTTCACCATTCAAACTTGGAATGAACGAGTTCCAGTATGTTCATTTTTTATGAGGCTTAGAGTGCAGGCAATTTAAAGGAGCGCAGAACCCATCAGGAAATGTTACGTTTCTGCATCGACCGATTTGGTTGACACGGTCACAGAAGGTCCTTTTGAGGATTTCTTTGCAACGACTACATTTTGTATCGCAAGATTTCAAGCTCCAAGAAAAACGTATTTGAAAGGTAAATCCTTGTAGTTCGGAACGTTTTTAATACCTTTTCTCCGAATTTAAAAGCTCACAAGGAAACCATTTGTTCAAAAAGGAGTGGCCAAAAGTTTGAGGCTTTTTGTAGGTTTGATAAGATATTATCCATTAGGGATATGAAAAAAAGTCTCATGCGGAGTCGCGGACGCGGAGAGTCAATTTTGAGTTGATTGCGCTCACATTTTGGCAAAATTGCTCGAAAATATCCGAAAAATGTATCACAAGACTTCGGTTTTCGTGCTTTGGTTTTTATACGGTTTTAAACCACTTTTTTTGACCTCGGCCACCATCGTTGTCACTTCTCTAGAAAAGTTTGTGCCGAAATAATAACTTGATTTTAACGTATTATTCTTTCCTCCGCCAAAATAAAAAAAAAATAGAAGTGCTGAAGTGCGCACGCACTTCAGCTGAGCACCAATTTTTGCAAGATGACAGTAAGGATTTTCCTTCGTTTGCATCAATGATAAACGATCGATTTTGGGTGCGACATATCAACGACTATAGAGCCGAAAAAAGAGGATGTCCGATTCTCTCTCAAGTCGCTAAACATATCCAATTTTTTCTCTTTATGAGACATCATCTGAATGAAAAAAGAGGAAATCAAACCTTTTTCCCGGAATTTTTGGTGAGCATTTTCCACTCATTCAAAAATATTCATCGGAAATTTCAACGGGACATTCCGGCCAAATGTCTCCCAAGGAAATTTAACATAATATGCGATCGTGAGACGTTGCAATATAAGTACGAATTTTTCGACTACACTCATCGATAAATCGATAGTTTTACACGCGTTTCAATAGATGAGGCCCAGTGTTGCCAACTCGTACGAATTTTACTCGTGTATGGGCGAGAAGTCTTGAGCGACAACTCCGCGTGCCACTTTTTTTCAGAATCAATTTGCGAGCGAAGTGCAAAGACCCCTCACGTACGGCGAAGATAAATAGAGAAAACATGAGAGAATACACGATTGAACGCTGAAAGGACCAGGTCGGCGGCGGACGGGGGGTGGGTGACACGGAAGAAGGCGGTGTTTGCCTTTTGAAGAGGTCTCGAGTGACCTATCAATTCGTTCACGGTCGGGGGACGCGCGACGCGACAGTGGCGCTCGATACGGCTGCAGCGTGAACCATTAGGTAGCAGGAACGAATCAAAGCTCGGAGCAACATATTGCCATGCTAAGGAAAATGTCCTATGAAAATTCCGGCCTTGCCAAATTTCCTCTGAAAAAATGCGAGCTTTTGACAATTTTAGAAATATTTTTCATTGAACGTTTTTGAAATTTTTTCTTCACAAATCTAGTGCTTTTGAAAAGTTCAAGGATAAACATCCGTTACTTATCCCTGAAATGAATATTATGTCGGAGAGAATTCGGTGACATTTGAATATTTATGCGATTTTTTTCAGCACGGCAGCGTAGCAATGAAAAATGGAAACAAAAAGAATCCGTCGATGTTAGAAGCTAACAAGTCAAAAATAAGCTATTAGCGGAAAATTCTGCTCTAAAAAGGCTCTACCGTTGATGTTTCAAAAAGTAAACTAATATGTTAAGGCCATTTGATATGGGACTCTCACATAGTTAAAATTAAATTTTTTCTTATAGACGATAAAGACTGAACATGATCGTAGTAAACACCTTCAGAACGATAAGTAGGCAACCCCACGTGACATCTGTGTTTGAATAGTTATCTTTGGAAAATTAAGGAATTTCCGAGGACTTAAAAGAAAATCGGACAATCAATTTTAAGGCTCAAAATATTTTTCCTATTTTTAAAGGCAAAAAGAGGGTTTTTTTTCTTTCTCGATGAATCTTTTTATTAAGAAAAGAGTATCTATAACTATGAAAGCATAGGGTTCCGCAATGAAAATTACATACTAACTTTTAGGGGTTTTTAGTAAACATCATATTCGACATAGCAAATTTTCTTGGGGAAGGCTTAAATTCGATTATCGATGCTGTCAGATACCAATAGACTGATTTAGTGGCTGGGTCATTCGATATAATATCCTTGTTTCAAAAAACAAACACAGAACATTGTTTCTGATTCGCGCTCGTTCGCGCCCTTTGCACCATGGTGGTAAAATGCGTCCAAGTGTTTCTTACAATCGAAAGTTCTCGTAATTAATGAGTCTTAAGTTGATTTATGACCGGTCAATAACTAAACTTTAATAAATTAGCACAATTTACTTATGAAGAGTTCGCTCATGGGGTCATGTTAGTTTGTTTTGGTTTGAACCAAGAGTCCGATATTATATCGAATGACGTAGCCACTAAATCTGTCTATGGCAAACACTGGAAAAAAAACACATTGGATCTAGAGTTCAGACTCTTAAAAACATCGACAAGAAAAAGTACTCTTGATTCAATCAGAATCTAGCTTAAATAAAAAAACAAGCCTCTTAATTTAAGCAGATTTTGTTTTGATTCAAGCAAAAATCCGATTGGCCCAAGAGTATTTTTTCTTGTCAATGTTTCCAAGAGTCTGGACTCTAGATCCAATGTGTTTTTTTCCCCAATGAGCCTATCCGTAACTTTAGACTGCGGTTTGAAAGTACAGGACTTTGCAAAATCTGTGAAATGATGGGTGCCCCCACCATGCTTGCATGCTCTGCGTCGCTCTGGCGGCGTTGCCCTTTGGTGCATCATAACAAATCACACATAAGAAGACTTAAATTAATTTCTACGGACTATTAAATGCGATTCGGCAGCGTATATTTCTTCTTTCTTACCCCTTTACTAGACGCTGAGATCGATACTACCCTTCCGCCGTCATAATTCAAACAGGCCACTCGGCAGTCTTTTTTTGAATTGACTCTTGTCATCAACGAGTCATAAACCTTTGTAAAGACGAGAATAGTTCATGGCTCTAAAGACCCCGTTTTGTTGATCTTCCCTCAGAATGACGCGCCGCGTAGCGTGACGTAAAAGGTTACGGTCACCAATCGCCTCCCCCGATCGAGGGGCACGTTAAACTCTCATAAATTTTAAAATTCGCCCGCGATGAAATAATGAGGAATGTGAGCGCAAGTTTTCCTTATTATCACGGTAGTAAAATAAATGAGCAACTTACGCGTTAGTTGTTTTTATTATTTGTTTCGACCGCACTCTAAGCAGCCTCTACCGCCGTGCTAAGGAAGAACGTCATATGCTCATTCGAGAGTTGCTAAATTGCCCCGGATAAAACATGTATATTTTTAAAGAAAGTTATGCGTATTTTAACTTGAAATTTGCAGACGTTCTAGATAAATTGCGAGCAAAATTGTCTGAACAAACTGAGGAAAAATATTAACGATGTTTCCAGTAATTAGGTTTTTATTTAAGGAAACGTGGCAGCGTCTGAAGGTTCATACGGCGTTCTTCCTTAGCATGCCAGTCTAGGACCTAATCTTACGCGTAGCCCCCCCCCCCCTTCATTACCCAGTAGCCGTCCATAAATTACGTCATACCTTAACGAGGGGCTTAGGCAATTGCGTGACGTAACGCTAAATAGATTTTCCCCATTTTCTTCTACCAAGGGGTGGAATTTCAATTCAATCAAGAATGTTATTGCTGCTGAAATGAATAGTCATAGATGTTTTCAATGCTTGTTCTTATACTCTCCATACTCTCCCACTTAAAAAGTAATTCAGCATACTCGAAGCGCCTTGGTTGTAGATGTTTTTTTTTCATCATGCGTGTTTTTTTTTTTTTTTTTTTTTTTTTTTTTTTTTACTGCTTCAAATAGCCCTCAAGGGCTAATCCTACGCTTTGCGTAGCAAGCTTGCGCTTGCGCTTTTGCTTTTGCGTAGTCTTACCAAACTACCAACCTCTGTGTGTCGTATGAGGTTTGATGAGGTATGGGGTTTTCTTAATATTTTTTATTTTTGAGAGAGAGGAGTAAAGATCAGCGTGACGTAAATTTTCAGGTCAATTCTGACCTACGTGAAATGATATTTTAAAGCGAGCTTAAGCTGTGTGACCGATAATTGCGACGAGAATAAGAAAACGAGCCTAAATATCTTATTTTTAGCAAAATTTAATTTATGAATGGCCCATTACCGATCAGCTCCTGGTAACCTTGCTTTAAACATGATGAAAGTCTAATTGCCTGGCGACAAATCGAACTCGGACTATCCTGGTTTCGTTTGAAAGAGTCACCTTTAACACTACACTATATGTAGAAGACTAAAGAATATATTTATCATTAGAACTCGATTGTATGCAATAATAAAGAGGTTAATTGCTTGTCGGTCTGCAAAAACTACCCTGATCCATTTATTAGCGATTTTGAATTCCTACTGTCACGACACTTATGAAATGCTCCTCTGTAGAGAATGTGTATGCTGAAGGAAAAACAAGCTTCAAGCTTATGTATTAGACAAATTACTCCTTGTTTCTCTGCTAGGGCAGTTACCACGAATTCAACATTGTTTGAAAATGGATTCCTCTCGATTTTGCAGATCACCATTCAAAATTCACTTTTGCAATAAAGTATATTATTATTCATCTCTTATTTCCTCTTCAATTACTGATGTATTAAAATTGAAGCTTCCAACGTGCCTGCAGGGAGATGTAAACGGCTGTGTCAAAATTAATTTACCCACGCCTGGATTGTTGTTTAGTACAATAGTTCGTATAAATTTCAAGCTATAAATTAATTCATTTCTCTCCGAAAAGATAAGCTAGGAGCGGAGATTTTGAAACACCACAATTGAGATACATGGTGTTGCTTTTTAGCCATCGATGTGTGCCAATAGTTTTCTCATGATGGTGGATGATTTAAAGGGCGAACCACAAATATGTTTTATTGCAAAATATGGTTCCTTTATGGCTCAAAGGTATATCAATGATAATTCAACAATCGGCCCGCAAGAAAACTTTCTTTTACTTTTTGAGCAGTGGCTTCCACAGAGATTGTTCATGATCGGTAGATATTTCAAGAAAGTCGCACGTAAAACAATTCTATAATTTTGTTCGCTTGGAATTAGTTTATTTCAAGAGGGTCATTGACCCTTGAACCCATCGTGCATGGTCTTAAAAACGAGCCAATTAGGTTCCGTTCGGTGGAATCCGATTCATGGAGTAATGAAGTAGGTGCGTATCCCATCAGTCGAGAATAGAATGAAGATGCAGAAAGCCCTCCAATCGCGAAAACCTTCAAGCATCATGTTCTAAATTAAGAAGTTCAATCACCATTAGCTTCCGGTGGCGAACAACCGAGGGATTTGAACCGTGCCAAATCGAATTTCTAATAACCTACGGTGAACCTCTCTCGCGAGGCAAGTTACGCAATTTTTGCGAAGTACGACAGGGGTGGCGGGACGCTAATCCTCTCGTGAACAATTAAAAGTGCGTTTTCGACTTGGGGAAAATTGCAGGGAAGCCAGTGGCGGGTAATATGAGACTAGCTAAATCAATACTTACCGTCACAACTCACACCTGGTTGCAAACCATTCTTGCCAACTTTCACAGGCGATTCTCGAAAATTGGCGACAATGTTTTCCTTCAATTTAACGCACTTTGATTAAAGTAATCGATGTTCCGTGAAGCAGCCTACCTCACCTAGATTTTTAGATATTGATGATTATCTCATATGAATTTAAATGATCGAAGCTCAATTTTGCCATCTTTTGAGAATCAACACTGAGAAATTTACCGTAGGCTCCGAACACGAAAATAATTTTATGTGAAATTGCGTTTGGAACGTCAGGTGCAACTTGCATATCGATGGTTAAAGTCGAAAAATCGAAAATTCTAGTTCAGCTTTTTTCCATTGCCTTGGTCATGAAAGTTTGATACCTAATTGTAAAAATCCAAAATACTTTATTAACCCTTGGATGCCCGTGCCGGGTCAAATTGACCCGAAGCTTGCTTAAAACACGTGCCCCGCAAGTTCTATAAGGAGATCGGCTCAGACGAGTTGTAGATGTAGGTCCTGTAAATATAGATAAAAAATAAAAAAATAAAAAAATAAAAAAAAATAAATAAATAAATAAAATTAAACCTATCAATCTGAAAACAGTGAAAGGACAGACATATTCTGGCCCCTTCTTTTAACTTTTCTCCCGAGTCTCAGCGACACCTCATTAGCAGCATAGAGTGGAGAATTGCAAGCTCATGCCTCGCGTCATAGCGCCTTCAATTTTGCAGACGCAACACGGACATCCATCAAGTGCGAATAGTTGTATCTCTGCGTCGTCATCGACGCGTGTCCTTGCCCTTACTCTACTTTTAAATTGTGTTTTTCCGTTCGTTTTATTCGTAAAGATGCTTCAAATGCAACGTGAGCAACTTAGCCAAAGATTGGAGTCTTATTCAGGCCTCGTTTTTTTAAACTTTTCTTTTGGAAAGCGACACTTCCTTGGCAGCATAGAGTGGAAAATTGCGCGTACTTGCCTCGCGTCATTGCGCCTTCAATTTGATATGAATTATTTGGATAATGCAAGTGGATGCCTAATGATTTTGACGTGTTCACGCGCGCTACTTATTCAGGGATATTTTGCAATGTTTTACTATTTTTCAAACCAAAATAGTACATTGTGACATTTTTGAAGGTTGAGAGTTTTTAAAAGGATTTCTCAAAAATGTTAATGGTTTTCAAAAACTCTTAAAGCAATTGTTTCTTTTTTCTTGCAGAGAAATCAGGGGACGGATCCAACGGGGTAAAACTAGGACTTGGCTTTTCGGAGGAGATGGCGGCCGAATTACGTAGCAGCACGGAGGAACTAGATTTTCAAGATCCGAACGAAATTAAAAGAAGGCGATCAACATTACAAACTCAACAAGCGGTAAGATATTACGAGTTTCATCCAAAATCTAACCGTGAGACAGAAATCAAACACTGATGGCAGACTGTAAGAAAAACGAAAAAAACTATTTTTTGTGAACTCAGTTCATAATAGTCCACTACTGTGCAAAGAAAAAACGCCGTATGTCATTTAAATGTTGCCAAACTTCCCAGGACAAAGTATTCATTTCTTTGGAAAAGTTTTGAATGTCATTCCTTGAATTATTCGGATTTTTAGATTCAATTGCGAATGATGTCCTGCGAAAAATCAAAAGAGGTATATTCTCAAGTTTCTCAGAAAACTCGTGTCCTAACAAAGACAATTTGACAGCGTGTGAAAGTTATGTGGCATTTTTTCTAAGCGCGGCAGTGTTCTTATTCGTGTATAAACATTGATAGAGCTGGGCGTGGAAAAACTAGGGGCAAATCGTTTCAGGGAGGACTCCTTCGGCGAGCAATCGTGAAATCGGTTCGCAACGAATGAGCCAGCGCCTGAATCTGGTAATCGATAAAAACTATAGTCAAGGTGAGGGTTTATCGATCAAAGTGGTCCAATAGCGATTCAACAATCGACCAGCAGGTCAACGTCGACTGGATAAACACTCAATAAAACGATTAATAAGAACGCTCGCCGATAAGCGCTAATCAAAACAAGGGCGCATCCGGAGTTGCGGAAAATATTCTCCCGATGTTGCCAAGAATTGGGTTGAAATAGAGTCCCTTTATACTGAGAGTCAAGACAATGTGAATCCATTTCTGATTGGTTCCCGTATTTTAGGCCTTCACAATATCACAAACGGGAATAAAGCTTACATTTTCACCGTTTGCAACGATTTGACCGTTATGGGAGCGGAGAAGGGTCAAAATCTATAAAAAAAAAAAAAAAAAAAAAAAAAAAAAAAAAAAAAATTAGCATCAAGTATTTTATGAATGGCTCCTAATTTACGCACCTACTCCTACCAGCGTTGATCTGCCCTATTCGTTTCTCATCGTGCTTTATAATTTCAATTTCTTCTCGTCCCCGGTTATTTTGCCCTCCTTTATTTTGTGCCGCGTTTTATTTAATTTTGTTTCGTTTTATTTATTTATTTGTTACGTTAAATTCAAAGGAAGCAATTCATTTGAATTTCAGCAGAAGAAGGAACTACTTGGTGGCAGATTTCTTTTTTACAATATTTTTATATTGTAGCTGTCGCTAAGTATTATATCGTATTTACACTATCATGTTACTCGTAAAAGTTTTGAAAAATAAATCGTATATATATTTCTCTTTTTTTATGGAGGGAGGCAAAACTTCGACAAATCTTGGCAAATGTCCTTCAATTGACCTACACTACCAAATAAAAGTAATATCTTATGTGCTGGGGCAATTATAATAACAGATCTACTCACATAAGATTTTGTCATTTAGCGACAGACTTGACAACTTTGATAAAAACGCTCGGGAAAAAATATCGTTTAAATTAATTCACTGGAGGTGCGACCAGCGGCACCGGCACCGGCGCGGAATTAGGGTGGCAGCTGTTCTGAAAGTGGAAATCTAAACCGAGTAAACATGACGCGCTGCGCTGAGGGGATTGCGACAGGGTTGAAGGAGCGGCAAACATTTTACTGCTGCAATTTCCTCGGGTAGACGTCCCAAAATTGATATTCAGAATCATGACTCGCGGTGAATCTGATGATCTGATTCTTCTCGTGCATGAATAGAATAAACGGCGGCTGTGCGAACCGAACTTCTCAGCTGACGCTTTTCAGTTCAGAGGACAGTCGCGGGTGTTGACGGTCTCAGTTCCCCGGACTGGAAAACTTGTGCACTTAGAAAAACTTTTAGAAAAACCTATTAAGGATACAAAGCAATATTTATTTTAACCATATTTCTTCGTTTTGCTGATTTGAACCTTTGGTCTGTGATCTGTGGAACTGAACTTTTGGTTAACCAAATTGAAGTTCACTTCTGTCAATTAAAGTGGTTAGTGCGCAGCGGTGCTCGCTCTTCTGAAGCTGTGAACGTCTACTGAACTATTCAGTTTGTATAATCGAGGTTTCTAACTATTATTCTCGCGAGCCTGGAGTTAAGGCAAACCAATTTCCTCTTTCAGCTGTGCTCGTAAAGTTTTATGGGCAAAATCAGCGAGTATTACCAAAAATTCAAAGTCAGAACATCAGACATGTCTAAACTACACGCCAAAACGGAGGGTCTCCGTCGTCCATCATGCATTTTCAAATTGACCGAGCTCATTGGCACTTTTTTTAAATTGCCGGTAATCAGGTTTGACCGGAAAGAGCTGAAAAACCCTCAACTTCAAACCAACATCTGTTTCCCAATTTGTTATCAATCTTTCTTAAAAAGTTCTGAATTGTTTTTTTCCTCATTGTATGCAATAAAGTGCGCAGCATAATGCTTTCAAACGATTGACATGGAATCGATTAAATTGTTTTGTGTAGTGAAGTAAAGATTTTTTACACCTATCTCATGAACTTCAGCTCCTTTTACGAACGCAAAAGTTGATCATGAACAAACATATTGGGGTCCCTTTCTAAACTAATCAAATGGATAGAGCATTGAATTAAACATCCTTGCTAGTATTTCATTAATGTCCAGCGGCTCCCCTTCTGTCCTCACTGTTGCATACGCAAACATACGAAGGCGCACCAAGTTTCCTTAAGTCAAGAATGGGTGCTACAGAATATGACATTGATTGTGTGGTGCCACAGAGGATGAAATGTTAAGGGTGAACACTTCCAAATGACATGATCTTCTTTACTTTTGATTGGTTGACGGTGTGATGTATAAAGGTGGATACATCCTGGCCAATCAGCAACGAGTATCCACGAAGATTGGTCGATGGAGTTGAGAATAAACTCCCTGAATAAGGAAGGTCACGAAGCCATCGTCTCAGTAAAACTTTGGAAGCTTTCGGGAAGTTGAGAGTCCGGGCGGAATGAAACGCTCCTTGAAATCTACTTGATTCAAAATCCTCTTTAAAGTGCGTCAAAGTATGCAAGGATTCAATGCTCAAGAAGAGCATTCAATGATACAGCAAGTTAAAGGAGGTTTCAAACAACATCAAAAAGAATTGCGTTAGTTTTTTATTTCATCAACGCGATTTTAATTTGTTTCCTATAAGGATTATTTCACAGGGTAATTCCGAAGTTAAGGATCACCCATACAATTTTTGAGATTTGACACGCAGCTTCGAAATTTTGGCAGCGTGTTCTTAATTTTTACTGATCGTGACCAAAAAGTATACGTTAAAGGTTTCCTTGGAATAAGAAACATAAAAAATAAGGTGTTCAAAATGCGAAAAGTTGCAAGGTCCCGAATAGGAATCAAAGTTTCCTAATGAGGTCAGTTCGAAATCACTCGAAATGGGGGATACGGCTACACACATTGCGCGTACGCACCGTGACGGCCGTACAATGCGTGAAGTATCCTCCGCGGTGAAAGCGCAATGCATGAAGTATCCTCCGCGGTGAAAGCGCAATGCATGAAGTATCCATGCAGTCTTGTAGGCGCTAGTACGCGTTTCGTGCTAACCGCACTGTCGTACGCCTTAATATTCGAGCTCCGTGTTCGTGTCGCTTCTGCAAAATTGAAGGCGTATGGCGCAAGGCAGGAACTCGCAATATTGCACTCTACGGCACCAATCAGTTGTCACTGTGTAGATTTGGGAGAAAATAAAACAAGCAAAAAAATCCAACATGAATATGTTGGAAAAGCGTGCCGAATAACTAAAATGTTGGACACATACCTACTATTTTCACGTCTTTGTTATTTGCATCAATTGGTACTTTTTGCTAAATTTGGGAGAAAATATTGATTCATGAACGTTGAATGTAAATTGATTTAAAGATTCCGTCCAATTATCTTGATTTTAAGCTGATATGCGGCATTTCGCACGACCGTGATTTGGGCGAACTGCCGTGCATCGAAATCGCGTTGAGTTAATCTCTTTGGATTTCGAACTGTAACTTCTCTCCTATTCGGCCGATTTTTACAAATGAGGTCTCTTTTTATTTGTACTTTAACGGAAAGTAAGGAAAAACTCGCTAAATAGACGGAAAACAATTTTTGTGAAAATTTGGTGGATCCTGGCGTCACGGTGAATGGTTAATCGGGCGTGGAAGATAATAGTTTCGACGAGGCGACCCTCTCCACGCCGTATTTTATTGCCTTGCTCGAAACCTGACACCCAAAGCTATATCGGGACATAACTGCAGTGGTTTGAGTGGATTTCTGCAGGGGCCACGGTTAGTACATGGTATAAAGAGTCACGAGGCTCATCACAGATTGCACTTGCAGTGCAAGACGCTCATTGGCTAAACAGTTTTGGCGGGAAAGAAGGTTCTAGAGTTGAGTCCTCCGAGCGTAAGAAAGCTTCTATGAGGTTTTTGTCAAATGAAATAATACGGTTTTGACAGGAAAATGTTCTCAAGGGTTCCCAATTAGCAGTTCATTCGGTTTTTTGGTAAGAGACCATCAGGGCTTGACAGTATAATGGTTCAAAGACAAGAAAACGGGTCCGAGGAAAAAAATATTTGGACGGCCCGTTGAATAGCATTGGTTGATCGGTGTGCTTGTACTATGGTACATCCGAGTGATTTCAAAAAGCGAGCCCTACTGGCACGCTTAAAAACGAGGCCCAAATACGTCTCTCCTATATTCGGCTGTGCTGGCACTCGATTTTTCTTTTTTTTCAATTTACCGTCTTATTCTTGTTTGCGATGTATTTGAATACCTATATTTGAAGCTCGTACGTACCGGCCTTATGCAATCCGCGGATCACGAATTTTAGGAATTCACGGTCGCTCGACCAGGAAGGGGCCCCCGAAAACGTATCCCAGATAATACAGAAATATTTAGCCAATCTTTAAACAATATTGTTTTGATATTTATGCAAACCTTGGGCCAATATTGGTTAAATATTGAGCCAATGTTAAAAGTGTACACCATATTTCCTTTTGGCATAAAAACTGTGCCAATACTTCAAAATACTGTGCCAATACTGTGCCAATACTATGAAAATATTTTTATAATATTTTAGGCAAACATATTATTTTTACAAATACTAAATAAAGATTCTTTAAATATTTTTTAAAAAATAATTTTGATTAAAATATTATCAAAATATTGCGACAATACTGACAATATTTTCCCAATATTGTAGAAATATTATGTCTTCGGCGCCTCGAGAACTTTCGAGCCAGGTCGACACTGCTTGGATGCAGCCCTAACTGCCCCACTGACCTTGTGCGTAGCCCCGAAGAATGGAGCTCCTCTCTTCAAAGGGATCATCGGAAAGTGATGGGGGTTGACGAAGTGGGCCGGGGGGGGGGGGGGNCCCCCCCTCCCCTGCCGATTCGTCAGCAGAATGAAATTACTCACCGGGCGCGGGTGTCGGCGGCACGATGGCACACCGATTTTCCGAGGGTAAATTTAATTTCGGTGTCAGGCGGCCGAGCTGCACCCTCAAAGCTGTCGCGCGCTAATGAAATCTTGCGCCAATATTGAGCCAGTCTCCTCATCCGAAGCTCGATGAGCGTGCGAAGATTATTCTTGCCCGTTCACCGTTTCGAATAAACGCCGCTAATGAGGTTTCCCGCGCCGTGATTTTCCAAACCCCCCTCCCCCTGCGGGGGGAGAGTCCGGTTTTTTTTCGCTCGCAGACAGCCGTGGCGCCTACTTTAATATGGTATTAGCTAGTGGCGTTGACTGACTGAATTTAGAAGAGGAGGAATCGATACCGAGGGGAAGGGTATGGAGGGTACGCATACTATCACTTCGCTTTCAGTTTATGAGTAGGCTAGAAAAAAAAATTATCCGGGCAGTAGTTCTTGAGAAGTGGAACTTTAAAACCTGCGTGAGCACTATGAGATAGTACTCCGCCTCGTAAAAGAAAACTAATGGATCGTATTCGATAGTGATTCGATGTATCGTTTGGTCCAAAACAATAGAGCATAATCTCAAACCGAGATTTTAAGATATTGCATGGCCAGAAAAGCTGAAAATGAGAAATTTCGTAGCAATTTCACTCCTCTTGACCAATTAGTACTCATGCGAATCAAAAATCTATCGCAAAAAACCCGTTCCGTCAGATTACTCCATTGACTTTTGAGGCCCAGTTTATGTTTTGAATCAATCGATATCGATACAATCTCACCCGTTTCATGTATCGAATACGATCTATAACGCCTTTGTTTCATGAATTTGATATTGAACGTATCTACGTATGGGGAAAGGTGTGTAAAAAAATTGAAAAAATCGGGACCATATACCTTTTAGATCCCAGGAATCAGCCGGAAATTAGGTAACAAAACTTCTAGGGAAAATAATGAATTTGATTCTTTTACTTTTTCCACCTCAAGATGTCCCCCTTTTGAATTTTTCGATGACCTGTTATGCTTAATTCACACCATCAAAATTTTCATTCAACTTTTGAATGCAACTTGTCAAATGAAAAGTTGAACAGTAATGTGATACCAACGCGAGAAAACGACAATTTGATGAAAAGTTGAACGGAAACTTGAATTTAACGTCACATTCAACTTTTTGGCGCAGCCACTTGGATGGAAATTTGGACAGAGAGTTGGAACGAAATCTTCCGATCCGCATTAGCCGATGCTGTATCTTCGCGAACCTAAGGTTGATGAAGATATCACACTGCAACGGTTTAATCAACTTATCTTGCGTTCAACCAGGGTGTCTACAAATCCGGAATTTCCGGAAAGTTGTGAAATAGTACTGATTTTTCAAGGGCGGTCCGGAGGTACTGAAAAAGTGCGGAAAATTTGCAAGAAAATCCGGAACTTTTTTCATTTTGTCGCAATTTGAGCGGGAAATTCAAATGTATGAAATTTTTCGAAATTCGTCAGTTGAAGGTATTGAAAAAGTACTGAATTTCTTGGGAATGCACTGAAAAAGTACGTGAAAGTACTGATTTTTGGCCAGCGTGTTTTGGTAGACACTAGACACCCTGGTTCAACTCTTATCCAATTTTTCGTTCAATTATGTCGGATGAGAAGTTTGGTAGTGTTAATTGGGCTCTTAGATCTTAATTCTGTATCCTAAACTCAAAGCTCTTATTAATTTGTCTGTAGATCTTCGATCCAAGCGAGAGGAAGGACTCAACATGCAGCGTGGACTTCGGATTCCTATCAATAAGCGGGAGGCAAAGCAGACTGTCGTCCATCGGTTCTGGCGGTTCCGCAGCGTCAGGAGGTGAGTCTCACCCCTCTTTTCCATCGTAAGTCTCCAATAGATCGTATTCGATAGTGTTTTGATGTATCGTTTTGTTCAAAACAATAGAACGCAGCCTCAAACAAAAATTTCAGGATTTCAGTTTGAAAAGCTGAAAATGAGCAAATTCCTAACAATTTCACTTTTCATTACCGTTTTCTACTTATGAGAATCAAAAAACTAACACCAGAAATCCATTCCCTTGGATTACTCAATTGACTTTTAACGCTATGTTTTCATGCTGAACCAAACGATATCGATACAATCTTGCATGTTCGATGTATCGAATACGATCCATTCATCCATTTTCAATCAAAGAATCTCAAATATTCGGACTTCACTTTTCAGTGAGGAGTCATTGCTCCTGGCTGGTGTATAAAAGCACCTATAAAGGAACTAATGACACATGTTAAATTTAACTGTGGACTCTCACTGCAACATGTGGTCCACGTGTATTCTCAGAGCTATCATCGGTAGAGTGGACTTACGTCTATTCATCAACGTAGAATCTTCAAAGAAGAATCTGCCCGGCAGATCCTCTCGAGAGGAAAATAAAAGCCAACCTTTGAGACCGCCACGCAGAATATTGCCATCCGGAAAAGCTGAAACTTCGCTGCTCAAAGGCACGCGAGCAGCAGGGCGTCTTTTGATCATTCTCTCGTATATCAGACAGCAGTGCTACCTACGCTCTGCCGTGCATAGGAAAAACACCGCATGAACCATCAGGCGTTGCAAAATTTCCTTTAATAAAATGTGAATTTCCTAATAAACTTATGAATATTTTCCTCCCAATTTTTCAGATAATTTTGTTCGCAATTTCACCTAAAGATTCTGAAAATGTGATAGAAAAATATTCGTAACTATCCTCAAGAATAAGCATTTTATCGAAGGGAATTTGGCAACTCTCGAAGGCTCATACGGCGTTCTTCCTTAGCACGGCAGCGCTTACCTTCTTCTATTTTCAGTTTTCACGCAAAAAACAATTTATAAAATGTGAATGTCTATAGGGCAAGAAAGTTTAATGCACGGTGGAATATTTTTTAGCGATTTTCGTCGAGTTGGATGAAGAAGCTCTTCCACAAGGTTTTCGTGAAAAAATCTCTCCAATATCAGAGAGGAAAAGTCGTTGTAAGCGATTAAGGTCATTCTGTCAAATAATAACATATGTCAACCTCCAACAATTTTAAAGCCCGATTATGGCGGATTAAGACGTAAAACTTTACTTGCCTCAAGGCCTCAGTTTTTGGACCGAAGACTTCAAACCTTTATGATTCCTGTTTGGTTTGAAATTTTTGTCGCATTTCTAGTGCTAAAATTTCGTTTATATGTTCCTCTTGACAAAAGGGCAACTTCAAAGCGTTTTTCGGTTTCCTCGGTTTAGGGTGTTTTTCTTCTACGGACGTACCACAGAAATCAGATACTTAACCACAAGAGACCTTTTCCCTAAACAGTTGATGGTTGCATCAAGGGAGTGAATTTTTACTTAAAGTGAGACAACAATGAGAGTTTCCTTGTTACAATAGGATTTTTTCAGTTGTGATAACTGTCATTACGAGAAGGAAAATTCCATCGTCACAAATAGTAATGTATTCATTGTAAGTATGCGATTCATTGAGATTACATATATTTTCCTCATTCTGAGGAAAAATTGCGAAGGAGGTGGTTTTCTATACTGTGATAAATTCTTAACTGAGGGGCTTGGAGGACAAGGCGCACAAGTGCAGTTTCTGAAAAAAATGTGTTAAAAATGATTTCAAGTAAAACTAGTTTTAATGTAGATTCTATGAAAAATTCGCTCCTACATTCCAATTTTTAAGCATCAAAAAGTCAGTTTGAACTCTCTTTCCACCATAAAGATCCATGTAATTTTGAAACTTCAAACATGTATTTCTCGAAATAGCAAAAACTGCACTCATGCGCCGTGTTATTCGAGTCCCTCAAATGTGACCGCAAAAAGATAATTTGACCAGAAATCTTTCAAACAATCACCGCGCTGGCCAGTAAAGTTGCTTTATTCCGCGAAAGGGCACGGACAACATTGCGCCTTTTGATCACACTCTCAAATAAGAGGAGTCTTTGCCATATTGCCCCTATTTCACCTCGAAAGGAAGTACAAAACAGTTGAATTTCAGGAGAAACCGGGGACGCTGATACCAGGGTTGATATCGGGTTCTCATTAGCGGCCGGGCAGGTCTGCTAACTTTCCGCTCCAATTTGTCGACAGGTTCGCGTTACGCGGACGCAATTGCCTTCCTGATTGGCAGCAACTAGGGTTGCTCTATACGAGAAGTTTATTGCAGAGACCCTTCAAAGTGCAAGTCGAGATGTTAGGGCTTTCTCTGTACAGCAAATAAACGGTAGGATTACATTTAACGACTGTAAAAGCTCACACACAGGTAGCGGAGAGGCGATTTTTTTTTTTGCAAGCAAATGTGAGTGATGTTGTTAACCCGTGTGGCTTGGAGGAAAAACGCCTCCCAGTGGTATTTAAGATACGGCTCTTTATTTACACCATTGTTAAGGGGTCATGAAATGGTTCGTATTTTGATTCAAGCCTCAAAATCTAGAGAAATTGCTGTACTTACACGCTTTTATTTTTTTACGAACAGGCTTTAGTATTAACACCTAGGATCCTATAAAAGCCTCATAGGGGAAGTGAATTCAGATGAAAGTGGAACATCCTACAGGGCCTTTTCCTTCTTCGAAATATACCCATTCCCGAAAGGAAAACTTGAACGGAAACACTGCTGGAAATTTCTGGGAAAGGAAAGTTCTTGCTCCGGTATCCTTACAAGCTCAAATGAGTTGCAACCCTTAGCATTAAAAAAACTTGGCCACACCTCATTATTGCAGGAATTGGAAAGAGATTATATGCCGTGAAGAGTCGAAAAATCGTGGATAGCAATGGAAATTGTTGCCTTAAGCAGCGGCAACTGGAGATCCGTCACTAAGTATCTCGGAAACGGAGGAAACTTTGACGTTCCCGCGTCCTTACTGTACCTTTAACTTGGCTGTTGAGCATTAGGAGTCCGGCCATAAATTACGTCACCCAAGTAGGAGAGTGGGAGGGGGGGGTTAGCGGTGAATGACGGTGGGCGACTGGAAGGGAAGAGAGATCAAGCCAAGAATGACGTAAGCTTTCCTAAAGGCAAAAAGGCTGAAAATGCTTGCTTGAAATTTGAGTGTATCTACCAATTTTTATCGATTTTCTGCGTTTTCCTCAAAAGGGAGGAGGGGAGGGGGGGTACACTAAGGATGGCATAATTGTTAAGATGGGTCCAGCAGTCAATGACTGTTGGATATGGTGAAGGAGGGAGGGTTCAAAAAATTGAAAAAAAAATTGGTAACGTCATTGATGGACGGCCGCTAGGATAAGGATCCCTTTCGGGCCCTAAGCCCTTCATAAAGCGAGCTGTCCACGCTATGTAGGTATACCTACTAGGTGCGCTGTTCGTGCATGACGTCATTCACTAACATCACCGTCCTAAACTCTCTATCCGCAGGTTCCCACTACTCGGCCGCATCGCACTACTCAAACGCTTCGCACCTGAGCGCCATGTCGAACCTCTCGAAGGCCTCGCGCGGTTCCTCGCCGCACCGGATGCTGGTGGAGACCTCGTTCTGCGGCCCGAAACCCCTCGCCAACCCAGCTCCAGCAACAGCACCCCCCGCGAAGCCACCCGAGGCCGCCGCCGAGAACAAGCTGGTGGTGATGAAGTCCAACTGGGTCGGGCGGAGTCACTCGGCCGGGAGCGCGGACACGAGGGAGCGGCAGGCCCGCAAGGAGGAGAAGGAGCACCGGCGGCACCGCAGCGTCACGCCCAAGATCGACGACCCCAAGACCCAGCGCTTCGTCTCCCTCTTCAGCGAGGACTCCGTCGACAACAGCGCCGAGGCCTTCGCCGCCCACACCGCCGCCGCCGCCGCCTCCAGGGCTCCGCCTAAGTTCGAGAATAGTGATCTCGTCAAGTTTGTTTCTCTTTACGGCACCTCCACCGAGTCGGCCAACGGCGTGCCGCCTCCTCAAGGTAATCCTTTCTGCCAGAAGTTTCTAAATGGACGTATTTCTATCAAACAGATGTATGTGCAGGTGAGGAATATGGGGCTTGCTCGCGCAGTTTTCTGGCCGTAAGAGTGAATGAGAATAATAAAGCGCCAGTGACGTCAACGGAGATGGGTGCCTCTTTGGGGCCAGCTCGCTTCGTTGGTCATTAACTCATGATTTTGAGATTTGTTGTTTCCCTTCCTTCTTTTGACATACCCCGCAAATCTGGTTGTCTTATTTAAAAGGAAAATTTGACATGACATCGGACATGTCAGTAATACATTCATGCTTTACAAAGCATAGTGAAGTATTTCATATTTGTCTGAAGCTAAAGCATGCAACCCAGAGTGAAACGCAAATATGCTT
The DNA here is from genome assembly GCF_001854935.1 of Bemisia tabaci. Taxonomy (NCBI): domain Eukaryota; kingdom Metazoa; phylum Arthropoda; class Insecta; order Hemiptera; family Aleyrodidae; genus Bemisia; species Bemisia tabaci. The sequence goes on from NW_017547183.1 coordinate 682,415, forward strand.
AAATGTAAGATTTTTGCATTTGTGGAATATTAAAAGCAAACCTACATTCAATAGCCATAAATGTATACACCCGGACGATATTAGCTGAATCTCTTCATTCTCCTCCTCCTTTCTAGTAGCTTCAACTTTTAAGTTGGAATTTCTTCAGTTGCAACACATTTTGGAATATCTCTCATAAATTTCTAAAATGTCTTGCAATATTGCACGCGAAGTACAATACTTTAATTCGATGAAAAATTGACACGGAGGAAAAAACTTCGTGCATGGGACCCGAAGTTGAGGTAATATGGATCTCTGAAGTTTTCTAATCACGCATCCGAAAACTTGAGGTCGAGCTGCCGAAGTTCGGGTCAGACATCGAGGCACTTCGCCATGTACCGGAGTACTTCAGATGTCTGACCCGAACTTCGGCAGGTGGACCTCAAGCTTTTAGATACGTGATCCGAAAACTTCGGAGATCCATATGACTTCAACTTCGGGTCCCACGCACAAAGTTTTTTTCTCCGTGTGTAATGCTAGCAATTTTTTTTTATCCAGGGCCGGCTCAAGGTCAAAGTCAAGGTCAACCCCAGGCTCAACCCCAAGCGGCGAGTCAGAAGAACCAAGGCCACGCGCAGGTGGGTCACGCGGGTCACCGGGTGACGCGGCCGATCCCGGTGCCGTGCCCGAAGGTCCCGACGCCGGCCGAGCGGGAGAAGCAGCGGGAGAAGGAGAAACAGGAGCTCCAGAACTTCAGCTCGGAGATCAAGTACATGAAGCCGTTCACGAACAAGACGCTCAAGAACTTCATAGCCAACGGAAACGGGAGCGGCGGGCAGACGGCGTCGTCCAAGATGAAGATGATCCAGTACGACAAGGACGCCAAACACCTCTTCATCTCGCTCAAGGAGGACAAAGTCGAGAAGCTGCCCGACTTCCCCTCCGCCGCGAACGGCACCGCCTCCTCCGCTACTGCCATCCCCGCCATTGGACTCGAGCCGGCCTCGCCTCCAGGTCAGTTCCACTCTCAAACCGAAATTCCTCGTAGATTTAAAGGGAAACAAGGTGGAGAAATGGTGCTGGGACCACACCATTTCGCGGGGAAATCAAAGCCAAGGAGTTCCAAAAATTAAAATTAGAGTCAAAATTTTTTGAGCTCTAATGCGCACCAGTACAAAACTGAGGGGGGAGAGTGTTCAGCTCAGGCAGTTTGCATAGGGAAAAATGGTGTGGACCCAGCACCATTTCTCCACCTTGTAAATACAGTTTCGGGCCACTTCTTAGTGTTTTTTTCTTCATTTAAAGGGGAACCGCACTGAAAAAAAAAATATCGGTGTATTTACTAAGAAAAGGGTAAAATTACCAAGAATTCAGGGTTCTGTTTGATCCCAGTTTTTTCTTGGTAAAATTACCGTTTATAGAATTGGTAATTTTACCAGGAAATCTCGGTAAAATTATTGAACTTTCTCGGTAATTTTACTGGACCTTGGTAAAAACGCTAATTATTTTTATCGACTGTGGTAGAATTACCGAGATAAAATGGCAAAGTTACCGGGGATTTATTACCGATAAAAAGGGTATTCTTACCTGAAAAAAAAACATTGAAAATACCGGTTTTTAGGTAAGCTTATCAGTCTGTCTTGGTAAAGTTACCAATAATTGGTAAAAAAAAAGGTGAGATAGTAAAGGTACCAACGGACCGTAATAAAAACGCCGAGAATTTTTTTTCAGTGCGAAGAGTACTGCCGTGCTAAGGAAAAACGCCGTAAGAACATTCGATAGTTGCCAAATTCCCTTCGATAAAATGTCGAGAAAGAAGAAAGAGAAAAGAAAAAGTCGAGTGTTAAAACAGTCAACGATAGGAGCGGAGTAATCCGGCCTCATGTTTTAACTTTTCTCCGGAATCTGATCGGACCTCATTGGCAGCGGCAGCATAGAGCGGAACATTGCGAATTCACACCTCGCGCCATAACGCCTTCAATTTTGCGGACGCAACAAGGACATCCATCAAGTACGAATAGTTGTATCTCTGCGCCGTCGTTGAAGCGCGTCATTTCCCTTGACGTCCGTCAGTGTTGCGTTGGTTCCGTTCGTCTCATTATACTGCCTTGCTAAGGAAGAACGTCGTATAAACGTTCGAGAGTTGCCAAATTCCCTTCGATAAAATGTTTATTTTTGACGGAAGCTACGAATATTTATCCTTAACATTTTTAGAAACTTTAGGTGAAATTGTGAACAGAATTACATGAAAAATTGTAAGCAAAATATTTAAAAATTTTCCTGAGAATTCGCAATTTACCAGAGGAAATTTGGCAACGCCTGAAGGTTCATACGGCTATCTTCCCTAGCACGGCAGAGTAGATGTAATAAAGTTTAGAAATACTGCACTCTAAGGTGTCGCGACGCATGAGCAATCAAATATTGCCGGATTCCCCGTGTGCAATTTTTTTTAGATTTTTTTTTATAAATTTCAAGAACCTTACGTAAAATTGTATTGAAAATTCACGAGGAAAGTTTACGAATTTTCAATGAAGTTCTAACTTTATGCCAAGGCATTTGATCACGTCTGGTGATGTGTTTTAATTCTAAATGAGGACAAATAGGGGAAGGTGCCAAGACCTTTTATTTAAAGTCACGGACAACTAGTTAAGGTCAGAAGAGAGCCTCCTTTAAAATGGGCGTTTTCTGCCTTTTTCAACAAAACTTGAACATTTCATCGATCAGAGGCTAAATGCAACCTTAATATGACACAACAGCTAAAAAGTGAGTCACCTTAGGGACAAAACTGGTTTTGGTAATCAGTGTTGTAAGGTTTAGCATTAAAACATGTCCATTAATGGACAAAAACGTAAAATTTGCATCACTGTATTTTCAGAAACAGCACTGAACTGAAAGTATAGATCAATACAGACATTTTTCATCATAATTTTTCGTTTCTAACTAAAATTCCAACCAAAATTAAATGATTTCCTAGGGTCCCGAGAATGGAGTTATTTGGGAGGACTTTTTTGTTTTCTGGTCAAAATAGGTACCCTGATAATTAGTTTTCATTGCATCTGCTGAGGTTTAATAAGGAAATCTGTAATACTTAAAACTAAATTCCCAGGCTTGCAAGACTTTTAACGTTAAAGGAAAGAAAGGTATTTTTGAAATTCAAGATTTTGTCACCCTGTAAAAATTTAACTTACAAGAGAAAAAACATAGCACTGTAAGGAGGAGTGATTTTTGCTTTATACGCCGAAAACACTTGAAGAGGCAAATCATATTGATTTCTATCTTTGGCTGTGTTACTCTTTTAACCCTTGAAGCACCACTCTTATAACGAGACGAACGACGAACGGAACCAACGCAACACGGACGGACGTCAAGGGAAATGACGCGCGTTGACGACGGCGCAGAGATACAACTATTCGTACTTGATGGATGTCCGTGTTGCGTCTGCAAAATTGAAGGCGTTTTGGCGCGGTGTGAATTCGCAATGTTTCGCTCTATGCTGCCGCTGCCAATGAGGTCCGATCAGATTCCGGAGAAAAGTTAAAAAATGTGGCCGGATTACACCGCTCCTATCGTTGACTGTGTGAACACTCGACTTTTTCTCTCTTTTTTTAAATTTGATACCTTTACTTTTTTTAGGATACATTCATAGACCTATGTCTGAACCCGCAGAGTACGTGTTTATACCAAGCCTCGGGTCAATTTGACCCGGCTTGGCCTAGAATGTCTGTATACGAGAGAGTATTGCCATCTCTGGGCCGCTCTCTGATTGGCTCATTAGTTTCAGGCTATCATGGAGCTCCAAAGTTGGCAAAATGTAAACAAACCCAGCCCAGAGGAACACGTATTATCGGCCGAGAAATGAATGACAATCACACTTAAGAAGTTTAATTTTCGGCAAAAACATTCATCAAAGGTCGATCCGAACTCAATTCAGAGGTTGGATATAAAACAATTTCTATTACACCCAAAATCACGTCTAGAACTTTGTAGAACTTTTTCGCCATCTTGTTTGTTTACTTTGGGGTAACTTTGGAGCTCCATGATCGCCGACCAATCAGAGAGCGGCACACTTTTTCTATAGTGAAAGGATTGAGATGGCAATACTCTTCCGTACCCTAGCTTGGGCATCTAAAGGTTAATTAAACCGAGCTCGTTACTACAAAGCTATACTTTGTTATCATTTTTCGTATTCCTATGCTGCACTGGAAAAAAACCCCATTGGATCTAGAGTTCAGACTCTTAAAAACATCGACAAGAAAAAGTACTCTTGATTCAATCAAATCTAGCTTAAATCAAGAACCAAGGATCTGAATTCAAGCGGATTTCGTTTTGATTCAAGCAAAAATCCGATTGAATCAAGAGTATTTTTTCTTGTCAACGTTTTCAAGAGTCTGGGCTCTAGATCCAATGTGTTTTTTTTCCAGTGTGTTATATTCGTGGAGCAAACGCTAAAACCTGGAACAAGGAAAAGAAAATTCAACCTCGTCCTTAATTTTTCAAACCTACGTCTTGACGCATCCTCGCAAAATTCCAGGGCTCGAGGGTTCAGCTCGCTGTGCCTAATGATAATGAAGTTTAGCAAATTAAGGAGTAAAGGAAAGACAAGCGATCCTCGCGTGTGTCGTGTAGATTAGTCTGACTGTACGGCGCGTCAATTGTTAATGAGAATCGGGGGAGAGGGGCAGGAGTTGCCTCTCCGAAACGAATCCATTATCGCGAAAGCTCCCGAGCAAACAGTCCGGAATCCTGGGAAAAATAACCCCGGCAAGCATCTGCCGCTTGTCAACCGAGTTGCTTTTTTCAGTCTTTTGTGTTGCTCGTATTGACTTTGCGCTTTCTGCCAACCCGGGGATATTTTCGAGATGTCTTCATCGAAAGAACATCTTCCCTCTTACAGTTAAGAGAGATATAAGTGCGAGATGGAAAGAGAATAGAGATGGAGATGAGGCTCCCATAAATGGAGAATATTGCCATATCAATCCTCGTATAGAATTGAGAACGTATAGGGAGAGCAGAGACTCGTCCCTCAACGGCGCAAAGGATTTGTAATTTATTTGATTAACTTTGACGTTGAAATTATAAGATCAGGTAATTATTTGTCATCTAAAAATTTTGAGCAGAACACTCACGGCTTACGGCAATTACGGTAATCATGACATTTTTGGAAATTAATTAGGTTACTATTTTACCAATGTTTTAAGAATGCTGTTCCCTATGCAGCAAACAAAATACTACACGGAAATTGAAGGATGTTGAGGTAATATCCGGAATTTGAAGGTATGCGTGAAAATTCCTGAATATTATTAATGTCCTCCCCAGGTGTTAACGTAGCAGCCTCCTGACATAAAATTAACAGCCAAAGCGTTTAATCAAGCATTTGAGAGTTTTTGAAAAAGACTTTAAATATTCTGGATGTTAATTCAACATTCCTTTTTTCCGCACCGTGAGAATTATTTACTATCAATGCCCAAAAATACTTTGGAGAAAATTTTTCTACCAGACAATATTGATGAATACAGTGTCGTCATACTTGTAGTTCTTTCTTTTAAAAAAAAGTTTATCTTCTTTTACTCCTCCATTTCTCTCTCCTATCTTTTGCTTTTCTTTTCTGTTCTCTTTCTTGTTTTCTTTGCTTTGAGGAGGGAGGCCATGCCTACAAAGTCATTGATGACATTAAAAGAGATACCAAATATTTTTTCCAAAACAAAATCAATGACCTTATTGGTCAAACAACTGATGACGTCATCGGCTAAGTCTCGAAGAGTAATCGGTGAAATGATTCTCGGTAGAGTATTCAGTAGATCGATAAAGAGAGGAAGTTTTTTTCACGGGTAACAAATATGTAAATAGTAGAAACATAGTATTAAATCGGTTCAACACCTCAACAGTAATGAGCCTACCCGGTAGTTACAACACCGAAAATTTTGTGACAGACTTAGAGAAAAACTTAGAAGTTAAGTGAAAATCTATGTGTCAGTAAATGTAGTTACTCCGTTTTTCTTAGGTCACTAAAAAGGCCAAAAACCGCCCTCGAACGATACGCCCTTATAGCTGTAAAATGTATAGGATTTCTCTCTTCGACTTGTGTGTAATGTTTCGAACCAATAATTTTCTTGCTGGGGCACGGAAGATACGTCACATCGCAGGTCAGTGTGAAAAAAGTTTAAATTTTTAGCAACATTGGCGTAGCAAAAAATTTCTGATAGATTACTCATCTTAATTTTTCACTGGCAGCCATTGCTGGTTTGATTTTTGGAATTTTTTAAAGTTTTTATAGTGTATACAAAAGAACTAACTTTTTAGGCGAATTAAATGAGTTACCATTGAGAAATGAGTGTGATAAATTCCTTTTCTTAATCCATTTTTCTGATAAAGTTTTGAGCGTTATCAATGTACAAGTGATTTTAAGCGATGCTCTCTCTCTCTGTAAGGCGCAATTCTTACCTTTTCAATTTCACCTTTCCCCCTTTTATGCGTTCTATTAATTCTTATTTCCTCAATTTTGTCTTTCCATAAGTGTTATAGATCATATTTTGTGTATATTTACAATAAACGATTAATCATATGTAAAGTAATGTTAATCAATCAATCGAAATAATCAATCGATGTTAGAGAAAGATAGCGCTATATGTTAGAGCGCTATAGCGATATACTATATTATTTCTCTTTCTCGCACATTGAGTCAATGGACGACGTCCGTTATCGTAGTATCAGGTATAAATTTACAATGATTCTGCGCAAATTTGATGTCATTCTACTCAGTATTAATGCTGCTGCACGTTATGAATCAGTTTCTTGAATTAATTTGGACTTAACGATAAGTATTCCTCCTCAAAGACACAAACCGCATAGCAGCGCAACCTAGTGGCGAATCTCGTCACTAGATCACATAGAATCACCATCTTCCTCCTCATCTTATTTTCTTTCTCTGTTTTCCCTCCTCTCCCTCGCCCTTTCTCCCTCTTCTTCTAATTCTTCGTTTTCTAATTTCTAATGAGTCCCCCCTGATATTAATCATGAATCAAGCTATTGCGAACACGTATTTTTATTTTGACCAAAACTCCTCGTGTAGGTACGAATCGATCGCTCAATGGAGATGTTGCATGTGTGAGGAATTTGCGATTTGACTGTTGATTCATATGTAAAAGTTCGCGAGAAACACGATGGTGCCACTGGTTTTCTCTGAAATCAAAACTCAACCTCAAAAAAAGCTCTCTAGTTGAGGCCAAAATGGAGGGGATATCCCACGCTACCCTGAGAGTCCATCTCTACATCAAGACAAACGCTCCATGCAAAGATAGGGAGCAAATGCATTGACAGGGCTGCCATTTTATTTGGGAACTGTAAAACTTAAAACACGGCAACCCTGCCAATGTATTTGCTCCCTATCTTTGCATGGAGAGTTTGTCTTTGATGTAGAGGTGGGATCTCAGGATAGCGTGGGACATCCCCTCCATTTTGGCCTCAACTTGACAGCTTTTTTTGAGCTTGGGAGTTTATTTCAAAGAAAACCAGTGGCATCATCGTATTTCTTGCGAACTTTTACATAAGAATCAACAGTCAAATCGCAAATTCCTCACACATGCAACATCTCCATTCCATCCAACAATAACAAGCCTCAATCCGACTAGGGTCAATAACCTAACGTTCCACTCTCTGTCGCAGGGGAAAAGAAAACAACAATGGAAATCGACAACAAAACCCAAATCTTCATCTCCCTCCACGAGGACCCGCCCGGCTGGACACCCCCTAGCCGGACGCAACACATCAGCCCGGCACCCTCCCTCCAATCCCGGCGATCTCGAACCCCCGAACTCGACGCCGAGCCACTCCGAGCACCCAGCCGGGATCGAAGCCGGGATAGCAGGGATCGTAGCCGGGACAGCAGGGACCGAAGCCGCGACAGCCGCCGAGAGAGCAGGGACAACGAGCCGCTGGTGAAGATCATCCCCCTCCACGCCGGCGACGACGACGATGAGGACAGTAATCGTCTGAGGGTGGTCAACTACGCGGCCGGCTCCGAGATCAGGAGCCTCCCGTCTATACCGCTCTATTCGTTGGACATCGAGAGTGGTGCTAAGGTCTACACGCTGGATTTGAATAATTATGCGGACTCGAGGCCGGCCAGGAGCATGTCCCAGCTCAGGGAGGCCACCAGGACGCCCAGCCCTTCCAGCAAGTATAACTTCTTCCGTAGGAACTCTGAGTCCGCCAAGGGATGCAGAGCTAAATCAGGTATGTCCCGCAACTACGGTGAAAAAATAATTCGCTCTTATCATGGAGCAACATTTTTTAGTCCATATAGTCGGATATTTCGTTTTAATGAACTAAAGTTAGGTTGAGGGAACTAAAGGGAGCATTCTGAACTGAGAATTTCTATAATTTGAACCGAATTTCAGTTACTCTAACTAAATACTTCGGTTCCCTGGAACGAAAGTTTTGGGGCCCTGTAAGAATCGAAAGGTGGTTCAAAAGGTACAGAGGGATTTTCCTCTGGAAACCGAGTGATGCATTCATGATTGCCGCTTAAACAAATCCTTTTCGCGAGGAAGATAAGTTAATTCCCATATTTTATAGGGACGAGGTTTCTCAAAGACAGAAACGATCCACCGACAAACAAAATTGTGTCAGGTAGCTACACTTCATAACAAAAAGAATTTTACTGACACTTAAAATAATTTACTATTTTTCATACTGGCAGGACAACTTTTTCAATCCTGAAAGGGTTGAGTACTGCCAGCCTGTTTTTTTTGTTTAATTGCCTTTCGGAAAATCTTCTACTTCAATGAAGTGACAATGATGACTATTTTTTATCTGATTTTAGATAGCGGCTCCCGATCGAGAAAATCTTCCATTTTTGGGATTTTTAAAAGAAGCAATAGCATAAGGAGTAATAAATCTAGATCGCCTAGCATAGAACCCTCTATCTCAAACACCGACTTCAATTACAAGCAATCACAATTACATTCCCATTCGCAATCACAATCACAAACGGTTAGTGCTATGAATTCTCTATTGTTCTAGCCATCGGCTATGTTGGCACAGTCAAAATTCGATTTACCTCCCCTTTAGCCTTCAAATGAGTTATGCCTCTATAGGCTGAAACGTTCAGATGTATAAATCAATATTTGACGGGGTCGGCAAACAGTCGCTTATTTTACAGTGTGCCTCGGGGATGGGGCAAATGATGTTCGGGGGGGGGGGGGATTGAATTAGGGGAGATAGATTTTAAAAATCTCCTAAAATTCTCTAAAATGAATCAAACTTGACCAAAATTGCTCATATGAAAGATGTCAACATTAAAATGTATGGGGAAGATTTCTCCCCCACCCGTCTGTCTCAAATTAATGACACCCCAATGGTGTTGATTAATTTAGAATTTACATACATATAGGTCGCTTTACGGCACTCCCTTGCGCTCTACGACTCCTAACCTCCACTGCTCTCTGTCGAACCACAAATCTTGGGGCATTGAGCACCTCGAAATTTAAAAGTTTTATTTTTTGACTGATTTACGGAAATTCATGATGTAAGTAAAGTAGTAGAAAATAATGAATGATACGTAAAGTAGAAGAAATGTGTGGAAAGACCCTTTGATAATCACTGAAATTATTATTATATTTCATTGCCACCTTTTAGGTTGCGGTGCCAATACTTAATCTTTAGCGGGATCGAAATTAATATTACTAGAAAAGTAACATTGTGACTACGACTAGAAAGTAGGTTGGACCATAATTCACAGTGGGCACTGTACTTATACAATGCTCTTAAGGCCACTCTCAAGCGCCGATTTTCCCCCTCCTTGTTCGTTCAAATTACGGCCCTAATTCTAAGTTTAATTCCTTCACCTGATTTAAATGAATGATCATACTTGGCCATTTCAGAAACGGTATAACGATACAGCGGACACGATCATCATCCCGCTGCACTCGCCGGACAGTGACGGCAAAGCGCCGGTCAGTATTTGCGGCTCCACGAATCCAGCCGAGGAGTGTGACATCCGGCCGGCATCTGAGTTCGAAACGCCTTCAAAGAGTCAATCAGGCCACCGAGCCGACACGAGCGTCCAGTCGCCCGCCTCTATACCCAACAGCGACTCCATGGCCTCCGGCGACGAGAACAAGGGTCGCCAGAATATTACCACCACCGCTGAAATAGTCACTCATTCCGAAGATGCATTAGGTAAGGTCTTACTGAGCAACTTACTTTCCGTGCCGGGCTGAAAGTCATAAAGTAATCTGGACTTCATCATGTAATTCAGAACTATAATTTTTGGCTCATCTATTAAAACACTTATGTGCATAGGAAAACTAATGGTACACTCGTTGTTTTTAGACTGCGCCAGAAATTGGAGTTCCAAATTGCAAGATGTAGTCCATCTGTGACGTTCACAGATTCTCCCTCGCGGATTCTTGTCACATTCCATTTTTTTAAAGGAAAACTGACGAAATCTATTTTTCAGACATGTTAAGAATGATCTTTCATGTGCAGAATATGCCATCGAGCAATAAAGGTCTATTGGTTTTCCCTTGAAAAAATAAGACAACCGTGGAGATTTTGAAACATTGCGAACAAAATAGTGTTTTGCAACTATTACCATCAATAAGGAATCACCGATAGAAATTTAAGTTCATAGAACTTAGAACTTCCTGACTCATCACCTACTTGCAAAAAATCCAATTCATGACTAGAAAGCGAGAAACATGGAGTAATAGAGTGTGCTTTCCAGGTGCGAAACTGTGGGTGAGGGGAATCATTGAATATAAATATGCGCTTAAATGTAGGATTGTAGGAGGTTCGATTCCAAAAAAATGAAGTAAACGGTTCCTTAGTTCGGTTTTAAGACATCTGCTGGGGGCATTTGCGGATTTAATGCGTTTTTCAGTTGGCCAGCCGAAGTTACGTTGCGCATTAAACCTGTGCTCCAACTAAAGTAATGTTTAATTACGTCGACAGTTTTTTTGCAGGAAAGTTGAAACGGCACGATTCGAGAAGGAGCAGCGAGGAAACATCTCAGGGACAATATTTTACGGAGCCAATCGAGGAACCGATCGTAGAGCGGAAAGTAATCGCCGAGTCAACCAGCACCGAGTCACCGTTGACGCGATCGAGGAGCAACGAACTCAAAAGAATCAAACGCGAGTCGATGGAGAAGCTGAAACGAATCGACAGCACGACCTTACCGGAAAGGGACGAGCTCCCCGCCATGCAGGAAACGGAAGTCCCGGAGGTTAGACCGGAAACTCCCGCGGGTGGACCCGTGGACATGCCTGTGGGGGAACCAGAAGTTCTGCCGCAAGTCCAGGAAACGGAGTCTGGAGATTCGGAATTCCGGCGGTCGAAACGCGGGAAATCGGAGGATAGACGACGGCGAGAAAGTTCCAGGAGTCGAGGAGAGGAACATTCCGAAAGGAGGAAAAGTAGGGAAGAACACTCTGAACGAAGGAAAAGCAGGGGCGAGCACTCTGAAAGGAGGAAAAGCAAAGAGGAGTCCCTGGAATCCAGGAGGAGTAGGAAAGAACACTCACATTCGAGGAAAAGCAGGGAAGATTCCTCCGATTCGAGACATAGTAGGGAGGAATCCGCCGATTCGAGGAAAAGTAAGGAGGAAACCTCTGACAGGCGGAAAAGTAGGGACGAGTCTTTCGATAGGAGGAAAAGTAGGGAGGAATTCTTCGAGTGTATGAGAACTAAAACAGAGTCTCCACCGATTCGAGATGAATTCGCTGAAAGGAGGAGAAGTAGGGAAGAATCGACTGAAAGGTTAAAGAGTAAAATAGAGGGTTTGGAAAGCAGGATTAGCAGAGAGGCGTCCGCCGAAAGGGGGAGCAGTAGAGCGGCGTCCTCTGAAAGGACGAAAAGTAGAGAGGAGCCTCCCAACTTAAAAAGTAGTAGGGAAGAAAGGGATGATCTTAAGTCCAGTAAGGAGGACGCGGATGAACCCAAGTCGAAATCTTCTGAGTCGGGCAGCGAAATTAATCTGAAAATGGAGGATGCCGGTGATGACATCGAGAAGAAGAGCTTGGTCAATCAGCCTGAATCCCTGGAGGACGAGCTCCCTTACGTACCCACAACACTTCCTCTTGAAAGGTAAGGATTATTCCTGCGTTCATTCGATTGCGCTTTGCAGACATAGTAAATTAGATTTTTCTTGAGGAGACCTCTGACTTTTCAAGTTGAAAGTTTTGGACGCAGTTCCTCGCTGGAAAAAAAAGGAAGTCAGAATTTTATTTATATTATGACAAAGCCTCGGCAATTACGGCCATTTACACTTCTGAATTTGAGTTACGAGAGGAAATAGAAAATAGTCAAATTATATTACAACCTTCTCTTTCAACACAATGGATATTTTTTATTTACAAATTGAAATCGACTGTATAAGTACTTAAAAGAACGAAGGCTGGTATATATATTTGCCTGTAGACTAGGAGAGGGTTGAACAAATGGAATGCTATAATAATTGATCATTTGCTCAAAGGCTAACGTTCAAAATTCTCTAATACTTCTTCAAATAAAATTACGTGGTTATAACGAAAAATGACTCTCAAAATAGTCATTATTTTTGATAATTTTTCCAAATTATGAAATTTCTTTCCTCGGTTTAAAATAATGTAATTAAGAAAAAATGACCTAAAAACAGCCATTAATTTCGATGATCCAACGGTCTTTCCCAAAATAATTTATTAGACCAACATCGTGTAACTCCACTCTTTTTGTCGCTCCAGTTGGTTCTGAAGCTATAATTTGGCGACATTTTGACTTGAAAAGACAGAGCACTCGGTACGCGCAGAAAAGTTGATAGCCTTAGAGTTGAAGCAGTGAACCACGAGAAAATAACGTAAACCTGCTTGGCGGTCCTTATTCGTACTTAAGTAGGCAAGTAGATAGCGTTCACCGTCTCAATCGGAAAGTTCCAAACTTTCGAGCTCAAAGCTCTGCGTTGCCAATGTAGTTAAACGTGTCCTTAGTGCATGCTCATTTCAGGAGACTTCTCGCTCCTTTATCCTCGTGTTTTTTACCCCATCCTCCTGTGCTGAAAAATCCCTGAATTCGTTAAACATGACCGGTTTTGCAGGATAATGGTGGACAAATTACAATTAGCCAACTAGGTACCTAATACTCGTGAATGAGGGATCGGATTTTTTTATGTTCGTAAATTCAAACTTCCAGTTCGCCAAAAAATGAAAACCTACTGCAATCGATTTGAGCATCGAAACAATGTTTTTTCACCATGGAATAATTTTCTCAGTATGCCAAACTTAGCTTGACAACTTAACAGAGAAAGTGCGAAAAAAGGATTCTTGGCACAGCCCAACTCTACGTTCATTTTCGAAAAGACAAGTTTGCTTTCAATGACCGATTTGATTTACGTTGATTTTGGTGTTTTAGCGGGCGGAACATTTGAATGAACTATTTATAAAAACAAGTAAAAAACAATTAAAAAAACAAGTAAAAAAACAATGAAAACTAATACTGATTTGCAAGTTAATTTTAGACATGTTCAATGAGTCATACGTAGTTTGCATGAAATTATAACAGACGAACATGACTTGTGATTTAATTCTCCCTTGATTTAGTGATCTATTCTTTAAAATAAAAATGAATAAAATGAGATCGTCTCCTGTGAACTTTACCTACTCAAAATAATTGGACCACATTTTGCACTTAGGAACTATAAATTCCAGCTCAGTTAAAAAACAACGTAAGTGCCATTAGTTTCCCTATGCACATAAGAGTTTTTTTCGGATGAGCCAGAAATAATAGCTCTTAATTGCAAATTGAAGTCCAATCGAGGATGTTGATCTCGTTGCGAAAGTGTCAAAATCGGGGAAGATTAAGGAGTCAGTGCCTATGGCTACCATTCAGTTTTAAAATAATAGCAATAAATATCATTCCACAAGTGTAAAACGACTGAGCGGAATCCAACAACTTTAACTAGTGAAGTTAGGATAATACGCACTGGTAATAATGACAAATCACCATTTGAGTGTCATCTGATCCGGTCACACCGCCCAATTTCTCGTCTAGCGTAGTTCCCAATGCACGTGACCCACTGATCCGTGAAACTACTCGAGAAATCAAAGACCCTCCCCCTCCCGCAGGAGAAGAAAACAGGAGGAGTGTTGACATATTTTGGTCAAAAAACGGCATTGATCCGGCTGAATTCGCGGGCCACCACCAATTAACAGATCCATCTGGAACGATAGTTGATTACCTCAAGGTGAATTGAGTTCGATCAAAAACAAACGCGGCCTTCTCAATTCTTATTTTCCCCGAGATCAGGAGACCTGTTTGACCATAAGAGAGGAGGGTGTCGACCGATGAAAATCCGATTTTACATCAAATAAAATATTTCCCAAAAAGAAGGAGGCAACAAATAATTTCATACTTTGGTTTTATTTATCAACTACTTTGGACTGCCGGAAACCCTACGTTTCATGACATTATTTCTATTCTTATTTACATGTGGAGTTTAGGGAATGTTCAAAATTTTACCGTCGCTTAAAATGTTTGAATCGAATTGATACTTTCTAAATTAAGTTTTGATAGACTGTCATGTATATCCATCCATATGTAACACTCATTGTATTCCCTAGTAAAAATTGGCGATAGGAGCTGCGTTTCAAAATACCATAGTTCTTACAGCCGACTGAAGAGAGCGATAGAAAATCATATAGCTGGCTGTAGAAAGTGGAAAAAATCATACGGCTGGGCTACACGAAGCGATAAAAAATTATGCAGCCGGGCTATAGTTCCTATCGCCGGGCTTTACACTTTATCGCCTGGCTGTTGCTTTTTCGCCATCGGCTATAAAAGGCTATAAAAAATTGTGTAGAAATTCTTGTGCTTTGTAAATCCTTAAGTTTGTACGAAATCACTTTAATATTTACAAAACGCACCTTATATTTTCCTTTACTACATATTTTTTTTCATCAATTAAAATGAGAATAATCCATACAGAGTGTGCAAACATTCAAAGTCATGAGTTGAAAAACGCTGACTCCGCAGCGAGATTAAATATTAGAGCCTAACACAAAGCGAAGCGGCGGCGCACTGACGCCTACAAACCTAACAGGGATACTTCACGCATTGCGCAATGCGTGAAGTATCCCTGTTAGGTTTGAAGGCGCCAATGCGCGTTCAGCGCTGGCTGCCCGCCCGCCGCGCCGCGCCGCGCCGCAGCGTACCGCGGCGCTTGAAGCAGCTTTTTCACACCAAAGGTATTGCACAGTATCATACGAAATTGAAGACGCTCCAACATATTAGGAATGGCAGGCATCCTTCAAAAGTACGGAGCTTTCCTCGCAAATTAAATCAAGATACTGCGGCCCAAAAAGAGAGGGGTAGTCCAAACTCACTAAGTCCTAGCATCCGTAATTAGTAAGGTTTAGCATACACTTTATCGCCAGGCTGTTGATTAATCGCCATCGGCTATAAAAGGCTATAAGAAATTGTGTTGCCGGCTATAGAAGCTATTGGAAATCTTACAGCCGGCTGTAGATCTATGGTATTTTGGAACACAGATTCTACTGCCAATTTTTACCAGGGTTTGGAAGGAACATGGTTAGAAAGTCTTATGCAGTGTCCACAAGACACCAGACAATCATACTGAACCGATGGGTGACATATAAAAAAATGCATAGGTAACTCCGATTGTGCCGTTACAAAATCACTGGACGTGGTTAATTACTTTATAAAGGAAACTATAATCATTAGGTAGTTGTCTTTGTAACTCCGCTCATTCAAACATTTTGACAAAACAATTTTAAAAGGAAATATCAGTTATGTTTGTTAGTTTATATGTGAAAAAATAAAACATAATCGGAGAATTTGAGATGAAGGAACACGATTGTCGACTGAAGTCATCGATGTGTAAGCAGCCGCACACTAATTTTTAGTCCCAAGCAGTGGTGGGGCGGCGGGGCGTGCTTTGAAATAAATTAATCCATCTGGCATTTTTAGCTACAGAAAAAGAATCGATAATTAAGGTGTTCGTTGCAAACACCCTGTTTATCGATCCTTTTCCATAGGTTTAAACGACACACCAATTGATATATCGCAAAGCACGCCACGCCACTAGATGCCCCATTTTCCTTTAGTAAGACAGCATCGCACGTTGGGCTTTGCTGAAACTCCCAAAGTTCATATTGCTGAAATGCATCCATTTTATGGGCTTGTACAAGAAACAATTTCTATTTTCGAACGCCGGTGAACTGAATAGCGGAACCTGACGGCGAGTTGGGTTTTAATAGCCGAGAGGCTGTCTTTGTCATTAACTGGGACCCGTTTGGGATGATGCAGGTCTGTCGGACTGCCAATCGTTCCCGTGAAACAGAGAGCGGGCGACTTGGTGAAAACGTGCCCGATCGACCGCCCCCGCTCAACGACCCCCCTGACCCCCGCCTCACTGGACATGTTCTGTGCCTCCAGCTCACCCATCACCTCACCGATGCCTGACAAATTACTCATCGTTCTCCCCGGGTAAGGCCTCACCACCCTTAGTTCTACGACAGACAGTGGCGATTTTGCAAGTTGGCAACACCGTTTTTCCTCCATTTAAATCCATTTAAAATATCGATTTTAGGTGAGGCAAGCTGCCTCTCCTCGAATCAATTGTTTTATATACATTTAAATAGTGGAAAAACAGCGTTGCCAACTTTCAAGAATCGCCACTGACGATAGAGCAGTTTGATGGGTTCACAAGACCCAGCAGCTGTATGGAGCTGTATGCTCCGCTTATGAATATACCTACTCGATGTATTACTCTGATATTTATACAAGTGTATTAAAATGAAAAACTAGGATCCTACCATTTTTTGCGAGAAAATGATGATGAACGATGCGGTGCGTCTTTACTGTTATAATGAAAATTATACAGTGTCATTTACATATCTTGTCTGTCTCTGTATATAATGTGCTGTCTTCCTGCTTTAAATGTAAATACAAAGCTTTGCAATTCATAGTTTAGCAGAAAACGTGTAATACGGACGAAAATAATTTTTAAAATGATTCACGAAAAATAAATTGAGTAGCCTTAAATGTGATGTCCAGATCCCCATTGCTGCTTGTGTTGTAAGACTTTATGTGTATAAATCAGCAATAAAATAATATTTCTTGTGGGTCAATGGTTAGTAGCTTCTGCATCACATATTTAAAACCCTTCTTTCTACTATCAGCATGCTTCATCGATGTCAATGGATATTGCGAACTTCAATGTCAGTGCTACGGACAGAAGAGTTTACCGATTGTTTATTTTAATATAGTCGCATGTAGATTTTTTACTTTAAACAGATTAATTTCAGAAGTAATTCGTCAATGCCGTTCTAGTGAAAAATTCAAACATTCAAACCAATTCTTAAGCCTTAATTGAAATTGTCATTTACCATTGATTCAAAAATTATTCTCGGAGAACATCAAGGATGTGTTCATGTCCTTTCGAGAGAAGTCGAAAATTTTAAGAGTTGCAACGAGCATTCGGATTTTTTTATTATAACGATCCATATGCACTCTTCAGTACTTAAATCTTGCCTTGCCTCACATAAGTATTATAAAAGGTACAGAACACGTATCTTGATTTGGGATCCTTTATTTTTTCCAAAGAAAATCAATAATTATTATTCCTTGGAATTCTTCTGACTTTTCTTTATCTCGCACAAAACATTAGGTAAACGTTTCCAACAATACCAGTGTTGGTTTCACTTTAACAAAATGAAATAACGGGGGATATCTTTGAACGCCGCCATTGGGGTAATATGTGTATTTGCGGAGAAAAATCTTCCTGTTAAAATTCCTTCAACGGCTTTCTTTTCGAGACAACCAGCACGCTCATTGTTCCGATAGAATTCTTATAACGACAACCAGCATCCCGTCAGGATTACAGGAACTCTGATTGTCCAGAAAAGAAGTCCGTTGGGGGATTATTCATAGTGTGTTCCCATAAGTCCTCTGGGAAATTTTCCTCTGCGTAACGACTTTCATCATCAGTACACACCTTTATACTTAGTATGTCTTCATAAAATGTTCATGCATGTGTTCATAAATGTTTTAAGAGTAAAAAATCTAAGGATTGTTCTTTGTTTCGCAGGGTGGACCTCTCGTGCGAGAAAGTGAGGGTGCGGTCCCCGTCGCAGCCAAGCTCCTGGCAGGAACTAGCCGAGCAAGTACAGAGCAATTCTCGGCGCGCCTCAAGCGCCTCCACGTCACCACCACCCCTCCCGCCACGCATGTCCACATTCCACCCTACGCGACCGGCGCCCATGTCGGCGCCCCCCATCCCTTCCCCCGCTCCATGGGTCTCCTTCGAGGAGATGGCCGAGAGGCGGCGCTCGCCCAAGAAGATCACCACGCTCCCGGCCCGCCACTCGCCGGCCACCGGGGCTTCCAGGAGTCGTAGCCGGAGTCGCAACCACAGTCACAACGTCAACTCTGCCGCAGGAACGGGATCGGGGGCAGGGTCGACAACCGTTTATAACTATGTAAACCCGGAGGACTGCAGCTGCGAGTGCCACGATTCCCGTATTCCAGTAGACAAGAAACAGACCCCCGGACACAGCTAATGGATCGCTGGATAAGGTTAGGTTTCAAAAATCACATACAGATATGTAAAGAATCAAACACCACAGTTTGCGGTTTTACTCGAGAATTTTCATGTCCGACCTCTCTGGTGGACTCGATATACCGTGTGCCGCTCCTAGTTGATTTGCATGCCGTAAATGAGAACCACAGCTAATTTTTGGAACTAGTTCCAAATCATGAAATAAAGGAACGGCTCCAGTGAAGATGCTTACATTGGTTGCAAAAGTGGAACCGGTTCTAGAACTGGCTTAAAATTTCATCGCTCGGATCGCTTCTCATCAACTTAAAAAAGGATGCTTCCCAGCCAAATTGTTTCTTACAGAGAGCGGCACTGGTACACGTGGAGGACTGTCACGTCGTCTCTGGATGATATGTTTTTCCTTCTTTAAATTTTCATTCCATTAGCAATCTTCAGTATAACTAAAGTTCCTTAAAAATTTAACAGAAAATAATGTGAAATTCTAAAAAATATATTTGATGCTAGTTGAACCTGAGAAATTGCATTCACTATTCGAACCTCCATGGACTCACCGAGACTGCTTGGAAATCACACGAAGAATAATTTAAAGATGAATAACCAATAAAGTAATAATAATGATGTTCGGATGAATGAACTGAATCTGTTGTTTCCCTTCGATTTGATTTGCAAACTTTCTTGCCGGTGAATAATTCTCTTTAAATGTATCATGAAAGAGACGTCACATCGTCTCGAGCAGAAGTTTGTGTAAGACATTGAAGTCCTTGTTATAATTATGTACATTTACTTTGTTGTAAAATCGTTTGCACAAATTTCCGGAGCACCCTCCTCAGTGAAGACCCCTAAATATATACTTCGTCGAATGTATTTTCTCTTTGACGAAATGTTAGGTATTTTCTCTTTCTTTTTTTCCGACTGTATTTGATGCTTGTCTTTCAACTTTTGATTGTTTTTTTTTTAGAGATGCTATCTCGTGTAGGTAAATACCCATACACACAGACGGCATTGCGTAATAGTCGTTTTCTGAACGGAAGAACGTAACTGGATTCCAACGTTGCAAAATTTCTATTGGCAATTTCCAAGTTTACAGTTGAGTGTTTTTAACTGAAAACACTAACTTTTTCTCTCATTATTTGAAAAAAATTGGCACCGTTTTGGACAGAAAATATACAGTCATATGTATTTAGAAACATTTGATTTGTTTGAGTTATAGTCGCGACCTCGAGATGGACGTATGTTCCTTTGTCTAAAGAATAACGAATACAGATATATATCATATTTCCATCGTTTCCGCGAATGCATCATTAGATCCCATATATTTTTTTTTTTTTTTTTTCAAATAAAACTTGACCTGTTCAAATAAGTTTTAAAATGCACAATGAAAGCTTATCCAAAAAATAAAGTAGTTTAGAGATACGATAGAGGAATAAAGTGCATTTCAGTGTGCTTGTGATATGAATTCAAAATGATACGATGAAACTAGTTGCTTGCTCAATGTTTTGAAGATGCTTTGTGATTACGAGATTAAATGTTTAATAATTTATTTTTCAGATACCTTGTTTCATATAAAACCTAAAAGATGATTGTGATTCCTGAACACATTATTTGGTGGCATGCTCCTTTTATTAAAATCCATTTAATATTTTTGAATGCTTCTAATAACTAACACTCTCTGCAATATTTACATTAAGTCTTTCTCACTTAAGAGGACAGTTTAAACCACCACGAGCGTATACACTGTATTGATACTTGCGGATATCGCAAACATTGTAATGACGGATCTGGATTCGATCGACATGAATCGATCAGATAATAAAAACGTGAATCAATCGACAAACCCGTGAATCGACCGACAAATCTGTGAATCTATCAAATTTTGTCGATCCAATCACGTCAATCGGTTCATGTTTCTATTTTTGATCGATTCATGTCGATCGAATCCATACATTCCTATTGTAACAACATCATAAAAATACTTTCTCACCTGGACGAAAACCCGCAACGAAAGAAAGCAGTCAGTCATTGATTATGTGTCATTCTTTGTTTCCATTTTTAAGCCTCAGCATCCTTTACCAAATGCACACTACAATTTTAAGATTGATTTTAATTCAGAACACTGCCTCCTAAATTGCATTTAAAACTATTTGACAGCAGTTCAAACATCATTCATGCACAATTTTAAAACGAAGCACAGCTATTCTAATGTAATTCTAATATCATTCATAGACTGATGTTCGATGCTATGGAATATAAATTTTTGACAGTGGTTGTTTAACTGAACAATATCCGGAGGAATAAACCACGCGGAGGGACTTGTAAATACTGAGAGGGTGACAGATTTTGAGTCTTGAGACGTCTTGAGCTTCTGAAATGATTTAAATGCGCTCAATTTTATATTTTTCGTTCAAAAGTCTTCCAAAAAATCGTAAAACTTCATCAGTAGGTATTGCAGCTATAAGAGACGAATTTCAAACTAATTTCCCTTCGGAGAGAAAAAATTCAGCACAAGAGAACTTGCATAGGTAACGTAACTTATTGGCTCTTTTTACTTTCATAATCCTAAGCAAAAGATATTCTGATGGACCCTTTGCATATCAAAAAAAGATAAAAAAAGCGAAAAATTTATACCCAAAACGAACGTACGTACGAACCAATTATTTGCTGAATAGACATCAAACTCATGCTTTTGACGAAGGATTTACTCTTTTAAACTCAGATGGATCATACTCGTAAACTAAATTATCAAAGAGATTGATGAAAAATTGGTATGTTGTAAGAAGATGCAATCAAATCGAACATATCGTCGCTTGGCTGACAGAAGGGCGTAACTACACCTGGAGATAAGCCCGAGAGAGTATTGAGTCATATGGACTAGGGTTAATCTCGAAGTGTAGTAACGCCCTTATACCAGGAGGGCGTCGATATTTTAGATCAACACACGAAGCTGAGAGAGAGAAAAGGAGAAGGATAAGTTAAGCCCCCCCCCCCTCCTCCACCAGATCATTTTTTGGTATATCTTATCCCAGCATTTACATTAGTTGATTTTCCACAGAAAGTCTCGATCAATCATCTGCGATAGCTCTATTTTTTGTGAATCGATTTTCATGATACAAAATCTTGGGTTCAAATCGGTTGCAACTCAATCAATCAAAGGGCTATGAAGTCACGCGAATACAGAAAAAGAATTCATCAAGCTCCTACGATAATTACATAATTGTAACAGAAGTTGATTTGGTTCCGAAGGTTCCCTGCGAGGAACCGATGTCCAGCTAAAATTTTCCTCCAGAGCGCGGAACTTGAAAAGGCAATCGTGATTATTTCTAGCCTTAAAGTATCATTGTTGAACTGTAGCAATTAATTTGTATTGTAATTGACGAATTAAATATGAATTGTAGATATGTAATTTATGTAAATTATTTTAATTGAAAACTACGCCGGGAGCCCTCTCCCGATGCAGAGTTCTGGCAAGTTGGCAACAATGGGCTTGGCCCATTTAATTGTATGTGAAACAATCGATTATTGTGGAAGCAGGCTGCCCACCGAAGTCGATTTCTCACGGAGATTTAAATGGCGGAAAACAAGGCTGCCAACCCGCGATAATCACCACTGTTCTGATGATTGTGTTCCTGCGAAAACAAAGGCGACGTAACACTTGAAGTAGAAAAGTTCACCTGAGTAGAAGAGTTGGATTGATTTTCAACGATCGTGTTCTGCTATTTTCAATATTTTTTATGTGTTTCGAAACATTGCATTTATTTTCGAATTCAATTTTTTTTTACTAATATGGTATTCCATTTTCACTGTTTTTTTTTTTTTTTTTTTTTTTTTTTTTTTTTTTTTTTACATAATCATAGCTTGAGTTTACAGTAGCGACGAGTTATGAAGTCTTAGACTCCATGAGTGTTTTTAAACTTGCATTTTACTTCATAATTAAGTTGTAGTTTTTTCCAAAAGATTGCAGTAGGTTTTCATGCTTGATCATCACACTAGATCAATTTTTCTTACCTAAAGTTAAAATAATTAATCATAAGTGGAATGAAGCGTTTGTCTCGTATGCCCTCGTCTCCAACCAACTAAAATTCTATTATTTGAATGTGGAAGCAAACTTCATTTCCATTCTTCTGGAAAACGACCTGATGAGCCGGTATAAAGCTAGGTCGCGTTAATTTTTTTATCCAATTTTATTTCACTCCGTTCCTTAATCAAAAATAAAATATTCATTTTCTGAGAACTGAAACGAATTACAAATTGAAAGAACGGCAAAATTGTTTCTCAGAGGAACTGAAGAGCAGAACGAATGGTATATTTAGATAATTACTCATACAAGTCAAGTTTGTAAACTTTTTTTTAACACATGATACGTCATCGTTGACTGCTTTCCAACTTTTCTAAATGAGGACATTTTCTATGACTATTGAAAATTGAAGTCGAATATTCAGAATAAGGTATGAGCGTTTTCAAGAGTTGATCTCTTGCCTCACAAAAACTGCATTTTGCTATTTCTCGCTGAGATTTATTTTTCCTCAAAACTATCTTTCCTTCTGTGACTTTTTATAGTTCTTTTTATTTGTTTCGATATTCATGAAGTTTTATTGTTACTGTTATCGGTTACTTTATATAATTATGAATTATTAATGAATTTGTTATCTAAGAAATTATATTGTTGTATTAATAATTTCTGATTTTTTGTTAATTTGTCTTTTTATTTTCGAACCATCCCAGCTGGAGAATCTCTTTTGGCTCCCTTCTCCCCTCCCAGCCTCCTTTAATAGGGGTCTCAGGCAGACTCAGACCCCCTTTCCTCCAATGAGGCCCTTCCTCTTTACATGGCGTCTTTTTTGGACGGCCCCTAATAAGTGGCGAGGCGTGAATGGTCGATTATCGATATTTTCCCATTAATGATATTATAGTAAGGTGTTCATTGCGAACACCCTGTCTATCGATCCTTTTCCATAGGCTTAAATGGCAGATCAATCTATATATCGCAAAGCACGACACGCAACTGCCCCTAATGTCTAAACAATATGCATGGCAGAGGATCTCCTCAGAGACTCAAACGCACGGATAGAAAAACTGGCGCGGCGGTTGCGTTCCCGTCCGTGCGATGTTGTCTAAGTGCAGAGTCCTCCTATTTGCATACCCAGATAAGACATAATATTTTTACAATATTGGGCAAATATTGTCAGTACTGTCGCAATATTTACACAATACTGACAATATTTTGATAATATTATAATCAAAATTATTTTTTTAGAAAATATTTAAAGAATCATCATTTAGTATTTTTAAAAATAATATGTTTACCCAAAACATCATAAAAATATTTTCAAAATATTTGTATTTCAATACTGTAAAAATTTATATCGTGAGAGTATTTTTAAAGTATCAGTACATATAATATTTATATTCAAAATATTTATTATATATTTTAAAAACATTTTAAAAGACAGTAATGCATTGGTAAGTATTTTCAAAATATTTTGAAAATATTTTAAACAATAATACTGCTATTCAAAATATTTTTAAAATATTTTCGATATCCTAATCGGTATAAGTCATCATACTAAATGCCTGCCCATAACGAAAAGTATTAAACATAATAAGGCTTAGATTTAAGACGTAGCTCAAATGTGTTCTTTCTGAACAATTATCCATTATTTTCAACCTTATTATTCATAAAGGTTATTGCAGTTGTTGTCAAATTTAATATAATATAATATAATATATATTTTTTTGCCTCCCAAGAAATTGTTGAATTTCCACCTCCTTGAGGTCATTTTCAATGTATTTGCGCGTGATCTCAGTTTATTTCTTTTTTTGTTTCGTTTGTAGTTCATGTACTGTTGTGAATATTATCATTGAATGAGAATGTTATCATTCATTCACATCTGGTTGTTTATTTTTTATTTTTCAAATTTCAAATGAAACATTTAAATTCAACTGAAGAAGAAATTCTTGATCTCGTGTGCTTATTGGTCTCCTGTAGAACTTGCACTTAGTAGCTGTGCAGCTGTGAGATTATGGCAATCGCACCTGCATAGTCTTTATGAGGAAGACATCAAACTGCAATCAAATGCAAAATGCATCTCAGAATGTCGATGAAAAATTTAAAGAGAAAAAAATAAATAAAATAATAGAATGGTGGAAATAATAGAATAACAGAGACAAAAGAAGAGAAATAAAATGAAGTAAATCAAATTAATGATAAAATGAAGTCAAAGACTAAACTGAAGTAAAACATTAGAGGGAGCAAGGAGATGAAGTAAAAAAACTGAGATGAAGAAAAAAATAAAGTATAAGGGAAAAAACTAAATGAGGTTAAAGAATAGAATGAATTTAAAGAATTAACTGAAGTCAAAAAAATTATGATGAAGTATTAAAATAAATTACAGTAAAACAAAACAAAGTAAAGGAATAAGAAGTAAATAATTAAAGAAAAAAAATGAAGTGCTTGAAAAAAAAAAAAAAAGAGTGAAGAAAAAAATAGAGTCAGCAAGGAAATAAAACAAAGTAAAACGATAAAATAAATTTAAAAAATATAGTAAAGTAAAAAGTAAAATAAATACACGGACAAATCCAGGCAGATGGAAAATATCCTAGTTGCCCGTCCAACTCGACGTTAAATACCGGTTTTAAGTCACTAAAATACATCGTCTAGTGAAGCTCAATCGGTAGGGTCGTCGGTTAGTGTTAGGTAGGTCCCGGGTTCAATCCCCAAGGTGGATGAAAAATTTCTAATCTGCAAAATCGATTCAATAACATCCCAGTGGTTTCATTATTTTTATTTTTCATGGTTTCTAAAATTATTTCCACAATTAACCCTTTTCCACCATCCCCTAGCTGCGAACCCCTAAATTGATTCAATATTGGTGTAGTATTGTCTCAATATTGATATCCAAATACTTTCCCTTTGAAGTACTGGCACAGTATTCTCAGCCAAAGTATTGGCACAGTATTTATGCCAAAAGGAAAGATGGTGTACGATTTTAACATTGGCTCAATATTTAACCAATATTGGCCCAATGTTTGCATAAATACCAAAACAATATTGTTTAAATATTGGCTAAATATTCCTGTCTTATCTGGGTAGTCCTCACTTCGGAGGATTCGGCACTAAAATTGGCAACACTGACTCCGCGCCACGCTCCGAGTACGACAATGCACTCCATAATCGAATCTGCAGCTTGTAAAGGGCCGCTAATTTGATATCGGGCATATTCACACATTGCGCCGCGCACAAAACCAGTGATGCAACTGAGAAGCGCGTCGGTGACAGTGTCCTCGATGACTTTTTTAATGACGTTAACGTTGTTACGATCGTGTTTTTGCGCAACGGCGAGACGGGTTTTCCTCTTGGATTTCGCGATGAGGTCGGATGAAAACAAGAGGAGAAGTGATTGTTCGATTCGAGTGGGACGGGGACGTATGCTGACGTTCGAGGTGACTGGTTTTCGCCAATCGATGAGAGCAGCTCGTCTGGAATCCGAGTGTGCGAAGGAAAAACGCCGTATGAACGTTCGGATGTCGCCAGATTCCTGCTCATAAAAATCGAATTTTCTTGCTGATTGAGGAGCTTGGACAACTGGCCGTATTTATGCTAGAAGGAACTTATGTGCATGGGTTTTGTGTGCAACATAGTTCCTTTTAGCATAAATACGGTCAGTTAAGGAAATGCACATAGTTTTACATAATAACACCTGCCTATTTAGAAAGATGAATAATATCTTACGTGGTTTTCAAAATAATAGGTTTTCGTACGCTTCCTTTTTGATGAATATTCTCAGTTAAATGAATTCATTACAGTGTGAATTGCCGAGTTTTCGTGAATTGTCGAATGTTCACCGAATTATGAATGTGACACACATTCCGGCCCGCAGTGCAAGCGTGTAAAACAGCCGGTTGTATCTTTTAACCGACCGCCGAAAAGTGAAAAATTAGTTCACTCCATGTACAAATTACCACTGTTTCCAATGTCTCATGATCGTTTTCCCGGAATCGGTGCCATATTACGCGCACGCATTTCTGGAAGTGCGTAAGATTGCACCTGATAAGCTGTTACGCGACGAATTGTATCGAATGCAATTCGTCACGGCCAGTTTACCCAAAATTCCACTTTTCGGCACTGGCCCAACCGCGCAACTATATCGTAGTGATCAGCTCACGCCTCCAAGTCTATCAGGAAAACTCGGAATAAAAAAAGGAATCGTTTCAGTTACAGATTTGATGAACTACAACACTTGGATTTTATTTTGCAAAAAGGAACCAAGAGCATTCCAATGTTGCTCAGATTGTGCCATTTTTTTACCTTGAAAATATAAACTGATCATCTAAACAAGTTTATCTTACTCCCAATAAACTAAGTATGATTTCAAGATGAAAATTACCCTGTACATTTGATTTTTTGCAGGATTTCAGTAATTTTCTTCCAAGGAATGCAAGTTACACAATCTTAGCATCATTGGATTGCTCTTGGTTCCTTTTTGCAAAACACAATCCACTTCATGATGTTCATAGAAAGAAATGCCGAGTTGGTGACGGCAGGAAAAAACACTTAGGGTAACATATGACTGCGATGCTCAAAATCCAATAGCGTGGTATACTTTGCAAAGAATCAATACCATTTAAACCTATGGGAAAGGATCGATTATCGGGGTGTCCGCAACGAAAACCTTAACGATCGATTCTTTACCACAGCTTCAAATGGGTAATATCGATAGTTGATGATTCATGCTTCGCCATTGTGTAACCCTCTGACATTCATTCTTATAACATACTTTAAAATACATATATGTAACCTTAATGAATCCCGGGGATCTAAATAAAATGGTAACTGCAAAAATCATCCAATCATCCGTCCAAAATGTATATGCTCACACGGAGAAAAAAACTTCGCGCGCGGACCCGAAGTTGAGGTCATATGGATCTCTGAAGTTTTCGGATCACGTATCTAAAAACTTGAGGTCCAGCTGCCGAAGTTCGGGTCAGGCATCAAGGCACTTCGATAAATACCGAAGGGTTTGGGTTAGACATCTGAAGTGCCTTGGTACATACCGAAAGTGCCTCGATGTCTAACCCGAACTTCGGCAGCTCGACCTCAAGTTTCCGGATATGTGATCAGAAAACTTCAGAGATCCATATGACCTCAACTTCGGGTCCCATGCACGAAGTTTTTTTCTCCGTGTATACTTGTAAATATTTTAAGCCATGCTTGGCAACTCTATAACGTCACCCGATTCTGACCGGCGGTGAGCGAGATCCGACAATATTGACGGATGGTTTTTGTTCGGTTTCATAATCGTAATTAGTTAGGAAGAAAGTGATCGCTTTGGTCTGATCATGTAAGCAATATGAGATTGCCAAGTGGAGGAAACGTCAAGATTGACACTCTTGCAGGAAAATCTCAGGTTTCCAGGTTATCATTTTATGAAGAAAATAGGGGCTTGGTACTTCACTCCCTTTTTCAATAAATCAAGGTAAACTTTATTCAATGTCTCCCTCTTTTCCCAAGTTACAAGAGTTTGAGCTCCATGCAGTTGAAAATTTGACGTTGTTGAGGAGACCTAATATCTTCAGTTCTGGCGTCGTGTCGTTTTTTAAGCTTTATGCAGTTTATTAAAACACTAAAATGGATACGTACCTTTCCAAAATTCACCACTCAGCAGGAGCAAATAGGTAATCCGTCTTAGGGGTAACATTTGGGGGAGGGGGGCTTATATTCTCAACTTATTGGAAGTTTCACATAGCTCTTATTAGGAGAATTTTATATTTATTATGCATTTGTTTCCTTAAATTTCCTGGAAATATGTGCCTTCCTTCTAGCTGATTCTGCTCCCTCGATCATCACATATTAAGTCAAATCCCTAGAATTTGACTTTATGACTCTATCGGATCTTATTAGTTTGCCTTAAATTTACGAATGTCTACTGGACGTGTAAGCAGCCAACCGGGACCAAGTGTCATTTAAGACTTGTTTAAAGTAATATTAATAAAAAAAGACATTGCGAATGATAGTAATGACGCGATTAATTAGGTTTGTGGTTGCAATAACCATTTTTACGATCGTTGATCATTAGAGGATTTTTCCACTAGCCGCCCGCTTCATTGACGAGTTATATTTTCCTCGGTTTTTTTCGGTTTATGAGTGCTTTCATATTTCGTAGAGGCTAAAATGAATGCCCTTGTCACTGATCCATATCGTTTCAGCTGAGTGATAGTTTCTTCGCTACCGGAAAGCCGTCATCCTCAGCTATTCAGGAACTGCAGCCGCTATGCTTGCACTTGGCGGATCTCAGTACAAATTAATGCTATGAAATCCTAGTGCAGAGCCGACACGTTGCCTTATTTCTATTCGGAGCTGATTTCAACGTAGTCTATACATAATTCTATGCTCATTTTTAAACTCAGCTATTCTGAGAAGATGACTTTTGGCGGTGATCAGCAAAGCATTGAGTTGGAGGATGGGCAGCAGATCAAAGGCTGCGAGCACTATAAGTACTTGGGAGTGCGGTTGACCCAGGATGGAAGAACTGATCAAGCGATTAAGGAAAGAAACACCCTGGCAAGGAAGGCTACAGCGATGTTAAATGGAATCCTCTGGGACCCTCGGATTTCCAAGGAGAACAAGAGGAGAATTTACGACGTTGTAGTCAAGAGTATTCTTACATATGGATGTGAAGTTTGGCAGCTGAAGGAGCGGACAAAGGGGATGCTAAGAGCAACGGAGATGGATTTCTGGAGGAGGTCTGCTGGAATTTCTAGGAGAGATCGGGTCCGCAATGAAAGAGTGCGTCAGATCATGGGAGTCGAAAATGACATCATATTCGACGTCATGACCAGACAGCTTGTCTGGTATGGTCATGTCAATAGAATGACGGACGAAAGGCTGCCAAAGAAGTTGCTTGATTGGGTTCCTCCCGGAAGGAGACGAAGGGGGCGCCCAGTGAAAGGTTGGCGACAGGGGATTTTAGAAGAAATGAGGGTTTGTCAACGCCCTGAAGGGCTTTGGGAGGATAGGGGACTTTGGCGGCTAGGGGTCGCAGAGCGCCAAAGAGCGCTATAAAAGCGACTTTATACATACATATTCTGGAATTGAGTTTCCAGTACGGGCTCTTTGATGCACTGATAGAGGAATAATAGAATTGACTGGCAAGGATCGCACAGTTGTTTGTCGATCGGTCATCAAAGGATATATAGGGAGAAAAAGCTTTTGGTGACGGAACACAAACGTTTTTAGTCATAGTAATCGGAAGTTTTCGGTCATGAGGAGCCGTTTTTAAAGTACGCACGGATAAACGTCGAATTTTTTGACTGCCCTTCCCCTCGTCAAGTTATTTTGATGTTGGTCCAGTGGCGTGGCGTGAATTGTGATGTATCGATTGTTCTGCCATTTAAACCTATGGTAAAGAATCGATTATTAAGGTGTTCGCTGCGAACACCCTGTTTATCGATCCTTTTCCATAGGTTTAAATGGCATAGCAATCGATATATCGCAAAGCATGCCACGCCACTGTGTTGGTCCTATATCCCAAACAGATCGAGAGCAAATGATACCCGCTATTCGCCTCGACCATCCCCTTATCCCACGCCTAGAGTATCACGCATTTTACGAGCGGTCCCTGAGAACAGGAGACCAACGTTTTTGTCGCCATACTGAGTCTGTAAAACTTTGGGTTGAATTTTAAAATTGATAGATGCAGAAGACAAAGAGAAAATAGAGCGATCCGATTGGTGGAAACAGGTGGTACCTAAATGGACAAGTCTAGACTAGCTGATGGCAACCCAACAGAGACCCTCTAATGAGTCCATAGTTTCCCCTTGGTCCATAAGAACCACCCGGTTCAACCGATAGGATCGCTCAATTTTCCCTTTGTGCTCTGTATGTGTCTATCGCTTTTTCTATCAATTTCAATAATCAGTCTGCTGGACCGAAAACATTTGCGATATCCATATGAGCTGAATTTCAATCTTCGTAACCCAGTTTCTCTCTTTATTTCACCTCTAGTGGAAGACATCAGCGAAAACCGATAATCTTCCATGTAGGACTCTGATTTTCTTTACCCTCTGCGGGAAATTGCACGTACTTGGCTGTGAAAAACGAGGCGGAATTCGAGCATCTGACCCCAGCGGTGACCCTGGGCCTGGGTGTACGAGAGGAGAGCGTCACGCACCATTCGAGTCTGAGGAGCACCGCGCACGCTCAGACCTCCTCGCGAAGGAACAGGGGAAGGGGGTCAACGGCTTGCCAATCAAACCACCAACTAGTCGGCTTTAACTCATTTTTTCGCGGTTTACTCGCCTGCTGACTGATCAACAGACCGCGAACTGTCTATCAGTCTAAATCAACCCAAATCTCTCGTATCATGGACAGGTGACTCTCTCACTTCAAATGCGGTCGATTTATTAGAGACATGATAACATAATCAGCGGGCTGATTGTTGGAATTGATAGACAAAGCTATAGACAAAAAAGACTCAGGGAGTATGGAGCAATCCTATTTGTTAATTTGGGCGGTTCTTATAGACTAAGGGAGAAAATGATAGAGTAAAACTATCGGGTCTCTCGTGAGTTGCCGTTAGTCAGTCCATTACTTACCTCCTTTGTCTATTGCAACCACTCATTTCCACCGATAAGATCCCTTCATATCACTTTTATCCTTTTTGTCGATCAGTTTCAACAGCCCGTAGCCTGAAATTAAAATGCATGCAGGGACGATTCGGACTGGATTATTGCCGTGAGGACCATCCACGGCCTCATGGACGGTTTTTATTGCCTGAACTCTGATTCAAATTGGACTAAATTCTGCATTAATAACTACTGGCTCATTTTTGAGACAGCAAATATGTACCACTAGTTTTCTAATGCTGATAGGAATTTTTGCAAATGAGCAAGGAACGATAGTTCCTTAATGCAAAATTTTCTCCAAATGTTATTTGCCTAGACTGAGGTTCTTATCGTGCCCATTAGTAACTTTAGGTATTTCGAAAATTGAAAAAAATATACTAAAATTTCAAAAATTGGAAAACATGTAAAAATACACACGTCTGGATCTTGTAAAAATTAAATAATGATTCAGATCATTTTGATTTTATCTACACATTTAATGTAAATTTATGAAAAAAATTCGACTTTTTCAATATCACTAACCATGTCTAAGTAGACACTATATATTCATGATTTTATAGTCAAATGTTACTTAAAATCTGAGTGGCATAATTTTTCAACCAATAGGTCTGTGCAAATTTTTGAACTTTCGGTTTTCATCAGCTTTTTGTAAGAATCTTGTCGAATCCAACTAATAAAAACACACTAAAACATCAAATTTATTTGATTTCTTGAGTAAAATATAATGATAATTTACGAGAAAAAAACTATAAAATTGTGTCCAAAAGCAAAATAGCATATGCAAATGAACCTTCCTCCGCCTGAATGTGAAGTCTTGAAACCCCTTAATTTTTTAAAAGGTATCATCGCGAGATTATGCTATTAAGAAAGGCGACCCATGCTTGAGTCCATGAAGATATGATCGGAGCTAAGCTATTAAAAATAAATTCAATTTTTCCTGTTAGTTAAACACACTGGCTAGATCAGAGAATACCGTACGATTATGACCCTTGCAATGAAATGACAATATGCGACTCTGTGTCCTCGATGTCCAAAGTTTGATTTACACAATAATACGGCAACACGGGGTGGAGAAGTATTTTCTCGAGAAGGATTGAAAACATGGATTGGGCAAGTTAAGAATGATTGTGAGCCGAAAGTGAAATTAGCGGGGCACGGGACTCCTTGATATTATTTGATGGGGGCCGCCGGGCCCCGGGGAGGGGGCAGCCTGGGACATTCGGTCCACAATTGACCCTCAATCACGGTCCTGGCCGATGGCTCATGCACCTATAAAACACAGTTATTCGTGCAGATCGGGTTTATTTCGGCAATTTTCGGCTTCCCTTCCGCTTCGAATCAGTGAGGTAGTCGCAGGTTGTCCTCTTCAAAGTCCTTTTCTATCGTAACTGTGGTGGCATCCTGTGTAAATGTGCGCTTTGGCGAATTTGTAGTGCGTAAACGTGATTCGACGGATCTGCTAGTGGCATTTGTCTACGACTGATTTGGAAAAATTGTCTTTTACCATCATCATGAGGTGGCAATATCAGGTTTGTATTTCTCTGTTCTGATTACTTTTTATTTTATATATTACTTTTTTCTTTTTTTTGTTAGGAGGGGGGGGGATTTAATGGGTGCATATTTAGTGCATCACATAAGATAGTTTGACTTAGGGAGGATCGTACTTGTAGTATACGTGCTTTTGCAGAGGCCTTTTTTTCTAGTTGACGTGATGGTCAAAAATAAGGACGTTCTAACGGGGTTGGTAATGGTGCATTAAATCCAAATTGACAGATCTTGCCTTTCGTCAGCATAATTTCAGAATACATGATCAATTCCAAAAATTGCTCTTGAGGCACGTAAGACCATGGTTTCTTGAAACTCACCCGTCCTTTGCAACGCTCGATAACAATGCTATGAATCCCTTAAAAAATATTACACGACGAATGGTCGTGGTGATGGGGTGAAAGGTTCACCACTCGCCAACTCTCTAAAAACAAGGGGAGCGAAAAAATAAAAATATGTCCAACTATAAAGTATTTGTATTTAGAATCATTTCAGTAAACCAAAATAGGTTTGCAATTAGAGAGAAGTTGGTTAATACATAAAAGAGGAGGAGAAAAAGAAAAAGATGAAAGGAACGAGTGTAGAAAAAATGCGCCGAGAATGCGTTTTATTTTAGTCTATGCTGCCGTGCTAAGCAAAAACGCCGCATAAGCCTCCAGGCGTTGCCAAATTTCCTTTTACAAATCAGTAATTTTCAGGAAAATTTTTGAATATTTTTCCTCTAAATTCTTTGTAATTTGACTTGGAGTGGCTGATAATTTCAAAGAAAATATTCATAATGTTCTTCCAAATTTAACATTTTATCGGAGGAAATTTTGAAACTCTCGAATGTTAATACGGCGTTCTTCCTTTAGCACGGCAGTATGACCTCAAGGTAGAGAAGAAAAAATGCATACTCAGAAAAGTTGGGGGTAGGCTTTAAAATGAACTATGGAACGACTTTGCCGCGTCCGTTCCCTTTATATCATAGAAAGTAGGGGACGCAACCCACATTTTAGGACGGCAACGTTATTATATATTTAAACATTGGGAAATTATTCGGAAAATTGACAAAGTCGCGATAAAAATCGGTACTAATTTTCTTCGTAAGGCCAACGTGCAACGCTGAAAGTAAGTTACGTAGTAAGTGAAACAAGCAAATCTCCAATTTAGTTAGTGTCGAATGCGGTGAACAATGAGCGAATTTCATTTTAACTTCTGCATGCAACTATTCGGGCTCCTCGGATATCCGTGTTGCATACGCACGGCAGCGAAGGCGTTTTGACTATCAGGGTATTTACCGCTTCACCTGCGCCGCGGCGACAACGGTGTGCTTTACTGTGAGAATCCAAAACAGCAGAGCGCTTTTAATTGTTCGATTATACTACAAAAATATCCTCTGGGCAAGGCTAGTTGCATACAGGCATGGGATGTGAGTATCTTTCGTGCTGAAATTTTGATATCGCGACGTGCTACTGCTGAGCATGATATGTAGGGTAACTATTCATGCCTAGTAGACGTCTTCAAAATACAAATGAGGGGCTTGGAGGACATGGCGCATAAGTGCAGTTTTTGCTACTTCGAGAAACACTTGTTTGAAGTTTCGAAATTACATGGATCCTTATGGCGGACAGAAAGTTCAAGCGGACTTTTTGATGCTTAAAAATTGGAATTTTGCAGCGAATTTTTCACAGAATATGCATTAAGACTAATTTCATTTGAAATCACTAATAGCTCAATTTTTTCAAAAACTGCACTTATGCGCCTAGTCCTCCAAGCCCCTTAAATGAGGAATTGAGGGCACTCTGTCGGTTCAGATCCTTAGAGTAAAACCCGCCGCACGAGTCTTACAGAGAAGCTGAACATGAAATTGTCGACTAAAACTGAAAATTTTGATGTTGATTTGTTCACATTATAAATTGTATGGGGTGCATCTTTTGCGAGATAATCGATGAAACCACTTCTAAAACCTCTAGGTACCGTATTAACATCGATTTGAGCTTTTAATGTTTCCACATTCTGTTTGACTCCTCTCACTAACTCGCTCCACAGAGCGCCGTTGGTGAGGCGGCTAGCGTCTGAAGTCAAAACGCCTTCACTCCCGTGCGTATGCAACACGGACATCCGTAGAGCTCGAATAGTTGCATCCAGGCGCTATGATGGAATTCGTTTTGTATCCGTCGCATGCAACACTAACTGAAGCCTTGATTGCCGATGAAGTATACACCATTACTGATTTTATCGCGTCATTATCAATTTTCCAAGAAGAATAAATATGGACGGAGGAGAGTGTAGTATAGGTACTCAAATGTATTACAATGATGCTGGTCCTCAAGTTCGCAAAGAAAGAGAGAAAAAAATAAGGTATCGAAGCTGTTATGTGGAGTTTCTTTTAACCTACTTTAATGAATCGTCCTTTGTTTGATTGCCTTTACCTCCC
>NW_017547183.1:717544-759941 GCF_001854935.1 Bemisia tabaci
AGCGCCACAGAAAAATAAGGTAGACATTCAAGTGCAAAATTTTCAACGAGTATAATCATGATAAATCGCACGAAATTTGAAAAAAAAAAGAAAAAATGACCATTTGTCTTTCGAAAAAATGAAATGCGACAGAAAATCTGTAACATCGCAAGCCTAAATGCACATGTACGATTTCCCAGGTGTCATGACGGAACTA
This sequence comes from Bemisia tabaci, assembly GCF_001854935.1. NCBI lineage: Eukaryota > Metazoa > Arthropoda > Insecta > Hemiptera > Aleyrodidae > Bemisia > Bemisia tabaci. The sequence goes on from NW_017547183.1 coordinate 717,741, forward strand.
GTTAGTTAGTTAGTTTTTATAATTTTGAGACATTCAGCGACTCAGGCTATTAACGTCTTTACAGGTAATTTTGAAAATCATCATAAAGTCTGGTGAATGTACATATATTAGGAAAAATGAGCTGCGTCTAGTTTTGATTTGAAACGGCACCAATTTGTTTGTTTTTTTTTTTTTAATTATGAATTTAATTTTTGTGTTGTAAGTAAATATTTGTAGGTAGACGAGTTTGAGGGAGATATATTTTCAATATTCATTCTAATTTACGGCTGATCATTGAAATTTTATTCAGAGATGGCCGGGGCCGGATTAATCTACTTGCCGCCCATGGGCCGCCTGTATTTTGCCGCCCCCTTCTCATTCGTTTTGAAAAATCGATAAAAACCATTAAGTGAACGTGCCGGAGGGCAGGGGTGCATTAGACGCGTTTACTCGTGTTGGTCACATTTTTTTGCAAAAGCCCTGTCAACATTACTAGCGAGAATTCACGGAACTTTGCACGGGAGTTAAGTTCTGTAAACCCATATCTCTGCGTGGACAAGGTCTTCCATTTATAATAAATGAACGAACAAATTATGAAAGAACAAACATAAATGTGGTTTAATAGTTGTTACCTCTACCACCGCGCCGCACTGACCGCACTGTGTTTGGCGGAATGCGTGAAGTATTCCTACCTACAGTCTTGTAGGCGCTGTGCGTTTCACGCCGACCGCTGCTGAACGCATCTGTGTTTGACGCAATGCGTGATGTATTCATGTAGTCTCGTAGGCGCCATGCGTTTCACACCAACCGCTGCTGCTGACCGCACTGTGATAGACGCACTGCGTGAAGTATTCATGCAGTCTTGTAGGCGCTGATATATGTTCCATGCTGACCGCCGCGCCGAAGTGCGTGTTTGGTTTCTCTTTTAACGCAACTATTTAAAGGTGCTGTCTCATATTTCACAGAAAGACGACAAAATTAGAAATCACTATACTCGCAGGAAATGAGAGATTTTATCGCGTTTTCTCGTTTGTAATTTTTTTTCTGAATCCGAGTTTTTTTAATACCTACATTTAAAAAAAATTGCAAAATTTGCCAACATGGGCCTCCCCCTAAATCCGGCCGTAGAGCTAGCATGACTTGAAGATGAAGTCCCCAAACTACTTAAGTCGATTGCAATGTTTTAAAATCTAATTTATTTTATTTATTTAGTGAAGGAAAAAAATGTACACCCCAAAAATTTGGCAGAACATTCTTCACACAATAGGAAAATATTACGGAAGTTTTCAATGAGGAATGACATTGAATATTTTCCTCAGAAAATCGGGCATTACAGGAATCCTACAGTATCTCACACAGAGATGCATGGTTTGGGAATTTCTCCTTCGAATTCTTATTTCCGATTTTTGTTGCCAAATGGACCATACCATCTGGTGGTCTGTTTACTCTCATGTTTTTCTAAATCCTCTCACGATTTTCATTACAGCTGGTCATTCTGGTGAGTCTGGTGGGGAGTCTATTCGGGAAAGTAATCCCTGTAAAGCGGGAGAACCACCCCATCCAGCCCCTGGTTGCTGTGGCAGATGAGCCGGTCGTAGCTGAGTACAACCATCATGGACATGAGAGCCATCATGGACACGCTACCTCTTATCAGAACGTCGTACTCCACGCCTACCACCCTGTCGTTGTTCACGTGGGCAAGGGACACCATGGGCACGGACACCACTGATTTGGTCGCCCATCCACTCTGGTGACGACACAATGACTTGAACCCAAGAAACAGAAGTTCCGAAAGTATGGTTCCTTTACTGTACCAGTCAATAGGAATAAAATTAGCTATTTAGCATAAAAAATTGTTCCGATTAAGCTACTTACACGATACAGAGGTTTGCATTACACCTGTAACAATTGATGGTCTAAGTACTATAAAAAAATAGCCAATTTGTAATCATTGTGCATTTCTGTTACGTTGGGACTTGGTCACTGGATATGATTAATCAAAAAATTGGTAATGCTTAACTATTGCAGAAAATTAACCCACGGCAAACAAATTCAGAGGAGCTTTCATTTAAAGTAGACAAGGCTGTGAGAAACATTAAAAATTGCACTTGGATGAGTGAACTCAATGACCACTGATCTTGGTTATGGATTTTGAGGTTTCCGCACCTGGATAATTTTTTTGAGGGGAAATGAGCAAACTTTCTTATTTGAAATTTTCTAAAAATTTTGACTTATCTCGATTTGCGATGTTGCAGATTTCCTGTTACATTTTACTTTTGAAGAACGACCGATCAATTTTAAAACACAACTTCATGAGATTTTTCCTCCTTGTTTGAAGAATATTCTCTGAAAAGTGAGTAAAAAAATATTAGCAGTGGCCACAGAAAGTGAAATTTGTATACACAGCAGATGAGGTACCTACAATTTTTGTACTTTTACGGTTAATAAACTTCAATCATTGGGGAGAAGTAATGGCAGTTGTGAAGAAATAATACATTTAATTCTTCATTATTTTATATTCATCAATTAAATAATTAAATTTGCTTGAAAAATAAGATATAGTAGGAGGTCTGTAGCGTAGTAAACCAATTTACATGGTTCCCGATTTACCCTTTGATATTTCTATTGTAGTGTTCCTTTACTGATCAATTAAATTTTTCTAGAGAAAAACAATCAAAATTTGTGTCTATCATTTTCACCAAAATTTCTATAAACGGAGAAGAAAATCAAGAAAAAAAATTCAGGAGGAAATTTTATCATTATTTTCTTTTTCATTTTTCTATAAAATAAAATCAGCTAGAAGGTTTTGAACAGTGCAATTCGAGTTATGTGTTTTTGAAAAAATCACAAATATACAGTGAATGAAAAAACAAATTAAGATCTAAGGTACTTCAAGTGTAATGGTCTAGGGGCCTACCAAAACTCGCCATGTTTGAAATTAAGATAGAGAAAAAATTATATAAGTACTTATATATGTTATGGTTGCAAGTTCATTAGTAGTCTAACTGTGGCTAACGCCTGACAATCATGTGATAAAATACTGTAATGGTTGTTCACAGTGCAGCCTGTTGTTTTAAATTTTTGCACTTTTTTTGCTACATAAATAATATTCAAAGCAAAAGTGGGTAATGAAGAATTATTGAAGCCATCAAGTTTTGACCTTAACAGTGATTAGAGAGAGGTAAAAAATGCCAACTGATGGAGAAGGAAAAACTCAAATCACGAATGAATCAATGATTTAGGAAATTATTGATCATCACTCAAATATGTGAATGATTTATTCGTAAGTTTTTAACTACAAATAGTATCCCTGTGAATTTTTACGGATTACTGTTAATTAAGTAACTCAGAATATGTCCACTTTGGTACAGTTAAGAACTTTTTGATAGACCATTTTTTGCAGGATGAACAAAACAAGATTGCAGTGCGTAATTTTTAACTTCAGTTTCTGGAATTTAGACACTTTTAGGTTACTATGGTTTAAAGAATCAATTTTAGATTTAAGTGGTTTTGTAATTTTGAAATATTAAATTCCTTGAACTTGCAAAATAGGTACTCAAATTTATTTCAGACTTATTATTTCACTCTCCTCTTGAAATAAGTATCATTTTTACACAAATTCATGGACACACATACTTGATATTGTTGTATTTATTCCATGCGTTGTCTATACTGCAAGAAAAAGGTCTGATCCAAGAGAAAATGCAGTATCGCATGTTCAAAAATTGAAGGAATTCTTCTGGTCCCCCCAAAACGATCAAAATATTGAAGACGCTTTTGTGGCCTTTAGTGTGGCATGTTTTATGTGCCTAAAAATTACTCTTCATAAGAATTCAGCAAATATCATTTTTTTGAATGATGCATAAGCCATGTTGTAATAAATTTATATAGTAGGATTGGTTCAGAAAATGGAGACTTGACTTTAAGAGAGAGATAAGGATGTGCATTTTGAAATTATAGTTTTTATCAAAAATACAAGAAATAGTACAAACAGTATTTTTTCTTAAAACACAATATGAGGAAGAATTAAAAAACTGAAAGCTATGAACATTAATCCTACAAAATTAGGGAGAAAAAAAACAAATTGGGTCAGTAGGGGAGCAATAATTTACAAAACAGGCTTAAAGTAAAGATCAGTAACTTATTTATAGAATTCATGCTCTGATTCATCCTTCTTGATATTATTCTTGTAACCTTTCTCGAAATCTTTAGGCAGAACGATGTATCTGTTTTCTCTCACAGCATGCATACCAGCCTGTAAACATAGAAATTTTACATTAGGAAAAAAAAATTGAGAAAAGGAAACTTAAGGGGGGTACTTCGGTCTGAAACTGGCCCAATTTTTTTTTTTTTTTTAGTTTTTCCGTTTTTTCACTGATTTTATAAAGGAGAGTACTGAGGATGATGACGTATCCACCATGTAATTATCATGATCCCAAAAACTCGAAAAAATTCGATAAAAGTGATGATCCCTTGCAGAATGATGCACTTGCACCCTGCACTTTTTCACTTACATTTACTGATATCGCTCTCCTGAAAGATCGGTTATCCGCATGTTTTTTCATCTATTGACAACCATTTCTCAGGCCCTAATTGAGCTAAAGACCTGCGTTTTTTTTTTTAAAAATGACCAGAAATGTATGGTCTATTACCCGACAGAGCCGACATTTTTATTCTCCTCATTAATAATTTATTATTTTAACAAACACCGAAAAAAATTGGAAAAAATTCATGTTTTTAAAAAAAAATACTTTTAGTCACAAATTGATATATCTGGCTCTGTTAGATAATAAAAGGAGCATTTCTTGGTACTTTAAAACAAATCGCAGGTCTCTAGCTCACTCTCAGTCCGAGAAATGGTTGCCACAAGATGCCTCTTCAAAATCACTTAACCGTCTATCAAGAGGCAGGGTATGCAACACGCTTAACGAAAATTTGGGGAAAACTTAGTTTTATATGTACCTACCCACAGCAAAAGTTTCAAGTCGATAGGACTTGAGGGGAAAAAAATTTTTCTAGACCGAAGTACCCCCTTAAATAAAATACAATAATAGACACAGCTTCATAGGATTAAGGGAAATAAAAAAAAATTAAAATTGAAGAAACCGAGAAAATCGACCATTTCCGAGGGTCAGTATGAAGCAGAAACATTTTCCTCTAACAAAGAAAATATAACTCTAAGAGCGCATAAGTGCTGAGAATGCTCGCTAAAAAAAATCTCTTCTAAAGGGGATCGCTTCTCAATAAGTCTTTAAAACAAATATTTTACCTGAATACGCGGGAAGCCAAGCTCAGAGACTTAAAACTTTCCATTGTTGTGTTGGCAATGGTGGAAGATTTTACTTTCGGGGCTCCAACATTCAACTATGAGACTTACTGGATGGATGTTGAACAATATGTTGGGTATTTTGTTCCGCAAACATACCGCGGTTTGGCAAACTTGTTTGGCTCATTATGTTACCCGAAGCTAATCATCTATCTAGTAGGTGTGATAACTGTTGCTCTCTTACAATTGTCCAAGAGGGAATGTTGAATTCCCAAAAGTAAAACTTTCAACCTGTCGCCAAGAGGCCAGTGGAGAGTCTCTTGTCTCTGGCCAAGTCAGAGACCAAAAAATGAAATTGTTCTAACCACAAAATAGCTCATTAAAATGAAATTATGTCAAATGAGATGAAAAACTACAGTTTTTGGTCAAACTCCCTCACACGTTGATGAAATTTAATGCTCTTTCCTAACACGGAATTAAGTAAAAGAATAATGACAAAAATGTGTACCATCCCTCAGTCAACAATAATTGGTAATCTTTAAGGTTCATATAGACTGACAAAAGTTATTCGCGTTTCTTACAAAACGTCCCACAAGGGGAAATCATAAAGCTGCTGTTGTAGATCGAGCATCTTTTTTTTTTCACAGATTCTATGAAAAAATTTGTTTCTCTTCCCTGAAAACGTCATAAGAGCAGCAGAATAAATTCCCACAAGTTGCGTTTCAAGAGGCCGAATATGCTTTTGGGCAGGTGGCTCCACTTCGGCAGCCTCTCAAACTGTTCCAGCACGATCCAGCTTCAATTAGCACTTAAAGCCTAACTGCCGTAGGCAGTCAGGTGCTTTCATTGAATATTTTTGATATATTCAACTTAAACAGAGCATAAAAAAGACTACTGAAGTTCTATGGTGTGCTTTTCTTTGATTTTTCAAAGCTTCCTCAGAGATAAATTCCTTTTCAGAAAATTCGGTTTGAACTAAATTTCTTTAGGTAAGTGAGAAAATTAAACTCACAAACCAATAGAACGATTTCCTTCCTCACGCATAGTGAGAAAAGCAATAAGAAAGCTGATGGACTCTTACCTCTTGGCAAATGGCATTGATATCAGCTCCTGAAATTTTATCCGACCTGGCTACATAATCTTCTAGATCAACTTCATCGCTCAAGTTCATTTTTGCTGTGATTGTGGAGAAAACAAGTCGCTTTTGCCTACGATCAGGGAGTGGAAATTCGATCTTACGATCTAATCTACCAGGACGCAATAAAGCAGGATCTAATGTGTCAGCTCGATTGGTTGCCATGATGACCTGTAAAATTCAGTAGAAAAGCTTCAGAAAGAAAAAAAAAAAAACATGTAGATGCACCTTACGGTTGAAAGCAGAATGACTTTTGAGCAGTTTTATCTCAGTGTTGGAGCCATCAACAGGCAAGAGACCTTAGTTCACAAGATTTCAATGTTTAGTCACTAATACTAGAGCACAGAAGAACGTTTTAAAAACATTTTGGGCAAGAGAACACCTGACTTGTCAAACTGAACCAGAACCATAGTGGTTGGTAGTTCAAACAACATAGTCTCTGGCAAAAACTCTCTTAAAATTCTGCTCTTACATGTGCAGAGTACAAAATTCACAGATAACAAAGCAAGTTTGAGCCTTTAATATGCACAAAAATGGGCTAAAATGCAGTTTCACATTCTCTATTGGCACTAAAATGAATAAACTGAATGACACATATATTTTATAGAATATTAAAAAGGGTTTTCAAGTTTTCAATTAGGTGTGACCTAGAAACGGATTTTTCCTATTTAAATCAAAAAAAACTTTTCACCTAAAATTTTTTCCTCTTATCATTTAAATCTTCCTTCTTGACTAGTTTTTCCTTTTTTATGTCCTGAGGCCTCTGCCTCCTATGGCCCCTTTACCATTGGATACTTCCATATTTATTATACGCCATCTGCCATTAGATACACAATACCTACTCACAATTATTTTCATGGTATGTGTCTTCCTCTTTTTTGAAAAATGTATTTAGATATATTAAGGTCTATCCTCCTATCCATCATATAAATAGGATGTACCTAGGAAGGAATATTTGGGTTTTGCTTAGGGCTGTGCGAACATGGTTCTTTTGATGTTGAATCAAATCGAATATTTAGAAAGAGTTTCGAATTCGATTTGTATATTTTTAGTTTTTACCTATTTTTGACCTTTTTGTTTAAGATTCGAAATTTTGTCAATGTGGTCGAATAATTCAATTATTTGAGGTTTCTAAGTTTAAGTTCGAATCGAAAAACGGAAAAATTATTCAAACTCCAATATTCAAGATTTCCAAGTATTTGCACAGCCCTAGTTTTGCTGCATAATGAAGCAAAACAAAACAAAAAATTCCCCTCTCAAAAGTTATGACTCAAAATTTAAAATTAAGCCTGTTTGCAAAGGATTTACAGGCATTGTTCCTATTGCAATGTTTCAATTTTAGGTTTAGGTAGATTTAAGAGGAAAAATTGTAAAATGTGGCGAAGAGGAAGAGTTTTACGTACCTTTACATTAGTTGCCTGATCAAATCCATCCATTTGATTCAACAATTCTAGTAAAATACGCTGGACCTCTCTGTCAGCACCAGTTTGAGCATCAAATCGCTTGGTTGCAATAGCATCAATCTCATCAATGAAGATAATTGCTGGAGCATTCTCCTTTGCTAGACGAAAGACATCTCGTACCATCCTGGGACCTTCTCCTAGATACTTTTGCACAAATTCTGAACCTACTACTCTAATAAATGCAGCTGTAAAATAAAAGAGAATCATAAAAAACTCATGAGACGGACAAAAAAATTGGCTTAGAGCATGATATTTTACGGAAATTTGTTTTTCTTAGACAATATAGGGCATCCACAGACTCCAGAAAAAATATTTACTCAATTTTAAACGACAGGCATTAGACACAGGCATAGTTCTAATGGTTCATTTTAGAATCCTCAGTGTTCTTATTAAAAGTTGTACTTTTCTGAAATATTTGTTTCCATTGTTTTGGAAAATCAAAAGGAGAATCAGAAATAGAAAAATTTAACAAATGAAAACATTCTCCTTGCAAGATTTTCAGAAAATCTCTTTTTCTCATTGAAGACTATTAAGTACAACGACAGATACTGAATGGACAACAATGAATTACCAGATAAGGTTCCAATCACTAAATTGCAAAACATACACACACTAGTCCGAGGCATACTCTCTTTTCCTATCTGACTGTCATAGCCTATGTAGCTAGTCATTCTCCAGGATGCGGAGTCAAGTCCTGGATGATGGCCATCTACCTGGTCCGAAACATGTATGATAGGAAAGGGTCTCAGACTACTGAGTATATATCTTATACTTTAATGAAGTACTTCCACTATTAAGGAAAAGTGCTTTGGGAAGTCTCTTGTATGACTATATGTAATCTGTATTACTTGACTAGACATTCATAAGATGGTTGCTTTGGCAGGATTTGCTGTCATCTATTTTTTTTTTTTTTTTACCACTTCAAATAGCCCATGAGGGCTAATCCTTGCGCTTTAGCCCCTTCCCCCTCCTTACCTACAACCAGTCCCACGCAACCATTGTTTGAGATGATCAAACTCGGGTCGCCTGGCCGGGAATCGAACTCGGGACCTCCCGATCATAGAGCTGGCGCTACAACCACTACACCATAGGAGGCCGTATTAATACCATGAAATCACAGAGAAACATGTTGCACAAGTCTTGTTCTGTACAGAAAATAAATTTTGGTTGTTCTTGGGTAAAAACTGAGAAAATCAATAAAGAAATAAGGTAAAAGAAAATAAGTGACAATGTAGATGATTTACGTTGCCCTATTTACTGAATAATTTAAGAGGATTTTTTAGTACCCTCTTAAAGCAACGCCAAACAAAGCAAAGGCAAATGCTAATGCAATGCTTAAGGCAATGCTTAAGTGCAAATATAGCCCAAGAACTGGCATGATGTCAAGCAGCGGCACTTGGAAAGTCTCTAATTCTCAGTTATACTCATTTTCAAATTAAAGCTACAAATCACCCAGCAGTTTACACTAGAACCACAAAATATGTTTCTGTGAAGGAGTTGTGAGCTTATAACATGTGGACAGATAGATTTATAATATTTTTGTCTGGTACTCACTGTCAGTTACTAGCACATGATACTTTCTCTAAATTAAGTATGCTATCAGACACCAGTACCTAAAAGTCTAGCCAATAAGATAAAGATATTGATAGTTAGTTAAGTACCTGTTGTGTGATGCGCAACAGCTTTAGCTAACATAGTTTTCCCACAGCCAGGCGGTCCATACATGAGAACACCACGAGGTGGATCGATACCAATTTGTTTGTAAAGTTCAAAGTGAGTGAGAGGCAGCTCTACAGCCTCACGAATTTCTTGCTTTTGCATATCCATGCCTCCGATATCAGCATACTGAACATCTGGTTTCTCATCTAAAAGTAAAAAAGAAGAAATCAGATATGAGAAAACGAATCACCCACTGAAAGGGACAAGAAAAACATACTGAAGGAAAATAAGAAGGTAAGAACTTTTTTCCCTACAACTACTTCAAGAAAAGGTACATAATTCCAAAATTGGCAAGTGATTGATGAATGATATGAGAGATGTTATGTTATACAACATGTAAATAAGATACAAGTATCAATTAATTTTTTTTTTTACTTTCCAATTAAAGAGACAAATTTTCATGCTGCGATTGAAAAATCTTTGAATTGAGCAGATAGTGGAGTTTTAAAACAACATGAAAAATAAAAGAGGAAAATGAATTTCCAGATACCTACACACACACGCCTATATTCATGAGCTATATGAGTCATTTGATATGGATGCATTTTGAATGACTGAGATTTGAATGAATGCACTTAATTTAGACGAGTATGACTTTTAGACTTTTAACAGAAATGGGACAATGAAAAATTTAAGAATGTTTTTTGTTCTTATCAAAAAAATTAACACCAATAGTAAAAATTAGGGGAAACAAACACATTACTTACTTGCTTGAAGCATAGATATAGAAGAGTCAGCCTCTGGGGGTAGGATATCAACTAAAGCATTACTGTGCTTGTGAAGCGCTACACTGGCAGAGGGTTTTAGCAGCTCACGATCGATTGTTGATAAAATACGAACATAGTAATTTGAACCTGAAAGGAAAATAAGAATTCTAAATTTTTGAATTGATAATAATTATTAATTAGAGGACATTGATGGAACTTGCTCTGCAAAATTTTCATGAACCAGATTTAGCCTTGTTCAGAGTACCTCCTATGTTTCGTACTAATTTCCTGGGTAAAGTCAAAATTTTACTTAAGTATATAAGATGATAGCTATTTTGAATGAGGACAAAAAGACAAAAAATCTGTGCCTTCATAAAAAAAACTAGACGTTTTTCTTAGTTAAAGTCCTTTCATGAACCACAATGGTTTGCTGTGAGGATTCATAAATTTGAATGAAACCTTACTAATGTCTACATTGTCTACTAGGGGGCCCTGCCCCTTGACCGCTACGCGGCCCAACCCCCAGGAGGGTGCCTTGCGGGCCCTATACGCATATGTATAGGCAAAAATGTTCTTCCATTTTAATACACCATTTTGTGTTCGAGCTGCATCGATTTTAAAATTTTTGACGTAACACTCAGATTTGTAAATGATGAGGAATAGCTGGGTGTACATACATAATTTCACAGTCCACTTACTGAAGAAATTTCCGTTAATTATGTTATTTTTAAATACTTAATTAAAAAAAAAAATCGGATTTCGACCGTTAAGAGTTAATAATATTTGGTCCGTCCCGACGCGACGCCTGCCTTCTCACTTTGTATCTGCTGTTTATCTGCTCTAAATATTAATAGAAATTCAGCAATCAAGTAAATTGACCAATGCCACAAATCGAAGCCGGAAGAATGCAGGAAAAATTGAGTTAAACCTTATACCTTGGACCTTGAACCCTGAGCGATGCACCGTTCCTCAACTCTTCGAATGAGGAGCCCTTCACGAGCTTTTCCATTGTTTTATTGTTTATTCGAGTCACTCAGGTAGAATCCCACACCTTGACGTTTCTAGCGGAAACGACATATCTCTCACGCTATTAACATTGGACTTAAGTGACATGAGCTTTAAAAGCTCTACAACATTAAAAGTTCGGGGTTTCATAATTTTTTGCACATCTACGTCTACTACAGATGACATACATGTAAAGATCATCCTTATCGGTCCGGCATTTCGTCAGAAATAGTGCTTCCAAGATTTTGCTTGTAGCTGTATAATATAGATACATTCAGCTGTTCAACAAAAATAATAGGCTAGTGTAACAATAGATGTTTTGCTGTAAAAACATGTGGACTTTGAATTTTTAATATCTTTCTAAGAATTTCTTTTGGGTACTGAGAGAACTTAAAAAATGAGAGACTCACCTGTTGTACTTCCTACAATACCGGTGTTCTGATCAACCGCCTCTAAAAATTGGCCAATAACCAAGGGAACACTTTGTATCCTCTTGACTTCTTCTTTGGCATGTAAATATTCCTTCTTCAAATTCCTTTGCTCATCTTTAATATATTCTTCCTGGACAGCCAGAAATTCCAACTGCCTTTGAAGTTTCTGAAAGAAATCAGGAAAATAACTTATCGTTTCGAAGTTCAACAATGGTGATAATGATGGATAGTGAGCTAGACACATTATGGTATGGGGTTTGATAAATTAGATACTGAGCTAGCACTTCAGACAAAAATACAGACAAGTTAAAATAATTTTCAAATACGACACGTAAATGCTGCGTATAGGGAAGAGAAAAAAATATAAAAAGGTAAGTAGGTGTAACGAACTTCAAACAGGAGAAATAGAAAGATATGTCAGGATTCTTGCACAGTTACACGTCAAGGTATGTATTTCTGAAATGTTACCATCAGTATGTTTGGAGTCAACGACAAGTTCAACCCAATTCTTTATGGTTCAAATGTACGTAAGTACCAATATTTTTCAAACAAACTGAGCTGGTCAGAGCTGATCAACCCTTAAACAACAGATTACCACTCTCACTGACTCCACCTTCCATCCCAAATTCTAATGATGCAGACGAAGAACAGATGGTAAAAGCTATTTTTATTTCATACATTTTCGTTCTCTGGTACATCAATTACTGACATATCATTGGTTCTGGGAAGTATGTTCTGACCAACGAGTAGGATGGTTTGAAATACATGCAAGCAACCATAACTGATCTGGATGAATTTCAAAATTCCGTCAGTACCAATAGCAAAATAATCATGACTGGATACAGTAAAAAGTTATTTAGGTAACCAAGAAACAGAACCAAAAAGAGAGTATTTTACAATCAAGCCTGAAGAAATCACAGTATTCAAAAATATTTTTGACTGTCTTTCCTGTATTAAAAGAGCGTATTTCCGTTGATGATCGGTCAAACCAAAATGGATGGATCAAGCAGTTTCATATTTTGTATTGACACGATCATAATTTTTCCCAACAACATCACCAGACAGGTAGAAGGTGGAATCCTTGGACACTTTAGAGCCAAAAAAACTTGTAATCCTGCAAAAAGTAGGGTTAAGAAATGACCTGATGAAGATCAGCATCAACCAGCATCAATTTCGAAAGTTCTGCAACGGCACTCTATGAAAGAGTCTCCATATTCCTGGTGTACCTCCAATTAGGTATAGTCTAAGCTCAGAGTGAATATTTTACCCAACTGGCCTGTGTTAGGTATTGGTCCAAACGGCAGGTTGCAAATCGGCACTCATGTGTCGCAAAGACTTGGCGTATGAGTTAACAATTCATAGATAGAAAACATGCAGGAATACAGTAGAGGGACATCTCAATACTAAAAATTAATGAAATAAATGGTCCTGAAGCAAAAAATAATACTGTAAAGTTCCCTCATCATGATGGCCGTGACAGTGACGGATCATATGAACATACCTTGTACTTTCTGTATAGATCAAGACTATCATTTTCTTCAACTCCTGCAGAGGCTGTGAACAAGTTCTTAGGGTCTGAGAAATCCTCCTGAGAACAAATGAGAAGCATATTAATAAAATAAGAAAAGAAATTGTTAAGGATAGCAATTTTGAGGTTATGTTGTCTTTTCAGAACAATTGATAACACGCACAAGATGCTTTAGGTTCACGAGAAGGCAGGCAGTGTGAGTTTTAAAATTTACGGAAAAGGCAATAATACTGCGGGTGAATAAAATAATTAAAACTTACAATTGTTCTATCTAAAACTTCTTCCATTGTGCAGGACGATTAGTTGACACTTTTTGAAGAAAGCTACGGAAGCGATGTTGATAAATTATCCCATAGATCGCAGCACTAATCTGGAGCGAGGTTAAAAGCCCTCCAATATTTAAAATGACGCGCTATTATTTGAAATGACGGACTTTTTTCAAGGGTGCGCATTGTGGGTTAGGATCAAAAAATAGGTTTGAAAAGTGTAAATTTGTACTTTTTCGTTAAATCACCACAATTAACACTTAAGAACGCACGCAAGTATAATTCTTCAAACCCAACGTATAAAGCGAACCCTTGAAAAAAGTCCATTTCAAAAATTGGTGCGTCATTTCTATTAGTTGCGGGCATTTCAGCCCGTCTGGGATTAGTGCTGCGATCTATGGGTTGTTTTAGTAGATCTTCTTTCCACCCCCACCCTACAATGGGAGAAATTTTAGATTATAGAGCGATCGCCAATTTTAATTTTTCATTCACCCTTAGCCTCATTGTTTTTCTCGTATATTTGTGAAGCTAACACAAGATTGAGTGATTTGCATGTGCCTTTCCGGTAATTTTTCTTTAATTTAGCTATAGAGATGAAACTTCGGTGGTGCTTCTATGTCAACTAGGCTAAGATCTTTTGCGGCCCCCGCTACCCCAAAAATAAAGGTTGAGGGACGACCTCCCCCCCCCCCCCCCCCCAAAAATAGTGGTCTTGAAGAAAAGCAAAATGCGACAAAAATGTACCAAAAACTGTTGTCAAGGGGTGAGTTTCTTCAACGTATGGACTTAAAATCACGAAAAATCATATTCTTGGCTGATTCTAATTTCGAAATATCGCAATTCAAAATTTTCATGGTAAATGCAAGTTTTCTACTGATTTTGATCCGCTATCTTATTTATTTGTCAATTGAATCGGTGTTGATCGATTCACGTTTTTATTTTTTGTTCGATTCATTTTGATTAAGCACCCAACCTCTCGTTGCATACAGACTACCTATCAAAATCTTTTTTTTAATTGAACAATTTACCTTCTGCTGCATCTGAGGCAATTGTTGTCACGAATATGTTGTGCGTGCGGATTTCAGTTCATTACACTTGACTCTGTGAGAGCGTTCTGTGTGCGAAAGCAATTCGCCTTCAGCCTTCAGCTGCGTCTGTAGCAATTGTTGCTTCTGTTGTTCTACAACAGGGTGCTCTACTTTTCGCACACATTAAACACCTTCAGAGATTCAAGTATGTAATGAGCTGAGATCGGCAAGCATAGCATATTCTTAACAACAATTGCTGCTGACAAGGCGAATTGAAAACATCCGTATAATACACGTTGAAAAACATTTTAGCTCTTTAATTAATAATGTTACCAATAGAGAGTTGTATTTTGCGGTCTTATTATGGAGGATTCCCGAAAAACTTTTCAACGTAAACTATGTTTAAATGTAAAATAAAATACATCGCGCTACAAATTTTCAGTCTATGCGGGAGGTATACATGTCGCAGGCAATTAGCAATCGCCGGCAAATTGCAATCTATTTGTGTTGAATCAACAAATTAAAAAAAAAATTGAAGTGAAAAAACGAGATAGGAAGTAAGTAGTGATCATTATGCTTTGAATTCAAACATACGTTACCCCCTTCTTCTTGAATGCATGGTACCAGCTAACACACTCGTGAGTTTGTGAAATGTAATGAATAATCTACGTTGGGTTTGGTTTATGGTTTGGTTAAGCAACTAAACTAACTCCGCGGCAAAACGGAGAGTATCCCTGGATTTGAAGGCGTTCCAAGCTGAGGTCGTGCCTTGAATTTCTTCGCTAAAGAAACCTTTACTACATCGATGTTATTGTAATTGCCATTTGACGAATTGACAAGCACGGAGCTTGCAAATTGCCGGCGATTGCTGACTGCCTGCGACATACATAATAGACCCTTTGAAGGCGTTTAATGTGCGAAAGTAGAGCACCTTGTTGGAGAACAACAGAGGTGAGATTGAATAAATCGTTCGATCCCTACTTCGTTCGTTCTCGGACAAATTGCGCTACTTGCATACATAAAATGCCTTCAGAGAATCGAGTATGTAATGAGCTAAAATCAGCACACATATTCGTAACAACAATTGCCTCAGACGCAGCAGAAAGCGCATTGCTCTCGCACACAGAACGGTCTCACAGAGTCAAGTATGTAATGAGCAAATGAGCTGAAATCGGCACGCACAACATATTCGTAACAACAGTTGCCTCAGACGCAGCAGAAGGCGCATTGCTCTTGCACACAGAACGGTCTCACAGAGTCAAGTATGTAATGAGCTGAAATCGGCACGCACAACATATTCGTAACAACAATTACTGCAGACGCAGCAGAAGGTGAATTGTTCAGTTAAAAAAAAAAAAGAGTATGATAGGTAGTCTACATGTAACGAGAGATTATATATCCAACATGAATCGAACTAAAAGTAAAAACTTGAACCGATCAACATCGTTTCAATGGACAAGTAAATAAAAAAGCGGATCAAAATCAGTAGAAAACTTGCATTTCCCATGAAAATTTCGAATTGCGATACTTCGAAATCAGCAAGATTATGATTTTTCGTGATTTTGAGCCCACACGTACAATAGACTCACCCCAGTAAACCGTTTTTGGGTACACACTTGCCTCAAGACCCTGCTTGTACCGAGAAGGCGGGCACGGACCCTACTTTATTATCCTGGACCAAAGAAAAACTTTCATCACGAAGTTTCGATGATTTTCTCAACCTGTTACTAACCTAAATGTTGCAGAGCTACTCCCGCTTAAGTCGCGGTGCAGTTGGACTGAGTTAAGCAGAAAGGAACCAACCCACATTTTGGAAAAAATTGAGTTATGAGTGGTTTTGAACTCAACCACTGCTCTACTATCTATCGCCAAAAATTCAAAATTTTTGTTGGTGCAAATTTTGCAGAAATTGAACTTGAAGTTTATCTTTTACATTGAGTCTTATGCAGGAGCCAAACTTTAAACCTCTTTCTCTAGGTTCGATCCCGATGTGGCTTGGTTCCTTTCTGTTTAACTCTGTCCAGTTGTCCATGCTGTGTTGTTGGAAATGTCTATGCCATCCAACATATCGGAGGAGCACCGCACAAAAGTAGGGGATAATCTCCATAAAACTGTTTTTTTCCATGCTGACCGTGCTATTTGATCAGAATTCTCAATTATTTCTGAGTCAACGACAGTTTTTTGGAAGGAAACCGGCTTTAAGATATCTTAACGCCACCGACTTGAATGGCCACCGATCGAAAGATTGGGTCCTTTGAAAAATTGCGTCAAATTTGTGATCAGCTGTCCCAACTCTTCCTAAGATATCACGTTTTAAATTAATCCGTAAGTACAAAGGTGACCGAGAGGCATTCATCCTTTTGGAATTTTCAAAAATAATACAATTTATCGTCAGTACAATAACTTCTCACAAAAGACAAGAGTCAATAATTAAATGCTCTCTTACTATAAGATATTCGATTATTATACTTACTGTAAAAAATAAATTTCATTAATTCCCTCTCTCATCTCTAGCCCAACCAAGGCTCTGGCTATATTTAAGGGATCCCATGTTTTGTCAGGTAATGCGTGAGGTAGTTTTGAGGGAAAAAATCAAGACGTCCTAATGAGTTTTGCGTCTCCGATGTTTCAATCAATTATCGATTTAGCAAGAGTAAAATAATACGTAGGAGATAACCTAGCGGGACAAGTTTTGGAAAAGTCATTTTACTGATAACCTGAAGTTGGGATATGTACTTATATTTAGACTCTCATCATCCATATGGGAAAATCCGCCAAGACAATAAATATAATCTCTCGGCAGATCGTATTTTGTTTCGTGGCGGGTCTAAAATCTGGTTGGAGGATTTCACGGCCGGATTCCTTGAGTGGTTGAAGAAAATTATAATCGCATCCTGTCTTCTTCCTCCTAAATGCCACCTGCGCAGGTAGCTCAAAAACCAGATTCTATTTAATGCGTGTATAATTTTGATGACTGATCGTTCGTTTAGAAGCTTGGTTTTCGACCCAATGTTGTAGACATTTAGTTAAAAAATTAATTGTTTCTTGGAGCTATGCGTTCATGGCTTAAGTTCTGAGTTTGAATTGTATTCTTTTATTTTATTTTAATTCAATTGATATACCTATGACAATTATTTTTTCACTTGCATTTGACGTGCAGACAACAGATATAAAATGTTGGTGGTTCATACAGGTCAATGAACTGCATGATGGTAAGTAAAAGTACCGAACCAAGAATATCGGTTTGCGCACGGAAAAAAAGAGGTGGGGCTGGGTTATGTCCCAACTGTTGGATGATATGGACATTTCCAATTAATTGTGGTATTACCCAAAATTTTACCCCAATTAATTGTGATACTTTCCCAATAAATTGGGTTACTAACCTAAATTTTGCGGTACTACCCCAACTTGAGTTGCGATGCTACCAAAATTAATTGGAAATGTCCATATCATCCAACAAATTGGGATAGTGCCACAATTTCAGGGGATAACCCCTGACACTTTTTTATCCGTGTGACGTTGCAGGCTCCCTTTCATACCTACTTAATTTTTTTAATGGAGAACCTCTGAACATCCATTTATAAAAAAATCGGTGATTTTTCTTCTCTGTGCCAGGAAAATTCTGGAAAAAACTTCAAAGAATTATGTTAATTTGTTCTCATTTAACAAAATAAATATGGGAGTGGAGGTTCTTATCACCGAAAAAAAAAAAGATGTTCGAGAAATTTGCAACAACTTTTGGATGATGTCATTAATACTGGTGTTAATGACAACATCCAAGAGTTGTCGCACATTTTTTTAACATCTGTGGTATTACTGCAACGGCTTTTTTTTCGGTGTACCTAACCACCTATCTCGTTTACGATGTATAACGAGATATAGGTGCGGTTTGGTAGTTTCACCGTCGATATGTTTTTCTAAAATTAATGCGAATGGTTTTCGTGTAAGTGTGCAGGTTTCAATTTTCACTAGCTTTATAGTAAGTTATGGTGGAACTTCTTAATGAAAAATTATGCAAGCTATCAAGTTTTGAAGATAGTTTGTAAGGGTAATGGGGGTTTGTATCTCATTTATTTTCAGACATTTTCTGAGGATTAAGAAAGCAACCTTAAATTGGATTGAGATCAAACGCAGACTCGAAACTAAATTTTTGTGAACAGAGCTTCACAAGCAGGTTTTTAAATAAAAATGATACCCACGAGTATGAAGAGAACTTGCATACCTACGTCCCTTAATTCAAGTGTTTTTTTTTTTTTTTTTTTTTTTTTTTTTTTTTTTTTATTATTATTTATTTATTTATTAAATTGCCAATACTCATTCTTCACTCATCGGCGTATTTTTTCATCTTTTTTTCAAGAATACTATCTCCTTTCGAGAGCGTCTTGGGAACGTTAGCATGTACCGTACCCCCGCCTTCATTCCCTTAAGGTATGAAACTAGCGAAAAACTGTGACTGAAGTCACGGATCTAGATGCTTCACCATAAATTATAACGTAAATAAATGATTCCTTCATTAATTGAGAAAATGAACCTTTTCTACGACTACAAGGCACACCATTAAAACACTTGAATTGGTTGACGCGATTTTAACTAAAGTTACACATCGTGTCTACGTAAAATTCCCCTATAGAGGCCGTGTGACTATGGGGGTGATACCACTATTCGACCACGTGGGAGCTCGTGTTGCCTACTCTAAGTATTGAAGGCGAACTGCTGCGGCATTGAAAGTACCCCAAACGATTTTATAAAAACTTATTTTTCAGTGTATTCGGGGGGAGCGCGCAATTTCACGACGATACCACTATTCGACCACAAGGTAGCTCGTGTTGCTTGCACTGATATTGAAGGCGAACTGACATGACTTTAATGAAATCTTTTCCGGTTTTTATAAAAAGCTATTTTCTGTCTGTATTTCAAGTACGCATGCAAATTCGAGATGATGCCACATTATTTCTTCCTCTATATCTCTTTCTTCCCTATATTTCTGATTGGTTTCCTTCTTTTTCTTTCCTTTGTCTTCCTCTGCATTCTCGTACCTTCTTTTTCATCCATTCTTCATCTTCTCTTTCTTCTTCTCTTATTCCTCTTTTCCAAACTCCTCTCTCTTTCTTCCTTATTTCTTATTCTTCTATCTACTTTTTTCTTCCCCCTTTTCTCCTTGTCGAGCGAGAAGTAAAAAAAAAAAACAGGTTAAGTGAAAAAATCGTGAGAGGAGCACTTACATTAATGACGGTTTATTGAAATGCAGTTAGATCCAAACTGAAACTCATGCAGCCTTCATGCGACCGAAAGGCACACCATTAAAAAATTTGACTAAGTTAACGTCATTCTAACAACAATTTTCGTGCGTATAACAAATTTGCCGACAAGGACCGCCTGAATATTACATGGGGGAAGGGGGATCTCTTATTTCTTAGACTTTTTAAGTTTTGTCAGAAGCTGGAAGTCGAACGGTGCGATGTCAAGACTACATGTGGGAGAATTTACAGTGCTTTTTTTCCATGATACCTTCAGTCAGTGAGTTAGCAACTGTTATTGCTCCATTTAGATGTGGATAAATCAATCAAGTCTTGGCGAGGGAGGACACCTCACCTAGAATCGATTTTTATAATTTGGTTTTAAATTGAGAAAGAATGGTGTTACCAACTAATAAGAATCACCACTGTGTCAGTGCAGCTTGCCACGTGCGCCCGATCATTCGCTTGATGCAACATGCAACAGCCATGTCTCCTAAACGTCGCATGTTGTTAAAAGCAGACGGTATTATTGGCGAGTTTTGGACGGTTCATGATACTGAGTAAAACTATCAAAAGTTTGCTTTTCAGGTATGATATGTTATTGGAGTGATAAATGATATGGAATTTTTATCTCGAGGTTGATTCTTTCCTCGAGGAAAACTTTGTCTGAAATAAGTGAGGATGTCCCTCAACAAATGACCAGGCGTCATATCTTGAGTGATCTTTGACCAAATATAAGCTACACAATGTTTTTGTTTTTTTAAATTAGTGAGTGTTGTTAGTTTTCTTTCTTCGCTTGCGCAAAAACCTGTCGCATTATTTTTGAAAAGGCTCTCAGGTATTATAGATTGTCCCAATGTCTGTAACAGAGACGTTCAAATCGAAATTACGGCGGTGGAATTACCAGACCCTGGATCATCCGTTTGCGACTTTGCAAACTTCCTCCCATACTGTATTTTTTAAATGGAAAACTACTCAATGTTAATTCTGAATGTGATCGTTCTCCTCTATAAAAATTGCAAAGAATGATATTGATTCGTTCTCCTTCAAAAAAATAAAATGAAAGCTGATTTTTTTTAGATACCGCGACGGAGATACGAGGTGTGGTAGTTTTGTGTATACTGAAACTTTAGCCGTCGGCATTTGTATAGTTACCAGGTCAAATGATTTTAATTAAAACTTCAACACCCTGAGAAAGTTTGCATGTTTGCTTTCAGTAATTTTCATTTGCGAGATTTTCGGATCCCTGGTAAAAATTGGCAGTAGAATCTATGTTCCAAAATACCATAGACCTATAGCCGGCCGTAAGCTTATAGAAGCTAACAACATAGCCGGCAACACAATTTCCTATAGCCTTTTATAGCCGATGGCGATTAAGCAACAGCCAGGCGATAAAGTGTATGCTAAACGTTACTAATTACAGATGCTAGGACTTGGTGAGTTCTTGGAATACTGCTCTCTTTTTGGGCCGTAGTATCTTGATTTATTTTGCCAGGAAAGCTCCGTACTTTTGATGGATGCCTATGCCATTACTAATATATTAGAGCGCCTTCAGTTTCGTATGATACTGTGCAAAACCTCTGGTGTGAAATAGTTGCTTCAAGCGCCGGGGCAGGCGGGCAGCCAGCGCAAAACACGCATTGGCGCCTACAAACCTAACAGGGATACTTCACGCGTTGCGCAATGCGTGAAGTATCCCTGTTAGGTTTGTAGGCGCCAGTGCGTCGCCGCTCCGCTTTGTGTTAGGCTCTAATGTTTAATCTGGCGGAGTCAGCGTTATTCAACTCATGATTTTGAAATGTTTGCACACCCTGTATGGATTATTCTCATTTTAATTGATGAAAAAAAAATATGTATTAAAGGAAAATATAATGTGTGTTTTGTAAATATTAAGGTGGTTCTGTATCAAACTTAATGATTTCCAAAGCACAGAAATTTCTACACAATTTCTTACAGCCTTTTATAATCGATGGCGAAAAAGCAACAGCCAGGCGAAAAAGTGTAAAGCCCGGCGATAGGAACTATAGCCCGGCTGCATAATTTTTTATCGCTTCGTATGGCCCGGCCGTATGGTTTTCTCCGCATTCTACAGCCAGCTTTATGATTTTCTGTAGCCTTCTTTAGCCGGCTATAAGAACTCCTATGGTATTTTGAAACGCAGCTCTTATCGCCAATTTTTACCAGGGATTGTTCGCATGTATTGAAGTTACTTCAGTATCTAATTCATTTCCCTAAAACTCTTACATCAGAGTCGTTCACAAACATACTTTTTAGTTACCAACAACTTTACCACACAAAGACTGCTTAGAGATGCCTACCGCTTTTTTATGCATCTCATGTACGCATGAAACTATCACTTTCAATCATAGGACTCGTGTCACAGTTGTTACATTCAATTGCATCACAGTTCACACAACTTACCAATTTAATTCAACCATCCAAACCAGCCAAAGGTCATGGCCAATTTATGTTTCTTTTATTGAATAAACTCGTCAAGACTACGGGCAGCTTTACGGTAAAGTGAGGTTTACATTGGCCTAACCTTGCTCTTTGGGAAATATCTCTCAGGAATTTTAACTTTTCGAATTATTTTGGGAATTAGTTAGCACTTAGAGGCTGATGAGTAAACGAGAGGAGAAATGAAAGCTTGAAAATAACCAGAAGCCGATTAAAGACGCCCTTTACAGTCACTGATTGGGCTGATTCAAGTGTGGGCTTGGTGACAAACTATCCCATCTAATAGTCCTAATCCGATCAACTGTTTCTTGTTCCATTACTTAATTAAGCATCGGTCAACGTTGTACGTCGCACACAGCACCAAGCCAAGGGACCTAGATCTCTTGAAAAACGGCGTGAACACAAAGGGGAACCGGTTTATTTGCATGGTCAAAATAAATCGGAACACATGTTGATTCGTGGGTGCATTAAAAGGGATTAATGGTTCGTCTATGTTCATTGCGATGCACCCGAGAACAAGGCGAAAAAATTGAAAATGTATCGCAGGGCGCGGCGGAGAAAGGAGAAGAAAGGATGAGAGAGACTGAAAAGAAAGAGAGGAGCTGCTAAGTGGGGGAGAGGATAGAGAGAGAGCCGGTGGGTCCGAGGCGGACCCACAGGTGAAGTTAAATTTCCTGCTAATATTAGATCTCAGTAGCTTCTCATCCTAACCAGGAGTTACTGGGTATCTTCGGTCTTGCCGCACGGGTGTTGTGAGAGGTGAATTTTTCGGGTTATAATTTTAGAATTTTGGTTCCTTTTCTCCTGTTACAGGAGAGTTCTTTCTTGAAGTTTTATACTATATTTTTATCAAAATGAGGTGCTCAGTTCAGGTAAGAGTTTATTCTTTTAGTAATAACTTCGCTGCAATGATTATTTTCTATTTGTATTGTGTTTACTTTAACCTAAACAGGGTCCCTCAAAATACTAGAAATGAGGAGCCTCCATTTTATATCGTAGGAAAATTGATCAAATGTATTGTAATGATACGGATCAGCATGAATAAAAAAATATTTTTAAATAGAATTTAAAAACTTTAAGGACAGAAACATATGAAGTTAATTGATCAATTAACCAAACTGTTTTTCACATCGGACGGGTAGAATATTTTCACCCCTGCCTCTCTCAAAAGAAGGCACATTTTTATGGAGGTCGATCCTGGATACAGCTGTTAGTTAAACCTTTAATTTTTGGTGGGCGGTGCCTCATCTTTACGATCACTAAAATCGCTTCTCTCACATGAATAAATATAGAATTTAAAAATTTTCAATGTGTTCACCATGTTCTACTTAGATTATTGACAAGAGAACGTGTGTTGTTATGACTAATTTTTAACTTGCAGTCTTCTGCTGTTCTATTTCTACTGCTGAGCGTTCGACTAACGCCCATAAAAAAACGTGCAGGTTGTAGAAAGACTGCGTTTTAATTTCAAACATTTTGTAGATTCATGAAAATGTAAAGAGGTAAAAAGTTAAGGTTTCCTTTCTCAAAATATGACAGTTTAAAATATGGCTCAGAAGTTGATCTATGTATTGGCCTCAAAGTTTTGATCCAGCGACTTCACGCGGTTAGGTCACAGGTCAACCTGTTTTCTCCTACTTTCATGGGCACAAACAGCCTTAGGCCTCGAACTTGTTTATATCCAAGCCGTTAGTCATATACCGCAATCCTGAAAGCTTTCTCTAGTCCCGCAGAATCATCTTAACTTCTGCTCCACTACGCTTTATCTAATATGCTTTCAAGAGAAGTCAAAGGCGGAGTTGTAATTCAGGATTCAATTTCAATATCAAATCTTTGTTTCATTGACATGTTTTCTAAATTACGAAAGACTCAGACGAAGTCCTCAACTGCCTTGTTATCGCTCTGCATTATTCCTGTAAAATTGCTGCAATATTGAGGCGAACATGTGTAGATAACAAACGTCTGCAATAAGTTCTTGGATCCGAATTGCCAAATATTCGTTATCGCTGTTTTGTCTATTTGGTCCCTGTGATCCCTTCCAACGGAGAACCGCTTATGGACATAAGACCGCCGACTTCTTCAACTCTTAATTGAGGAACATGTATCCCAGATCATGCGGATTTCTTCTTCATTTACATTAAGCCGAGTCCTATCAGGCTCTTCTTTATGCGACGAGAAGCTCGGCTGAATGCGTCCCCGGGAAAACAGGCCGTTCAGAGTATTCGCGCGACTCTAATTGATATCAACTGTCTCCCCGAGAGTTTATTTAGGTTCATGAATTAGTCTTCCTTCGTCCTCTCGGTGTTGTCAAATTGAACCACAAATTAGTTGCGCGTGTCGCGGAATAATTTGATGGCTGAAGCTGGAGGATCAGTCAAAAACTGCGGAGCGAACTCAGCAGAGGTGGATACAGCAATTTGGCAACACCGGATTTCCTCCATTTAAACCTATGTTAAATAATCGATTATTGCCGGAGTACCTGGCCCTTCTAAAAATCGATTCGTTTCCATAGGTTTAAATGGAGAAAAACAATGTTGCCAATTTGCTGGATCCGCCAGTGGAACTCAGTGGCAAGTTGGTGTAAGAAGCTAGTATTAGAGGAGTATATCTTCTTGAAAATTGTGGCGATTGGCGCTAGTCACTGGACTCGTGGTTGGTTGGTAGATACGTATTACAACCATCAGCTTATTCAATTTTTAGAGGGTTAGCCACGTGACCAAAAGTACAGTCACACAATTGACATAGTGAGACCAGAATGTCTTTACTTCCAAGAGGCCACCTTGGAGACTCAAACGAAAGGGAAAGAAAGTATGCCATCCCGCGGCGTCCGATCTAGCCGAGTGACTACTCACGCTATGGATCATTTCATTGGTCTTAGAATTGCCTTTTAATGGTAAAAGGTCATGGATTAGCAAAAAAATGATATCTACCCAATAACGCCTAGTTTAAAAGTCCAACATAAACATAGATACCACCCTCCAAAAACACGGCGTATGACTTCATCCATCACAGTGGTACATTCCACGAATTCTCTCCATTTCGGTTTCATCAATCAGTGATACACACATTTCCACGGGTTTTTCAACTGAATAGACAATCAAGAAGAGAGAAACCATGGTCTGCACTACCGCGGTGGATGACACCATACGCCCTGTTTTTTAATAGGCGATATTTTCACTCATACTGGACATGGAAACTTGGTGTTCGGACAGATCTTATTATTTTTTCCTGATATGTATGATTTAAAATAATCGAAACACAATTCTGTAACAAGCGCAACTAACCCATAGCGTCCCAAATTTTTAATTGTGAAAATCTAAGAGCGTATTATACTGTATTTTGATTAATCAGAGGTCAATTTTGAAACGCCCAACTATATATTCAAAGGAAACTTTTCTAATAGAAAAGACTTCCTTCTTGGCAATGATCTGAATTGTAAAGGGAGATCACCGTTGCGTTTTCATTACATTCGGCATCGCGGAGAATTCCACCGGGGAGACTTGTCAAAGAATGTTTTGGACCTACGCCCCACGAGTGTGGTCAATTTAGATTAAGGTAAATATAAAATGTGCATTCATCAGAGGCGGCTGAAATGATATCTCTAGAAACATTACGCAATACCCGGTCTTTTGGCGAGGTTGTCTCATCGGAAAACAAAACTAAATCAATTTATGGTGATTTGGTCGTGCAACATTTTATTCTGAAGGTTTTTTCACGTAGAGACAAAACGTTATTCTGCGGTTCTTCTATTTGGGGAAAAAGTTATGAGAGAAAGTCTGCAGGGTTGCGATCCAAATTACGCGTTTTGGTAGTTTCATCGTTGATAAAGGATTGATACATATTTATGTAATAATTCGTCGCCTCCCTTATGAAAGAACATAACTAGATTTCAATGTTGCCAAATTTCCCTTCGCAAATTGAATTTAACCAGGAAAATCTCAGGCATTTCTAACTGAGAACTTTGCTGATTTTTCCTTTGATCTTATGCAAAAATCAGGAACAATTTTGACGGAAATTGCACGCTTATACACTTAAGAAAAATTGAGTTGTTCGAGTAAATTTTGCAATCTTGGAAAGGAGTTACGTTTCTTCGTCCGGAATTTGACGAATTAAGATTAATATATAATAGAAAACTTTACATTTTGCCCCTTTTTTATCCATATGACAAAACCAGCAGAACACGATTTTGTATTTACGCGCAGGTAGCCCAATTGCTACAAATTGCTAATAAGCCACCTTTTCCCACTAATCATCTCAAATTGAGTAATGCTGCCGGGGTGTCTATTAAAACAGGCTGTCCAAAAATCAGTACTTTTGCAGTACTTTTTCAGCACATACCCAAGAAATTCAGTACCTCTTCAACAGACAAATTCAGTACTTTGTCAGTACCTCCAATTAACGAAATTCAAAAAGTTTCAAACATTTGAATTTCTCGCTCAAATTGCGACCAAAATGACAAAAAAATGAAAAATATCCGGGCCTTCTTGCTGAATTTCCGTACTTTTTCAGTACCTCCGGACCGCCCTTACAAAAATTGTACTATTTCCGGACTTTCCGGAAATTCCGGACTTGCAGACACCCTGGCTGCCCAAATGTCACAAAAAAACCAAGACCAAAAAACTCGGAAATTCATCGAAATTTTGTCCCGATAAAATTTTTCTTTTAAAATTGGCAGCCACGAACCACTCCTTCGTTGGGTATATTCAACCTGTCATACCCTCCTAATTCCAATTAATAGTCTTCACGTCAGCCGCGAGCCGTAAATCTCGACAAATTGCTCTCATTTTCAGATTCTTGACCTTCCTCTAAGTTCCGATTCCACCTATGATCGAGGCGTCTCCGATTGGTGCGAAGGTGATTTGTTTTTCAGGAATATGGAAGGCTCTTTGTTCGAATTTCCGCGAGGCAATTACGCCACCTCTGATTAAAACAAATTAACGCCAAGGAAACACCCCTCATTTTCAAAAGAGTTTACCGAACGCTCAAAGTGATGGAAATAGGTCCAAAGTCTGACGTTTTCTTGAGGAAAAATGTGTGAATATCTTGACGTTGCCAAGTTTTTTTTCTGTAAACACGGATCTTTTAGAGATCTTGTGATTTTTGCCCCGATAGAATATCTAAAAATTTCGAGAAAAATATTCATAACTTTCCAAAAAAATTAACATTTAAAAAAAAAAATTGGCTAAAGCCTCATGTTTTTCGCAAGGATAAAAGGCTGTGTAGACATTTGGACGTCGCCGAAAGACTTCTAATAAAATTTGGAGTCTTTAGTAGTCTTATGATTTAATATTTCTTTGAAAATTTTAGAGCATATTATTTACAATTTAAAATAGCTATGTGAAAATTTCAAGATAATATTACTTGTGACTTTTCCTTAAAAATAAATATTTTATTGAGAAAAATTTGGCAACATTCGAGTATTCGCACAGCGTTCTTCCTATACCACAACAGCCTGCCTCCTGGTTTTTAGACAAAAAGTCAAGATGCGAAAAAGAATCGCTAAATCAAAAATGG
This sequence comes from Bemisia tabaci, assembly GCF_001854935.1. Taxonomy (NCBI): domain Eukaryota; kingdom Metazoa; phylum Arthropoda; class Insecta; order Hemiptera; family Aleyrodidae; genus Bemisia; species Bemisia tabaci. The sequence goes on from NW_017547183.1 coordinate 745,476, forward strand.
AAGTTAACCACGCCACTACGAGTAGTGAATCTATTTTTCCAAGCTCCAGGCTAAGTATGATTAGACTCTCGTTTTAATCAGTTAATCCATTAATCCTGCGTTTCTAATCCGAAGGCGTTGGTTATTGAACTATATATTCTAGGGAACGGTGGAAAATCTGGGATGAATATTTTTTTATTACGGGTATAAGACTGGTTCACAACTCAAGAAAATAACTACTTTTCGAGCCTTTGATCGTAAACAAAGTGTTTAGAGTCGGCAAAAATTAGCCTGTAAGACCTGCATCCGTTTGAAATATCTTCAGGTCGAAGTGAACATATTTGACCGCATATAAACAAGTCTATAAAAAATAAATTGTTTACCACCACGTTTTGCAGGTGCACTCAAAGCACTTGATCTCTATTATCTCATAGGTGTAATTCCAATGACAAGGTTGACAGTGAAGGGTTTAAAACGGAAAATTATGTTAATCGGAAATTTCTGAGTTTCCGAGTATTCTATATTAAGGTAGTTAAAGGTTAGCCTTTTTTTATGGATAAATTGCTCCATGGGATTAAAAATACGCTTACATGGATAATTATTTGAAGCTGTAAATTTTATTTTGATGATAATAGTTTGTCTAAATATGGAGCACCCAGGTAAGGAGGGTATGTACTTGTCAAGTCATTTCAAGGAGGTTTTTGGGCCCTAGAGAGTAGCCGAAATCCCCACATGAAATGTTCGAAGTAGACTCGTTATCAGCCTTCAAATATTTAGGTCGGGAAATTTTGAAGATAACCGCCGTCCTATACCTTTGAAGTGGTGATGACACGTAGCCAGTGGCGTAGCCATCAAAGTTTTATGAAGGGACTGGGTGTTTGCGGTCAGAAATATCTCATGGGGAGAGTCTAAGGGTACAAATTTTCTAAAAATCGAGAAAAATGACCTGTATCGGTAGAATATTCCGGTCATGGGGGGGGGGGGGGTTAGACTACCTGAACTCTCCTCTCCTCGGTGACCACACCACTTTAGATGATACTTATTTCTTTTTGATATGATTGAACCTTATGGGAAAATAATTTGGAAAATTCACGAGGAGAAAATTCAGAGGATATTTTGAGATCATAATTTAGCTACTCGTTTGGGCTCTAACTTTTTCTGGATCGCAGAGTTGTTCATACTCTCCGTGTATCGGCGCTCTAACAAGATGTCGATGGCTGTAGCCTTGAAAGAAAAAGTGAGCGGATGACAGGCGGCTGAGCATAGTGTCGTCGCGGATGATTTGGTTTATTTTGCCGCATGTCACAAGTTCAATAAACAAACAGGAGCAAGATTCTTGTCACGCTGGGTTTGTCGCGGCCAGGAACACAGCATCGGCGCGTCATGCGTCACTCCGAAACATCAGACGCATCACCGACCGCGTCTCGCCCAGGTCTTTGTTGTCAAATATCCCACCAGATACATCAAAAATTTAATAAAAACTAGTGTTTATGCTAGGAATTCTTCATGAGGTTAGTAGTTTATCACCAAAAACTTGCCATGCCTGATGATATGAAAGATGAAGAGGGAGGTCTCTTTCAGCTAATATGGCCCGTAGATGATAAAGCCCTAAAAGGGTGAAGAAAGCCCTCCCAGCCAGTAGCACGGAGCCTTGAAGAGAGCCTCCTTTAGCTAGTGGTACTTACAATTGGACGTATTTCTATCAAACGGAACTAAGCGCCAATTTGAGTTCCGTTTGAGGAATTTATAATCCCAGATAGCGCGTTCTGTCAAACGGACCTAAGCGCCGTAGAAAAGCATTGCGAGTATAGGACGGAACAAGCCGGACGCCCCATGCAACTCCGCCGCCAATCCAAGCCCCCCTCTAACTTCCTCCCCCTACGGCGCTTAGGTCCGTTTGATAGAAATACGTTCAATTAGTCCTAAAAAGGGTCCTCTTTAGCCAGTGGAGCGTAGCCCTGATTTTAGTCCCTACTTTTCCAAGTTGACCCCGATCTCATCAAAATATACACGGTGATTCAAAAGTGCCACGCCGCTTCTGAAACCCGTAAGACTCTTCCTCCTTTTCAGAGCGGTGCCCTTAAAATGTTGAGAGGTCCCACATTTCGTTTCTTTTGACATAAATGGACTCGCGAGATTTGAAGTTTCCATGTCAATTTGTTCAAAAGTTACAGGGGTGCGTGCTGGTGATACGAGACTTTTGGGTCCCTGATTAACTTGGACAGAAATGCTATTGATTTGAACAATTAATAAAATGAGATGAATGTACCACACTCTTAAAGGGGTTGATTCAGCTTAGACAACAAACACCAAAAAATGCAAAATATCGACCCTCAAGGAGCAATTTAAAGTTTGAAGACGAAAAACGAGTGGCTCCAGATAAAGTCTGCTGAAGTTCACTTGCACAGTTGCTAGACTTCGATTGACATGCAGTGTTCTAAAGAGCATTATAAAGAGCGCAGCGTACAGCAATTGGAACTTAAAGCCCTAATTCTTGATCCACAGTTGTTTAAATGTCTCCTTTGTGCTGAATTGTGTGAGTTTCATTCTTAAGGACCTTTACCCGCCTCCATCATATGACTCACAGAGAATGGGGGCGGTGAAGAAAATATCAATCTCTTATGGAGCACATTTGAGATTTCTATCGCAAACGTGAGCATATAACATCGAAATTTTTGGCCCAAAAGCGATTATTTCCCTGTACTTAACAATGTAAGTTTTCACCTTAAAGGCCTTTACCTGACTCTTCAGCATGCATGCGTGACTCTCGGTATGGAGGAAAAAATTAACTTAGAAATCACTTTCGTCTGGAGCGCATTTTACCCCTCTTTATCGCAAACGTGACGATATTGCGGACATCGATTATGATAGAAGCTGAGTGCGCTTCAAATTTGAATTATATGCACTCCAATTTTTTTTCTTCTTTTTTGCTCTAAACACAAAATGCTCGATAGTGCAAAAAGATAATGACCACTTATAATTTACTCTCTATGAAAGCAGATATGGCTCCGTCATTTTTAACAGTATGAAATCTTGTGACGGTGAAATTCTAAAACCGCGCTTGGCCTGCGGCGTTGCAGACTCCCTGCCATTCGTTATTTTTTCGGCGGAGAACCATTAAACACCGTCATTAAATTGAAAACATTCATGATTTTCCAACAAAAATTAAGAATATTCTTTGAAGCTTTAAAGGAACGACGTTGATTCATATTTATCATTAAAGAGAGATCTACCCCAGGAGTGAAGAGACATCGAGACATCATGCAAATAATACTTTTACAATGAATTTAGGTTTCACAAGCGCGATTTTTAATAATAATCATGTTTCTTTTAGGCGAAATGGATAAATTTTTTTTTCCAAAACAAAGAGGAGCCAGTATTTTTGTAAAATTTATTCGACGCCTCGATCTCGATCGACGATGACCACTCTCTTCTAAAATAGTTTCGTCTTAAAAATGAACGGAGAGAGTGTGATGAGGAGTAGAGAGGGAGGGATTTTTATAAATAAGGGTGCAATTTTTTTTATAAATACTATTAAAAAGGGCTAAAGTGTGCTTACGGGCGCTGCTAATCACTGCTAAAAATTCGAAGTGCGAGATCAGTATTTTGGCAAATTTTGTTCGATATATCCGATTATCCCGCTATAGACCATACACGGAGAGAAAAACTTCGTGCGTGGGACCCGAAGTTGAGGTCACGTGGATCTCTGAGGTTTTTGGATCACGTATCTAAAAACTTGAGGTCGAGCTGCCGAAGTTCGGGTCACACATCTGAAGTACTCCGGTACTCCGAAGTGCCTCGATGTCTGACCCGAACTTCGGCAGCTCGACCTCAAGTTTTCGGATGCGTGATCAGAAAACTTCAGAGATCCATATAACCTCAACTTCGGGTCCCATGCACAAAGTTTTTTTCTTCGTGTACCTTAGAAAGTTCAACAGAAGTGGAGACTATGAGACACAACATTGGAGATACGCGGTTTCACAACTACACTATCAATATCGTCTCAAGCCGTGATGGAGTTGTGGAGTGGCAGCATCGGCGTCGGATGTCAATTTTCCCAATATCGCGGAGATTGACGTATTGGTGGTGGCCCAGGCCGCGGCTGCGGGCGTCTTCTCACGCTCGCGGCACTCGCGGCCCCGCGCGGAGCTCGCCGCGGCCGTGTCGCTTTGTTCTAGCTCGCGAGAAATTTGCATGCAGCCGGCGTCGCCGCTCCCGTCAATCACCAAGCCTAAGTGCCTCCCGGAACGGAAAGGAATGCACCGCCACGATAAAACATGAAACGTAAAAAATATGAGCTGTGATGGATATTCGTACCGGACTCTGCGTAGAGGAAACGAAATTATGATCAACTCGCGTAAAATGAGCTTATAATTTCCACTAAAAAGCTGCGAGGAGAAAGCAAATTAGGTTGCAGGGACTAAGAGCTTATTCGATCGCTCTTTAAATAGGCATATTCCTGAGGGATACCTCATGTAGCTCACATTATGATCAAGGGAGCTTTAAGAAGACCTTTGCTACACTTTCATAGACAGAACCATTTTTACAGACTTTGAGTAAAGTTCAGAAGTTAAACTTTGGAAGTTTGTATATCCTGCCAGAACATATTTTTTTTACACAAAAATACAGTACTTACTTCGGGTTTTGCAAATTTTAAAGTAGACCCGTTCCAAGGTCTGATGGAGTGTGTTCTGGTACATTTTTTTGTGTGAGAGATCAATTGAGTCCGTTCACTAACAAGTAATGGCCCTGGTAAAAATTGGCGATAAGAGCTGCGTTTCAAAATACCATAGGAATTCTTATAGCCGGCTAAAGAAGGCTACAGAAAATCATATAGCTGGCTGTAGAATGCGGAGAAAATCATACGGCCGGGCTATACGAAGCGATAAAAAATTATGCAGTCTTTACACTTCATCGCCTGACTGTTTATTTTTTTCCATCGATTATAAAAGGCTATAAGAAATTGTGTAGAAATTCGTGTGCTTTGGACATCATCAAGTTTGATACGGAACTACCTTAATATTCAAAAAACACACGTTATATTTTCCTTTAATACATATTTTTTCCATCAATTAAAACGAGAATAATCCATACAGGATGTGCAAACATTTCAAAATCATGAGCTGAACAACGCTGACTCCACGAGATTAAATATTAGAGCCTAACACTAAGCGGAGCGGCGGCGCACTGGCGCCTACAAACCAAACAGGGATACTTCACGGTTTGCGCAACGCGAGAAGTATCCCTGTTAGGTTTGTAGGCGCCAAAGCGCGTTTCGCGCTGGCTGCCCGCCCGCCGCGCCGCGCCGCAGCGTGCCACGGCGCTTGAAGCAACTATTTCACACCAGAGGTATTGCACAGTATCATACGAAACTGAAGGCGCTCCAATATATTAGGAATGGCAGGCATCCATCAAAAGCGGAGCTTTCCTCGAAAAATAAATCAAGATACGACGGCACAAAAAGAGAGCAGTCGTCCAAAAACTCACCAAGTCCTAGCATCCGTAATTAGTGACGTTTAGCAGACACTTTATCGCCTGGCTGTAAGTTGCTGAATCGCCATCGGCTATAAAAGGCTATAAGAAATTGTGTAGCCGGCTATAGAAGCTATTGGAAATCTTACAGCCGGCCGTAGGTCTGTGGTATTTTAGAACACAGATTCTACTGCCAATTTTTACCAGGGGGAGCCGCCGGCACTACATTCAAGACAAAGTAGGGATAAAATAATAGAAATTCTTGGATCCTTTATCAGTTTTCAGTCAATTTTCTAATTTGGGACCATAATTGATTTTTAAAATCTCAAAATGACTCGGTTCTATTAAATCAATTCTCTTCCATTCCTCATGAGTCAACACCCTTTCCAGTCAACCTTTCTAACACTCACTTGAAGAACAAACAAAAAAAAAATGAAAATTGGCACACGTCTTCCAAATGAAATTTTTAATCCACAATTCCATTTGAGAATTCGAACATATTTTTAGCACCATCGCAACTCACCCGATTCCTCTTTTCGATGATTGGTCCGTTTAAGGCCTAATGAGCATAGTAACACTTTCGACCTCATTCAAGCAAGAGAGCAAATGTTTTACCCGTAGGCGGGCCTCATGAGATTGCAAATCTGCGCGCGCCGAGAGAATACCTCCCGATGCATTCATTTCCGGCTGCGACCGTGGATAGGGCAATTTAAAATGCAAGTTCAACATAGCTGACTTGATACTACTGCCATTGACCGATACATTCGCATACTTCAATGCATGAGCAGCCGTAATATTTGGAGCTGTCCATACTTACCCTGCTTTCACTCGGAATGTGGGTGCAAAATTGTGCTCAAAAACGCCTCTAAGGACGGCGAGACCATTCTTCCGTATTGAAGAGGAACGCAATTTGAGAGCTCGAATGTTGCGAAATTTCCCTTTACTGAGCAGTTGTGACCATTTATGAATGAATGGACCTTTGCCTTCAGAAACTGAGAACCAATGGAATTAAGCTTCAGCTTAAAAAGGAACTTCACCTTTAAAAAAATACCTTCCTTTTAGGCTGGAAAACTTAAGTTTCATGGGAGTGTGGGAGCTAGGCCAACTCCAAAAACACTCTAGTACAACCTATGGTAAACATATTTTCTTCGACTTGAAATCGACTTTTTCGTCGAAATCTTTAAAAAAAAGAAAATCGTAAAAATCTAGGAACTGACTTTTCGCCCTAACTTGACAAAAATCGCTGTATGGGAAATATTACCAACATTGACTGAGCCTTTTGTCCTCGTAAACGGCCAAATTTAGTTTTGATAAAGTCATAATATACTTTCTTGTAAACGGACCAAACAAACAATTAAACTCTCCGGAGATACATATGTATACTTGAGTCGCTTTTATAGCGCTCTCTGGTTCTCTGCGACGCCTAATCGCCACAAAACTCGGTCTTCCCTCAATCGATCAGGGCAGTCTTACCAAAGAAATAGAGCCAGTGCCTGAACAACAACAACAAGGACAGGGGATGCAAGAGCGTGAGGTAAGATACAACATCGAAAGTTTGGAGCACCCTAGTGTCAACTCTCTGGAGATACCGAGAAAAAATAAATACAAGTTTTCCAGATAATCCCATTTCATCCGAGGAAATTTGGCAACGTTTGAATTCTCTTACGGCGTTTTTCCTTTGCGCCGCTGCATTGTCTACCGGAGCGCCGTCAGGTTGACGGTGACCTCAAACCGATATTTTCGTTTCCCGTGGATCGACGACTGTCTGCAGCGAGGCGCCGTTGACACGTGGCCGAGGAAAAGCTCCCGGGTCGACTCCGGAGGACGGAGGACGGCTCGGGGTTTTTGGTCGACTCTGGCAGTGGCGATCGGAGGCGATGATAAAAACGTGTTAATATCCAATCTAATTCCCGGCACTCGTCCAAGTTCCACGGACCGCTCCGCTCGTGACTGCCAAGTTGCCTCTGGAGCACGGGAATCCATTTCGAGGAACTCGATCGGGTCCTCATCCGAAATTAGGACCAGGAGCTCTTGATTCCTGAAACGAGAGTGTTAAAATGTAGATGAAGAATGTAGATAGAATTTGATGCTGAGAAGTACTTTGCAGGAACCGTCGGAGCCAAAAGGATTCCTTTGAATATAGCGTTTTCTTCATAGCGGTTCGAGAAGCGCTGCTTCTTTAGAGAGGGAGTGATGTTCGAATTCTGGACACAAATTATTTATATTGAATGGATGGCGTTACAACAATGCAAGTTTTAGAACAAATCTTGTGCAAAAGTTGTGGAACTCGTATCATTGGACTCATCATTCGTCATTCATTCTATCGTCATCATTCTATCATTTGGAACTCGTATTATTGGACGTATTTCTGGCAAACGGAACTATGTGCATGACGTGAGCCCTGTTATGAATATATTCTTATGAGTCTCAGGGTTCATGTTTTAATGCACATAGTTCCGTTTGCCATGAAATACGTCCAATTATGTTAGTTAAAAACGTGCGCGTAATAATTCGAGGGAGCAGGAGTCCGGAGAGGTAACCAGAAAAGGAGAACTTTCGCAAGAGCCACTGACGTTTACATTAAACTCCATAGTCTCTTAGATCTTTGTAGATTTTTCTGAAGATAGTACCTAGTTTCTTAATACAATGGGCTTGTTCAGTAATATTCAATTTTTACATTGATGGAAAGTAGATTTTACTTACTTCACAGGCATTCTTCGGAGAGTTTTTTGAACGTTATTATCAAAGATAAGTTTAAGAGAAATCCGGGAAAATTCTCGTGAACAATAAGCGCACCCATAATTTTCAAAAATGCAAGATTTAAAAATTACTGAATGAGCTCATCCTCGCTTAAACGCTGTTTAGAAATATGGTCACATTTGTTAAAATGTTGAAGAAAAAACGTTTTATCTGCTTGAGGTCATCCAAGAGGCTTTTTGAATTTTAATTTCCCGTTGTGCGGAGCTTTTGGTGCGTTTTGCGGAGAATCACCACCCCAAGTCCAACCTTCATAAAATTAAATTGAACCCAAAATCTGCCTTTAAACAGTCCGGCTCTTCTTGAAAAAGGCCTTCTGTAGATATAACTAATTTGCCTAACACAATCCATTTTTCCTCGTTTGATACGTCTAGATACCGGGGCAGTAGGCTCGCAAAATCAGGTCAAATCAGGCGAGTGTTCGCGAGATGAGGCGGAATTGCCAGGCGCAGGCGTCTTGGCTGATTGCGAGTGCAAGTGAGTTGCAAGGAGAGTGATCCGTTACCTCGTCGCGCGATAACCCACCGAGGCGACCAGCAGACGTCATGTTGGGTTCCGAGCGCGTTTATTCGCCGGCGAAAGAGGTTTTGGCATGGAAACGCGAAACCGATCAAACGCGCAAACGAGACCCATTTCATCCTACCCAACCGGACTCATTAGACAGTGGACACCCCTATCCATGTCGTTGTTGTCGGAGAGAATCACCGATGATTTTCCTCCTAGAGTACTCTCGAGAGATTTTGCAGAATTCCCTTCAAGATATCGGACTCCATGCTCACCTGTGTGCTTGCCTTCGCATTTTCTCTCAAGACTTTTTTAGACTCCATGCTCATTAAATAATTTTCACTTTTTCAACTGGGCGAAGGGTCTAATAGCGCATCATCATGAGATTCCATAAGATTCGATTCAAACACGATTCGCCGATGAAGTCAAAATAGGCCTTGGTCGGTCTCCTATGGTGTAGTCTGGGTGTAGTGGTTGTAGCGCTAGCTCTTTGATCAGGAGGTCCCGGGTTCGATTCCCGGCCAGCCGACCAGAGTTTGATGGTCTCAAACAATGGTTGCCTGGGACTGGTTGTAGGGACGGAGGAGGGGCGGGTTTAAAGCGGAAGGATTAGCCCTTGTGGGCTATTTGAAGTAGTTACAAGAAAAAAAAAGAAGAAAAAATGGCCTTAAGATTATCCTTCTCGCTTAGAGACTTCATATTTTTTCATCCCGCACTTGTAACGCTTTTATGACGTAGGTCCCTATCCTTAAACACGTAAAAAAATGGCCTGACGCTCTCCTCGACGCCCTCTCCACCTTTATCCCCTAAAGCGTTACGTAATTTAAGGACGTCCCCTAAAGCATAAATTAAAACCGAACAAGCTCATTTGAAGGAGATACTTCACAGGGTGTATTCCTCTATATTCATCCGGTTAAACATCTGGTCTTGAACGCCCCCTCGATGCTACAGAAGAGAGTAAGACAACGACCCTGAACGCATTGCATGGCGACGTTCTCGGTCTGGGTCTAGGTCCTGAGTCGGACGAGCGGTTGACGGCGACGTTGGGTTGCGGTCACGGCCCGGAGTGCAACTGCAGGTCTTCGGCACGACGAGCGGCGACCGACGACCGACGGTATCAGTTGCCGACAGGCGCTTGTCGATTAGTGCTGGGACGCACTTAAATCAGACTAAATTATAATCCCACACCGCGTCTTCGTGTTGCGCCCTCGTGTATCATGTACCCACGTCGACAGCACCATCACGTTCGCATAATTTTGTCCGCCACCCTGGATGCTCGCTCTTGCTCTTGTTGCGTGCATCCCGAAAATATTCAGCGGTCAGCTAATGGAAACGTGGTCTGGCGCTTCTGGCATCAGCTTTGTACTCGCGAGAAGTTACTGTATTCTTCTTAGTTTCTTCTTTCCTAAAGCAACGGACCACCAGACTGGTTTTGAGTAGGAAGTAAAACAACGCAAGATATGTTACCTCGTTTAGGGATTTGTAGTTTTTAGCCCTTTCTGATGCAATTCGATACTCAGTCAATCAGTTGATCGGATTTTAAGATATATTTTCTTTTTTAAATCTTTGATAAATATATCACTCTGAAATACAAATCGAAATATTAAACAAGCTTCGATACCCATGCATCAAGGACATATTGCACAACGGATAAAATACTTTACATATGTATACACTAAAAGCTAAACTAATTTTTGGGGTCCAATCACAGTTTATTCGATGAATCGTTTTCTTCTAATTAATCAGGGTTGAAACGCAACGAGTCAACGCTGGACGAAAAACAGTTTCGGCTGAAGTGCAACTTGTTGTCGCTGAATTCCATTAAATTGATCTTCAGCGAGAATAAGGAGGAATGACCACCTCAGCCATAATTTAGCTCTGGACCAATCTCTATATTTCTTTCTCCTTGGTCAAAGTTCGTTTGCAAGTGCCTGTCGTATACGTACAGAAAAAATCAATTAATCAATCGACCAACAAATCGCTCTTAAAGCGACAGAGAATTCACCACCAAGTTCTCGCAAAACACACCAAACAAATATATTTAAACATTTTTAGATCAATTCAAAAGGGGAAGTCATAGGGTTTTAAGTGTACGATACATAAAATAGAACGTCGCATCTGACTCATTCCTCACTCGTGTAATGCTTGAAAAACCAGCGCGGGGCTCATAAACTATTTCGTCTCTGACAGCTCCTCACCGATCGAAACAACTTTGTATCCGTCGTTAGCGGCGCACGGATCGGACAATAAAGTTGTATCCACACAAACACGCGTGACAATGTGCAAACACTTAAACTATTTGCCAACAATCAGCGACAATCAAAATCAGTTCGCGCCCAGGCGCTCAGAGCAAAAAACGGGATCGTACTCGGCCGGATCAATCAGACGCATTCAAATCAAAAGGAACCACCTCCATCGTGATCTGAGCCCTGAAACTCATAAGAATACAAGCATAACAGGGCTCATGCCACAATTGCGATAGCTCCATTTGATTCCAACGCGTCCAATTTGAAAAGATAAGCTGTCAATTCTCTGATGAGCCCTGGTACGTGATCGTTCTTATCTACTCGGGAGATCATGAGAAAATGGAAATGTTCCCTTTTAACAAGAGTAAGTTCGTTGTGGGAGGGGTGTGTGGGGGCGATGGCGTGGGTGGGTGCGTTTGTTTACTCAGCGGTGGTGAGCGAGGAAGAATGAGGCTCCGGAATGAGGATCCGAATCAGCTGTTGAGCTTAATATCCTTGACCTAAACCGTGACGCCGCGCCGCGCGCCGCGACGCCGCTCGATTTCACGCCGCGCCGTGCGTCGAGAGCTTTGAACGGTGTCTCCTGGTTGCCGCGGTGGCCGAGAGGATGCCTTAGGGTCGTTTATGTAGTTGTTCCTTAATTAGCTTCTTCCCTTGCGGAGGACCCTCGTGGTTTTTCGTTGTAACGTGGGAGGATTCAAAAAAGATTTTTACGCACGAGCATGAAAATAATACATTTTTTACAAACCGCGAGTAAAACTCAACTTAATTTTCAGACCAGACCCTTCTCAGTGGATATCAATGATTTGCCACGGTAAAATATATTAAAAATGCAGAGAAAAATGTCTACAATTTTGGAAACATTTAAGATAGGTTTGGAGCTACCTTCAAACTAAGTCGGAACTTAAATAATTATTGTTTTGCATTCTTAGGACAATGCGAACTTCAATATAAGGTCGGTCGCTGAGTTACGTGCAAAAGCCAAAGTGCGAAGCTTTGCAACGTGCCTGTGGCTCTACTGCATGACATGGGTTGCAAAATCATGCACGTCGAATAATAATGGAAAGGATGGGCTTAATTTGGCTGGATTCTAATGACCAATATTCGGAGACTTTAACGCCAGGAGACAAAAAATGAAAAGCCTCAAATATCAATATTGAAACATTCTAGCTCCGAAAAATGTCAAGCTCTACTCAAGATGGCAAAAATAGAATAAGTGATAATAGCGTCCAATAATGTAGCTCTTGAAATGCTCACAGTATATTCCATGACTGACACCAAGGCTGGTTCATTTTTACCCCTACCTTGGAGTTTCCAAAATATCCAGTATTTTTTTTTCCGCGTCCTGTAATTTATTCAGTATTACTTTTCCTTACAAAAATTCATTTCGAAAGTTATACTCATCAATGTTACTGCAGGTTCAGACAAATTTCCTTTACATGCAACTAAATTGAAAGCTCCCTTGGTTACAATGAAAACCGTATGAGGCCTTCCGAAAGAAAGAGGCTGTTTCGCAGGAGCGACTATGAATAAAATATGGCCCGTAATGTGATGCTCGACTTCTGAGCATATATTTGATGGTTGATTTTGACCGTAGTGCACTCCTTTGCAGTGAACTTGGCAACGGAAGTACGTTGTGTTTACAGACGTAGTGGCCGCACGAACCCATAGAGTGACAGCGAGATGAGATTTCTCGGGATCGTGTTAAGTGCCCATCGATAAGCTCCAATACACTTCCGAGTGTCAAGACATCATATCCAACTCGATGAAAGGAGTCATTGAGAATGACCGACATTCTCGATGATCGGATAGCCGGGCGTATCACCTCCCGTTCCAGTAGCTCATAAAAGGCTCCGAAAAGAATCGGTCGGAAGCTGTTTTACGAGGGAACTTATTCCCGGATGAGTTATTCCAAGCTTGTGCTGTCACCAGATGGCGTGGTTCGCTATGATATAACTGAGTTTTTTTATGGGTCAGTAGGTTCGGAACCTCTTCACCTGGTCGAGCAAGGATTTGAGGAGAAAGTGGCGCATCCTTAATGGCCGTCCGGGCGATGTTTGTATTTTCATTCTTTTTGACGCACTGCACAAATGCATAAAGTGGCCTAAAATTAGGACACCGAGTCTTGATTCAGCAATGCATTGGTAATGGAATGCGCACTTACTTAGTAATTACGGTTTGAATGTTTTATTAATGTGCCAACATATGAAAAAAAAAATGTTATGAGCTGTCGACACGCCAAATTGTCTTCTTTGTAGTAATAGTTTTACCTATTAAGTTTTGCAGAAATAGATACAAATTTATACGAAGCAGCCCGAGACAATAGGTAATATGAAAAAACAAAGGGAATAAACAGGAAACAAGGCTAATAAACCAACACTAAAAACCCGAGACGTTTTGACTCAAAACTGAGTCATTTTCAGTTGGAAAATAAATTAAAAATTTAAAAATATCGAAGAAAAAACCTAAGACTTACATGTTGATGACTGAAGACCGAGAAAAAAAAACTGATATTTTCAATTTTTAATATTTATTTTCCGACTGCAAATGACTTAGTTTTGAGTCGTCAGAACGTCTCGGGTTTTTAGAGTTGTTTTTTAGCCTTGTTTTTTTCACGTTTTACAGAAAGGACCAAGATTTTGTTTTCTTAAACAAAGAGCCCACTCAGTTGTACGGAAACTTAGCAGACCCTCTCTCTGCATTGATTTTACGTAGAAGGGTGGGAACGATCGGAAAAGGAGAGAGTCGAAACGGAGGAGGAGGAGGAGGAGGAGGAAATAAATTACGTCAGAGGAATGACACAGTGACCAAGGTTGAAAGCGTCATCAGGAACGCTCTTTGATAACGGTTTATGCCAGCCGCAGCACGTATGAATCTCAATGAATCGTGGCGGCTACAGTGTGCCTTCGAATCATGAGTGCGGCTGAAATATTGCTCATGGAGGATTGATTTATCTTGAAAGCAATAATGAGGCCCTTGGGATACTCTACTAGGTCACTTCTGAGAACTCGCTCAAAGGCAGGCCCTAAGGAGGGGGCTTGGGGGGCTTACGCCCGAAAAAAAGGAGGAGGAAAAATGAAGGAAAGAATGAAGGCAAGAAGTTTATATTTGGCAGTTATTCATGACAAAATTGACTCTAACTGTATATTAGGTGCTTTATAATTTTCTGGGAGAAGCCCCCTGGACCCCCTCTCCGTACCCTTTCGAAGTGTTCATGAACTCACTCAGGAGGTAATTGTCCCATTTTCCCAGAACATACAGGGTGATCCAAAAGTCCCTTCCACCCCCTCTAACTTTTTACCTAATTGAGATAAAGATTTGAAACTTGGGGGATAGTCCTAGGTCAACGGGAGCTACTTTTTGGCCCCCCTAAAATTTTCAGGGGGGCCCCCCTTGGGGGGGCAACGGCCCCCAACTTTTCATTTTCAAATGGGAAGACCCCCTTTGTGATAGCTCGTTCGAAAGAGCATAAAAAAAGAAAACTTTTCGCGCAAACCCGAAGTCAATA
>NW_017547183.1:762169-780056 GCF_001854935.1 Bemisia tabaci
TGCACTCACAAAATTGGTTGGTAAATTCAACGAGTGGGTGCATCGACCTGGTATATCAAGTTTCTGCAATTTTTTACGGCAAATCAGTAGATTTTCGGGATGTAGATTGCTTACTTTCAATTCATGAATGAATAAAGCAACGACATGGTTGAACTTCTTTGCATGGAAAGACGTTTAAAATAACAAAATCAAGACGTATTTAATGCAATTGCATTTATATCGAGTCAATTTCTTTTCAATAATATAACGGGATTTTTACTACCGGTGATTTGGGTATTTTAGCCCCAAAATACCTTTAAATCGACTTTATCTTCTAGGAGTTCGACAGAATTTTTCCTTTCTTCGCTTAAATTATTCCGTAGCACTTTTCTTCAAGAATCTGATAAGATTTTGCTTGAGGCAGATCAAAAAACTTAAATTCGATCGAATAGCTTTCTACTTTCACAATACACGGTCTCGTCAAGGTGCGTCTTTGACCTCGCAGTGTTGGATCGTGAATTCTCTTTTTATGCTGTTTGCCTATTTTGAAATCTCTGTAAATGAAAACTAAAGGGGTTGATATGTGCGAGTTAATGACGCGCCTTATCAACACATTGTGTTGGAGTTCACTGCTTGTTTTTTCCTTCCTCATAAAACGTAATTTTAGGTACTCTTTCATCTAAGATATACTTAAATCATTATCGGTCAACCTAACATCCAACAACAGTGTTGTAAGAAAGAGTTTTAAATGTTTTTTCCCAATTCTCGCACTTTAAGTTTTCCTCTTATGATATATTTTTTTTCTCTTTAGATGCATAGGCACACACCTCCGCCTAGATATGACTAATGACTGTCGAGTTCGGTAGTATTAATGTAGAAAATTGATTAATTTAGTCTGTATAGGATTGCTCAAAGCCGAGCACACTGGTCATCAGTCATCATTAGGTAAACGTGGTCTGCTGTGCTGAAGAAATAAACACTTATGTATGTTGCCAACTTTATTTTCATAAGACTCGAATGTTTTGGGAAACGCATGAGTATATTTACTTCAAATTTTACAAGGAATTTTAATCGCAGATTTATATGTTGTAGTCTAAAAAAAAAATATTCAGAATTTTATCGGGCAACATTTGGTAACTTCTGAATACTCATTTGTCGTTTTTACTTAAATAAAAGAAAAAGAACAATGTCGTTTCAATACACGAGAGAGATTTCCGAAGAGTGTGCATTCCTGTCCTATGTCTCGAAAATATTTAGTCTCCGAACAGGTCTTTTTAAGGCTCGTTTTACCAAAAGCGCTCCAGAACTGAAAATTCTTGGCTTTCGAGCGGATCAGAGACTGAGACAAAAGGAGGATTTTCACATGTGCTGAAGAAATTTCATCCAAATTTAGCGACTTGGGTATTCGTTATTATTCCAAAAATTTCTTCCCTCCACGCAGTAATTTCTTGCCACCGAGGCAAACACAAAACGCAGCTTCGTTAGTTACACGTCGTGCGGTTTATAGGTATTCGAAAAAACACCTGGACGTTTCTACGAGCCGTATTTAGAAATCGCGATTAAAATCTATCAGCGTAAGAAACTCTAAAAATTTTCAATCGTCGTTAATTAACGTATTTTTTAAAATTTTAAGTAACAATTTAAAGGTAAATTGATGTAAATAGACTTTGGACGATTTATTGAAATTAAAACTTCTTACAGGCCCGAAGAAAACTCGTGAAAAAAATCCCATGAGATTTGCAACCTTCAAAAATTAAGTATTTTCTTAAAAGTGTCAAACATTTTAAAAATTTCGGGGATTTCAAACATTTAAAAATTTCCGAAAACTTTCTGATGATTATGTTTCTGTTTTCTTGCTCGGGTTGAACTTGCATTATGACTCTTAATTTTCTTTTTCGTCTGTTCTAAATTAAAACGGGCAGAAAAGGAAAGTAAGTGTCATAATACTTCCTGATGGCTCTTTTCTATACAAATTAAAAAAATTTCAAAAACCGATTATACAAAATTCTTTAGTATAATCGGTTAGTGAAAAAAAAATTAATTTGTATAGAAAAAAGGGTTCATAGTGCCGATAAAGTGTTAGAAAAATTGTACGGTATGCTACAACATAGTGACTTCCTGATGAGTTCTAACAATTTTATTTTAGTCAAAAATTCGACAATTTCCAAAAATTCTCAAAAAGTCATGGATTTCACGGATTCCTTGAAATCTCGAAAATAATGTAAACTCTCACGGAGGAACAAATTGCCTCGGGATACATTCCGTAAAATTTCACGATGCAAGTTGGCGGTGGACGACTTGTGGGCACCCGGTAGACGGGCAGCGATGCCGATGCCTTGAGTACAAGTGTTGTGCGAAAGGTTATTGACTCTGCGACACTGACTTTGACTCCGACACCCGGGACCCAAGAGCCGGGCCGCGACCGCGACCGGCGTGGCAGCGGGCGGGCTCCGAGACCAAGTTAAAGTTGGAGCGCGCGCCCCCCGCCCCACTCGAACGCGCACGCGCCGACCCCAACGCAACCCGCCCCGCGCGCGCCAACCCGCCTCCTGATCCAGTTGCCAACTTTCTCGGTCCAGCAAACTAGATGAGAGATAAATTAAAGCAAATTAAAAGCCAAAGATGGGACAGGAAAAAAAAAAGTTAGCAAAACTAAAAAAATGGAGATTAAACCGGGACATAGACGAATTCAGACACCTCGAGCGGAGAAAGGGGCTGAAGGGGAAGGGGGTGTCCAGTTGCCAACATTCTCGGTCGAGCAAACTATATAAGAGGTGAATTTAAGCAAATTAAAAGCAAAAAATGCGACAGGAAAAAAAAAGCTACCAAAACTAAAAAAAATGGAGATAAAGCCGGGACATAGACGAATTCAGACACCTTGAATGGAGAAAAGGGCGGAAAGGGGGTCCGGGGGGCTACCTCCAAAATTTTTTTCGAAATTTTAAAGCATGAAACATGAGTTTGAGTCAATTTCGTCATGAATAATTATCAATTCCAAGCGTTCTTTCTCTTTTTTCCTCTTTCCCCCTTTTTCTCCCTCATTTCTCCCTCTCTTCCTCCTTTTTTCGAGCTAACCGGTGGGGGAGGGGGGAGGCGTACGGCCCCTACGCCTTCCTCCCTGGATCCTCGGGCGAGCTGGGACGTTGTGGGCTTTTGGTAATCCTATTTTCAACCGTAGAAATATGTTGCCGTAGGTAGGATCTTTCCCGTATCGGCCTTTTAATTTTATATTATTACCGTGGATTGTCCATTCTTAGTGGATGTTTGCCAATCATATAATAATTGATGTCTTAGGGGTATATAGATGTTCAAAATACATTTTTTTTTTTTTTTTTTTTTTTTTTTTTTTTTTTTTTTTTTTTTTTTTTTTTTTAATTTTAAATTGAGGTTCGTAAGTGCTATCGGGTGATTCAATTTCACTGGCTTTAAAATGACTGAAAATCTGGCAACCTCGTCGAGTGTCAATATGAGTCCGTATTTTTGCCAAAGCTTCGACAGGGTTAATATTGATCTACGATTTCTAAAAGCTACACATCCCGTTAAAGGTGGAATAAATTGCATTTCTCAGTTTCCACGACAGGTAATACGGATTGGCTTAAAGTGCATACGTAAAAATGACGTGGGTTCTAAACCCGACCCTGCTAGTTTCCGACGTGTGATACCAGGCTAACGTTTAAAGTTACAGGTGTGTAAGGTTCATAAAGGGGATTTCGTTCAATGTTGGAGTTTAAAAGCTCTAGTCAAAATTTTCGATCCCAAAAGATTCTAAAATGGTTGACGTTTGATAAATGAAGAAAATGGCCCGAGAGGAAACTTTAATGGCGGATTTTTTTAAATGGGTCATTATGAACGTATCACGCAATTATGGTTTACAGTTACAAACATTTCACATACGAGGGTAATCCCAAAAGTCCTGCGCGTTTTGCTCTCATTTCAAAACTATTAGAGATAGGGAAAATTAGTTCTTTTCTTGTCATAGAAACTGCGATGTTCTGTTTAAAGCATGATTTTAAAAATGTTGATCATACTATGGCTGAATCAAACTAAAAGATCATATTCGACAGTGACATGGCGTGCTTTGCTACATATCGATTGATCTGCCATTTAAATCTATAGAAAAGGATCGATAAATAAGGTGTTTGCAACGAAAACCTTAATAATCGATTCTTTCCCATAGCTTCAAATGGGTAAATATCGATAATCGATTATTCACGCCTCGCTACTGATCCTTTCAGAGAAAATGGGAAAAGTACGAGGAAAACTCGGCTCACAATCAGATATTAACGACACGCATATCGACGGTGAAACTACCAAACCACGTATCTCGGTTTGCGACGTCGCAGACTTCCTGTCATACTTTATTTTTTAAATGAAAAACTACTTAACATCCAGTCTTGAAAATTTCTGTGATTTTTCCTCTGTGTGCGGAGAAAATTCCGTGAAAATTTCAAGGAATGATATTGATTTGGTTTCCTTCAAAAAAATAAAATGTGAGCGTAGATTTTTAAACACCGAAAACGAGATACGTGGTTTGGTAGTTTCACCGTCGATATGCGATAAATTACAGAAAATGGGACCTCAACTTGAGGGGTAAAGCTAATATTAATCACAGTGATGAATTATACGTGTGTCTATGTGCGGAGCATCAGCATCCTCTCGTGTGAGTAGCTACAATCAAAGTTGGTTTCAATAAAGCGTACTTTAACCTTTCTGTCCGACGCTCATGATTTAATATCATACCGCACTTCTGTGGACGCTCCAGCAGCACTCACAGGATCGAATAATAATACAGTGTATAATTCGGGTAATTACCAATGACAAACTGGCCGTTACAGTCTATTATCATGCGAGATTTCGAGCGAGGCCTCATTATCCACTGCACTCGCACAGACAGACTCTCTACGGGGAAATGACCATTTGGTCGCCATAAATTTTTATGCGCATTGTCGGGGATGAAACATAGAGATTAGATGCACTGAATATTGGAAAACCGTCCCCTGTTGGTTAGAGGATCTTGAAGTCAAGATGGATCGAGCTGTCGCGGTCAAAAGTACAAAAGAGTAATTTTTTTTTTTTTTTTTTTAAACGGCGGGCCGTATAAATGTATTGAGGATGTCAATACTGAATAGTGGGATACTTTAAAAGTATCTGAATGGATTGTCTAGGTAGAATACATTTTGAAACATGTGAATTAATGTCAAGATTATTCGAATATTGTTCTAGATCGAGAAAAAAATACCGGTAAAAAACAAGATAGGAAGTACGAGGATCACTCGCTTGAAGAGGAATACAATGTAAATAGTGTATTGACAAATCATAGTTAAAATATTGAGTCTTTGTCGATGCAATTTACCGAAGAATTTCTCTTACAATTTGGGAGGCTTATTACTGGGACAAAAAATGACTTCAATTTGTATTTTAGTCGAGAACAGGTAAAATTGGTTTAATCTAGAAGGTGTTCGCTACAAGTAGGCTAATTTCTTTTCGCTATGAGCACATTCTGCTAGATTCAAGAAAACATTTTTCTCAGCGGCATTTATGAATACTTTCACTCGAATAAATTCAATTTTTTCCAGTGTTGTATGGAAGATTTTGCAGTGTTACAGTAAACCCACATCGGTGGCAATGTGAGGCAGTGGCATGGCGTGCTTTGCGATACATCGATTGATTACCATTCAAGTCTATAGAAAAGGATCTATAAACAGGGAGTTGCAACTAACGCCTCGAATATCGATATTTACTATAGCTTCAAATGGGAAAATATCGATTATCGATCAAGCACGCCTCGCCCTTGACTGTGATGCTGCAATAATTTTGCAAAGGATTGCTGATGACGGTTGGTTATATCATCAGCTTTCATGCATCTTAACAGCCCTCTTTTTGGCCCCAACAATAACCTGTCATCGAAGTGTCAAATCAGGAATGACCAGGGCTTATAGGAATCTAGAAAAAGCAATTCAGGCTTCCGCTTTCAGACAAGCTAAGCATGACTGTCTCGCTTTTCAAATGAAGTATTGAGTTGTAACTTTGATGGAGAACAAATATTTTAATCCCATTTTTTGAATGATGGAGTAGAAGGAATGGATTGAAAAGGAGAATAGAAAAATATACAAGGGAATTTACCGCTCCACAAGAACGGGGTTATAATTTCAGCCGGATCCAGTGAAAGATGCACCCGGTTAAACTTGTCTTCACAGTCGGCTTTGATGGATCATTACAATATTATAATGAGTGTTTACAGCAAGACATAAGAATTATTCCGCGTTCTATAATTTGGAATACTGTCATATTTTTAGATCATCAGATCAAGAGCTGCAATTTTTAGAATGACGATTATTTTGAAAAATTACAATAAAAACGTCATACTTGCTGTTGAATGGAGAAAGGAACTTGAACTAATGCATATGGTTATAAATAGAACCTAGATGCTGTGGATATAATTCTATAATAACTAAAATTATACTAGAAATATACTCTCAACACCTTGGTTATATTTATCACCTTCATTACAAAATGGTGTTGTTCAAAGGGAGCTCTAATGCTTAGTGGTGAATATTTCGGAGGAGTGCTTTTTGTCACGAGGGGTAAAAAAATTGAAATTCAAATTTTTGGAAGAGGAGGTATCCATCCGGAAAGTTATAGTTACCCTTTACAGTATAGTAGTTTAATCCTAACCTAGAAAGGTTCCTTTCCGATCCCAGCAATTTTCGATAGTTTTCAGCTCGCAAGAATATTGAACATCAAATAACATGTTACGGTATTTCCTCAATCCGCGGCAATCAAATCGGAAATTTTAACTTGTCACTGCCCCACAAACAATCCTCAAAGCAATAGTACCAATCTTGAAATTTTTCCCTTGGAATAAAGGCCACTTACATCACCGGAAAGGTCGCATATAAGCCCTCTCCTTTTATTTACACGGCTAATGTCTGCAAAGCCTCATTTCATGCAATCATTTTTCCCGTTACCGTAACCTACCACATCATCCGATGTGCTTGAGGGTTCATAGATTGGAAGTAAAGATACTCACGCTGACCAGTCTCATTTATTAGATCACACTCCTGGGGCTTAGAAGTTCTGACCGCGGCAGACGGGATAGCATACAAAGTGTTAGACCACGCACTGCTGTTCGCATGAATCAAGATTTTCTTCTTATATAATTATTTACACTCATATTTCATGTATTTAAATTCACCACCTAACGGTCGCGAAATGGAAAGTGATAAGGATAATGTGTGGCAAAGACTGGGTGTGCGTTGCGGTGGAGTTAATCCAGGCGCAAGCCGTAGGCGCTCGCGTTGCATATTGCTAGTAAGGACAAAAATTCACTGGATATTAACAATTTCTAGAAGAAAATACGTAAGAGCGTCTCAAAGTTGCAACATTTCCGTTTTGCAAATGGTATTATAAATAGAAAACTGTTGCACATCAAACAAAAATTTTGCTACAATCATTCTTCGTTTCACGCAAAAATGAGCAAATAATTTTGACAGAAATAATTGTATTTTCATATACTTGTAAAAAACTGAACTTTTTAGACAGTTTCGCAACCGCGCAATAGAATTACGCCGTTTACCTGCAGAACAACGATACGCAAGGAGGAGATGGACTTTCGGGCTTTTAGGCGGAAACTCACATTGCATCAGTATATGGCACTTATCTGCGCAAAGAAATCAACTCACATTGTTCAGTTCAGTATTTATCTACACACAGAAAGTAATTACAATTACGCTGTTTGTGAGATAAGTTAAAAATCACTAAGTATGAGCATATTTTTATGAGTGGACTTACAAGGCATTGAATAATAGATACGTTTTGAAATTCATATTTCTGAAAAAAGTCAGGAGTTCCTTTGTTAAACGAATTGTGTCCAAAATACGTTGGAGACTTAAACGCGCGGGTAGAAAAGAAAAGATGAGACAAAATAGATGCAGCTATACTTTAATTGCATAAGGATTTGAACAGTAGATGAGTTTCTTTCTAGAATAAGCCAGGAAGCCCCATTTTTGACATATTGCGTCCAAAATACGCCGGAGACTTAAACGCGTGAGTAGAAAAAAGATCAGACAAAATAGATGGAGCTATGGTTCAATTGCACAATAAGGAATTGAACAGTAGATAGATTTCTCTCTAAAATAAGCCTTGAAGCTCTTTTTTTGACAAATTTTGTCAAAAATACGCCGGAGACTTAAACACTCGAGTAGAATAAATGGATAGCGTTCATTTGCTAAAAAACCGTGTGAAAAAAATACACTCTTAAACGCATTTGAAAGTGTGAAAAAATTACATAGATGCTTCGATTCTGAAATAAGTGAGCAAACAAACTTGGCTTACTGTTCATTGCTGCCACCCAAATATCCCTCGAAGTCAAACCATGGCCCCCATGAGCTTTCGTCCAACGTCTTCATTATCAGGAGCCTCGGACAAACGAGTCTCATTCCATTGTGTTCCTGAGAGTGATTTTGAGCCCTTCGGTTCCGTTGCTCCACCCACGGCTCGTGTCATTGTCTTACGCGATATCCGCATTCATCTAGATTCATTTTTCACCGCCTGAAGGAAGCGCGATTGCAAAGCTGCGCGGTGCTAGTACACCTGGATGCCATGGTCTTCACCGTTAAACATCTTGAGGTGAAATCCGGAATGCATTTCACTTACAGAGTGTGAAGTGGAATAAATTGAGACGTTGGGTGCAGAAAGGGCATTTCTTGGTTGCGGTGTCTCAAAATCTTCAATGTTAATTTATATTTTAAAGAAAAAACTATTCAGTGACTTTTCTGAAATTTTTCGTTTTCAGCATTGTAAAATCGTGGAGAAAATTTAGTTAAACATTGGCGAAGATTCTGAGAAGCCGCAACCAAGAAATGCCCTTTTTGCATCCAGCGCTTCAATTCCTGTTGCGAGGTGGACTTCACCCCTACGGATCAAATTCTATCCATGCTCACATCAGTCGCGTGTTTATTTGGGGTCAAAATAATTTCCAGAGTGAAATGCACCCCGAATTCAACTTCGGAATTACTCACAGTTTTAATCGGACGAACCAAATGAATCAACTTCAACAATCAGTCCGCTGATTACGGAGTGACTTATCCAATTTGTTACTTGTGCGACTGTATCACTTCATCATCCGCTCTAGGACCTTGTCTCCACGGGACGTTTTACGGGATTTTTCCCAAGTTCAAGTCGTAGGAATGAAACTTCTTCGCTATTTTCCCGTTAAACAACACAAAAAAATTATTTCTTCTTCTTTTTAAGTCGTTCCTGGGACACCACAAGAATTCATAGTCGGTACTGTGATTATTAGTATTGGCTAACTCAATATTTTTCCCAACTTCGCAAGTGAGATTTTTCCCTGGGACTAATCCCATGAAACGTCCCAAGGCCTACGAGCAAAGTCCATGTTTCCCCCAAAATATTTCGCTATGGCCTTTGTTCACTCGAACAACCATGACCAGACACAGCCGGCTAAAGACGTGTTTTGATAGGTGTAAGCGTCCTCGTGACCCATATCGGTGTATCGTTTTGTTTACACTCTCTCATACCTGCCCGTCATTTTGATGAGTAATCGTTTCCCTTTCATAAGCAACCCGTGGTGATCTGGTGAGACGTATCAACGGACAATCCTGCTGTGGAGGCGAGTATGAAAGTAGTTTCGCAGCGGAGAGCAATTACTTATCTCTTCTCATCACTACTTAAACGATAATTATCGGGTTTGTTCGTGCTTTTAAGTTTTGCAAGTTCATGTATCAGTGAGTTAAAACATGCAAAATCTCACATCGGAATTTTCAGTGGGTTAAAACTTTTAAAAGCTCCATTTGAATTATTGCACCGCTCACTTCGACCGTCCAAGATTGAGCGGTACGTAAATATAAAGGAGGAGTAACGTTTTGGGCCTTTTCCGGCCCCACCTGGATTTTGCTAAATGTTTCATATTTTCAAAGTACTAGTCTTAGGTAGACTCTGTGCCAAATATTAGACCGAACGGAGCCCATGCAAGGGCGCAGCAGCGCCTCAAACCCAAAATCCTGGAATCGAAAAACAATTATTTTCGTCGACTTTTTCGACTGTTATCACTCTTCCAGCACATGATTCTTATGTATTTTTTTGCGTACTTTTCGTTTCTGGCCTTTTTAAAGGCCTCCGATAAATTTTAAGGGGCCTTATGGCCCATTGTTGCCATTTTTGGCCCATTTTTAGGGGTTTTTTCCATTTAACACATTCAAAACTCAATTTAATCCAAGACTGTGTACATTTTTGAAAAGTAAGTAAAAAAATGAATAAAAAATGTTCAGTAAAATTTTTTCCTATGTTGCCAAATTTCCGAGAAAATTGGTCCCAAAGTGTCAAAAACGGCAAAAAATCGATAAATCGCCGCGTCTAAGGTTCAAGAAAGTGGAGTACATTTTTCATACTGTACCAGATAACAGCTCTTATCCATCCATACAACATACTAAAATATCATAGTTGTACCTGGATTCCCACGATGTGAAAATTGACCGAGATGTCGATTTTAGCGGCCTTTTTATACTTGAAGGCAGCTCTTTTGAATGTTTTTCGACCTTGGTCACCCTCTATGGGTGTGTATGATACGTATTTTTCTACGTACTTTTCATATCTGGCCATAAAAATCGCTTCCTGTGAATTTTAAAAGGCTTAACGGTCCATTGTTGCCAATGTTTACCAATTTTTAGGGGTTTTTTCAAGTTTACGTGTGTGAAACTTAATTTAATCTAGAAACCGTGTACAATTTCGGAAAGAACGTAAAAAAATACATAAGAATGTGATTTGTACCTTTTCCCTACGTTGCCAAATTTTCGAGAAAAATCGTCCTGAAGCGTCAAAAATGCCAAAAATTGGATTAATCATCACGTCGGAGGCCAGAAACGAAAAGTACGCAAAAAAATACATAAGAATCATGTGCTGGAAGAGTGATAACAGTCGAAAAAGTCGACGAAAATAATTGTTTTTCGATTCCAGGATTTTGGGTTTGAGGCGCTGCTGCGCCCTTGCATGGGCTCCGTTCGGTCTAATATTTGGCACAGAGTCTACCTAAGACTAGTATTTTGAAAATATGAAACATTTAGCAAAATCCAGGTGGGGCCGGAAAAGGCCCAAAACGTTACTCCTCCTTTTCAAGAATACGCGTGTTCTGCAAAAAAATTTAGGTGCTTTTATAGGGAGGCCTGCAATCATTCAAATCGTGCTAGGAGGTGTCAAAAAGTAGTTTCAATTGTAGCAGCTTATTTATAATTGATAAAGTCTGAGTTTCAATCTTTATTCCATTCCCATGGTAGATTTGAGCCTTTTCTGCTTTCCGCACTTCAACAAGCATAAAGGATTTGAAATAGTTAAGTCACCCATGCTGTCATATTTTTGCTGCAACAAATAGCCGATGCAATCGCTAATGGAACAAATCCTGCTGTTAAAAGAGAATAAAATCTTCTAGCGGTTCATGACGGTATCAGTGTAACTAATTCAGGACTCCACCCACCTAAGGAGTGATACTGCAGTTTCGAACTATAAATTCCATGTTTTCTTACTTTCCATGAAAAATTACCTTACTTTTTTGAAATACTAACTAATCTGAATGGCTATATCTTATCAGCTTTTGAGTGTCGGACTGTTATGCAAAATCACAGATTGAAGTGAACTAAAACCTATTAGATTTTGATACCATCCTCAGTAACTGTGAAATCTGATAATATCTGATGTTAGCATCAAAAGTTCATTCCTGTATGGAATTTCAGAGATCACGCTTTGTCTTGATGCGGCCAAAGTTATTCAAAAGTAAAAAAAGTAAAATCCAGGCTAAGATGTCTTGAGATACGGACAGGATGAAAAGCAGCCAGGCAGGTCTTATTATTATTCAATTCAATTTAAGCACATCTGAGAAAAACCAAGGCCATGAAAGAAGACGAAGGATAAAAATACAGGTTCATGTCCGAGAGAAACTGAGAGACATTATAATAAATTGAAGTTGAGAGGGGATAGACCGCAAGCGTATATAGTTGGATCTAAAAGGAAGGTAAGATTCAAATACTCACTTGGACACTGAAATTGCAAGAATTTCGAGAGAAAAATCGAAGACCTATGCTAAATCAGATGGATTAGAACGATCTAAGTTGTCAAGTTTACACGTATAAACAAGAAGATGATCCGGCCAGAATATTTTCAAATTAAACGTCTCTCTTTTAAAATGATCGCCAGACAATTTTTATATTTCTATACAAGAGCTTTTTGCCTCTATTTCAGGACTCTATTTAAGAGCTTAATTTTCAAGCCAGTTACAAATTTTTGGCCTAAAATGAGGTGAAGTATGACAAATTTTAGTTTCATGCAGGGAAAGCAACCCAGTTCAAAGGTCTTACTGTACTGTTTCTTAAATATTATTCGTATGACTTGAATTGAACAGGAAACAACCAAGTTATTCAGGGGACAGGGGATCAACTTGTACATAAACTTGTCTTTTTCATTCTTATCAAAGTAAAGCTTTAGTTTTGAAATTTTAATTTTAAAGCACAGCACAATTTTTTTTGTTATTTAAGGCAAATTTGCAATAAAAATCTTCAACTTTTTTTTTAAAATTTTCAATAACGTGTCTCCCTTCCTCTGAATTCAAAGCAAGCTAAATTTGTTCAAAATTTTGAGTGCACTGTCTTTCCCAAATTTCTTACCTCTGATATAACCCAGAAAAAGGAATCAACCAGTAATGTATACAAAGATGATTACAGACCCAATTCAATCAGCTATCGAAGGAAGTTCTTGCATTCTAGGAAAATTGGTTCTTCGGTATAAACTCGGTTCATGAATAACCCATTTTTTGCGACCCCATGTGGCTATGACGCGAATAATGGATCTGCATGCTTTTTGAAAGGATGCCACAAGTCTCGTGTAAGACTCTCGTGAATACATGGTCGCCCCCAACCAGCCAGACAATACGTCTGCAGTGCAAAGGAAGAACAACGCAAGTTTCAGAAGAAATACCCGTAGATATGCGGTTTTTGCCTAATACGGCAGACATTTGGACTGTGTTTCGGATGATCGGTGGGCACGCGCGATACTGATGTCGGCTGTGGTGGTGATGGGCAACCGGTAAATCGCCGTACTGAGGAAAAACGCTGTATGAGTAATGAAACATTGCCAAATTGCTCCGAATATAATACTCATTTTTTAAAAATTATGAATATCGTTCCTTGGGATATTTGGTTTTTTTAAAAGATTATTTGCAAAAATTATTCTTTAAAAATTTTATGAAAATATTTGCAAGTTTCTCGGGGAATTCGTGTTTCATTGAAGAAAATTTGGCAACGTCTGAAGTTTACTGGGCATTGTTTCTTAGCACGACAGTATTGCACCGTGATTTTTCATACCTCAAGGGCGCGGCGAGGTGCGGCCGGCGCAGGAACCAAAAACGGAAAACTCGACCTTAAATCGCGTCTGTCGGATAAAAAATATATTCGAGCCAGAAATCACCTTCATCAAGTTATCCGAGTGTTCTAGCAATTAGCCTGTGTTGCCATACATAAAGGTATACATAAATTATTCGATGTTAAAAAGAAGAAAGTTTCAAAACTTGAAAACTGAGTTTTTTGTGAAAAAATATTCTTCGAGACGCTTTCCTGTACCTCCGTAAAAATTGTGGAAAACTCCGGACATCATTTGATAGGAAAAAACAAAGGAAAAATAACAAAATATCAATTAAAGTATAATTTTGAATTAAGAATTAATTCCGACTTATGCTTAATCAGCTGTCATCGAGAGTTATTTATTCAGTAAGAGAGTTCCATCGTTCAAAAATACCCTCAGGAATTTTACAATTATCACCAGTGGGAACTTCCTTCCTTTTTTCACTCTTTTAAATTGTTTTTTCTGCCAGACTGCTTTTTCACTTTGTTTACATTTTTAAATTTGCATTTTCGTTGATTTTGCAAAAACGTAAATGACGCCATAAGAAAGTAGTTCGATCAGCATCCGGGAGAAAATTTGGAGGGAAATATCCTCTGCAGTGATCAGTCGATCACAGGGACGACGGTTTTTATTACATCTGAACTGGTTGATGATTAATAAAGCATAAACAATAAAATGATGTTCATAAAACTGTCGCAAATATTTTTTGCACATCAAGCATATCAAGATGCTTACTCTCAACAGAAAATATAACGCAAATTTATTAAGGAACAAAGTGGAAAGAGGAAATTGAAAGAATTTGTGTAGAAAAAAAAAATTATTGCTTTCCAGACTCAATCAATGATCACCTACTTTTTAAGAGAGTAATGACCTGAATCCGCGGTAAAATTTAAATCACAGCTTTTTATGAGATTCAATCATTCTTTTCCGCATAAAAAATACTCGTTTGTGTCACCACCTGCTGGCGTGTGCTTTACGATGTAACCCTCTTTGAATTGAATGACTTGTTAACTGTATCAAAATGGTTTCGCGAAAGAACTTATTGGACCAATATTTGAAATTTTATGGGCCATTTTGGTCCAACAACTTCAACGATTGTGTTACGTAACTGTCTATTCAACAGATAACATCACGAAAAACTGATTATGCTAATGCCACGTGCGTGAAGATAGTCTCACATCGCTTTTATGAGTTTAATAACATGCTGAAACAACTCGTACGTCAGAACTCGATCATCGATTTTTCTCCAAAATTATTTGATCGACGCGAATAAAGCATTTTTACGAGAGATAAACTTGGTTATACTCCTCTGATTTGACGGCCGAGCCTTAGACGGGAGACTATCCCATCGAAATAGAGGGACACTACCTCTGCTTTAAAGGCGGCACCATTGATGAAGAAGAAGCAGTGTAGAAAACCGAAGAAAAGTTGTGGTTATTGATTTGAGGACCCTGCTATGATGGCGTGTCGGCGTAATTGATTAGTATCATTTGGACAGGCCTCATCGAGAACTCATACTTACATCTCGCTATGAACCTTAGTAATAATGCACTCATACGTGATAGAGGGTTCAAGTCGATTTTTGAATGCATTTTTTCGATTTGTTCCACCAATTTAAACCTGTAAAGCAGGTGTTGGCTATCCACACACACGTGAGTCCATTATCACACCGGCAAGTTTCCAACTTTCAGAAACATCATCCAGACGCGAACGGTTGCCGCTGTGGGCTAACTGATAAACTGGTTTTGCGTTTCAAATACTTTTCAGGCGGCTGTGGATGAAAATTTGTCAATGCTGCCAACTATGCAGGAGCCTCACTTTTGGGGCTTCTAAACGTGGTAGTGGTAGCCTCTAATTTTAGAGTCATCAATCAATGGCAAGAAGTCGTGAACCGGCGATCTCGCGTGAGCTCGTTCACTTGATAGAATTTTAGATATTTGAAATATTCGAGTTTCGTTCAACTTCTGAATTTAAACTGAAAAAGAGTTTATTGATTATTAACTTTTACGTGTAATCAATTCAAACTGCGATCTATATTTAAGGTATCTTCATACCTTAGATAAAAAAATTATATATTTAGTTGTTTTTAGAACAAGACACTTCTTCATTGACACAACGGTAAAACCACTGAAAAGAATGAATCGCCAAAAAAAAAAAAAAAAAAAAAAAAAACGGGAATGCAGCCATTTTCCAACGTTTTTTCATGGTGACGGCAGGGACTTAATTAAAAGACACATAGAGATCAAACAACAAACAGCTTTACCAATCTGTTATTCTTCAATTATATTGGTTCATATTTTTTCAAAAATATTACAAAAATGCTCCTACAGCTGTTCTACCATTCAACCATCGATTTATCCATCTATGTATCTATCAATCTTTCTAGTTAATTAGTTAGTATATTTTAAGCCATTGCATCTATCTATCTATCTATCTATCTATCTATCTATCTATCTATCTATCTATCTATCTATCTATCTATCTATCTATCTATCTATCTATCCATCAATCTAATCTGTTCAATCTATTCTATCTACTGTATTTCTTCTCTTTCTAATTTCGATTCATGCGCGAATATGCGAAAAATAAGAAATATTATTTTTTAAGGGAATACGAGGAAGAACCCTGGATAATATTTTACCCTTATTAAGTGACTAATTTAGTAAAGCATCGATGTGCAGGTGTTCTCGATTAATCAAGAAAAATTATAGTTTAAAATTACCGAGTATCTTTTCCAATATTTTCTCAAAAATCTCTTTTAATTTACGTCAAGATTGTTCTTGTTCTCAAGCGCGAACGCTGCAAGACGATCCTCAACAATTCATTTTTCAGAGAGAGTCATGACTCATGAAATAGTGACAAAGTATTCAAGATCCAGACAGACGCATGAGCTGCAGGATTCTCTAACACTCACTCTCTCACCCTTGTTCAAATAATCCGCTTCCCTGATCATGCTGAGGGACTTCACTTGCAATTAGCAAGGTGCGGCTGAAAAAGATGAATTGCATTCTGCGCTAACTCTGCTGTATATAGAAAAAAAGTGTGGCCCCTACAAGGATCGGAATGTCTGTGAAGGTCTCCTTTGAATTATGGGGCCAAAGTAACTGTTCCTCCGATATTTACAGCACGTTTAACATCCCTCCTTCTGCACGACTGATTAACCGTGGAAGTTGAGTCGGAAGAGGAACTTTGAGGTTAGATGCGAATTCTGCCATGCCAAGGAAAAACGCCTTAAGAACATTCAAAAGTTGTAAAATTTCGCTTGATAAATCATGTATTTATGACGACATTCATGCATATTTTTCCTTGAAATTTTAAGATATTTTGGATTAAATTGCGTACAAAATTGTCTGAATGTTTTGGGAAAACTATTCAAAAGTTTACCGCTAAATTTGGTTTTTAGTGAAGTAAATCTGGCAGCGTCTAAAAGGCTCATACGACGTTCTTCCTTAGCACGGCGGTATGGTGAGCTTCCTCGGTTCATTAGGGCTGATGTTCTGTGCATGCAATGAAAACCGAACGCAGTATATCATACTGGAGAGCGTTATTGTCGGATTTTGAGAAAAGTGCTCAATTTGAACGATATTATCGCAAACAGTTCAGTTTTTGACCAACACAAAATACTTTAGAGTTCGTCTCCATGAAAATGTTAGTTTTTGAACTTTACATAAGGTTTAAGAATGGGTGAAAGATACGATATTTATTGCGTCAGGATTCCGATCAGGTCTTGAGAATACATAATCAAATAAATGGGTCATTCCACGTCAACGCAACCAAGGTCGGAACCCGACCCCCTCCGATTTGGCTGAAAATTGGTATACGGGGTCTTTACATCATTCTAAGAAACTAATTTGAAGGGTTTTCCCTTCCGACGCCCCGTTCGCGAGATATCGACCCCCAAAGATGGGGTGAATTTCAGCGATATTCAAAAAAGCCCGTTTTAGCGATTCTCATTTTCTCGACTTCCCTCTCTTTGACTCTCTGTAGCGAGACTCTGTATCAATCGATCATACTTCGAAAGAGTGTTTCTAGACCAATTTTTCATGTAGATTCTGAATATGCCATCAAAATTGAGCTAAAAATTATTTAAATGGCCGTAATTTAGAGTTTTTTAAAATTTACGATTTTTTCGCCATTCAATGTTCAAACTGCATTATCTAAAAAACAGTCTCTCCGATTTTCGATTTTTTTTTTATACTTCAAGCTTAAGATATATACTTTTGGTTCATATACTTTTTTCAATTGCCATCGGACGGTTAAGGGCCTAAAAAAATTCAAATAGGCCAAAAAAGGCCAAAAATTGGTAAAAAAGGACGATTTTTCACACGTTAATCCAAATATTTAGATAATGAACTCTTCAATTATCGATATTTTTTCCCACTTTACCCTCTGACATGTATAAAAACGGACTATCAACGCTTTCCATACATGCACCGATCGATTAACGGCCTGATGGAAACTGGGAACCGACCGAAAATCCTCGAAATTGACGCAAAAAGACGAT
>NW_017547183.1:781509-918171 GCF_001854935.1 Bemisia tabaci
GTCTTTTTGCGTCAATTTCGAGGATTTTCGGTCGGTTCCCAGTTTCCATCAGGCCGTTAATCGATCGGTGCATGTATGGAAAGCGTTGATAGTCCGTTTTTATACATGTCAGAGGGTAAAGTGGGAAAAAATATCGATAATTGAAGAGTTCATTATCTAAATATTTGGATTAACGTGTGAAAAATCGTCCTTTTTTACCAATTTTTGGCCTTTTTTGGCCTATTTGAATTTTTTTAGGCCCTTAACCGTCCGATGGCAATTGAAAAAAGTATATGAACCAAAAGTATATATCTTAAGCTTGAAGTATAAAAAAAAAATCGAAAATCGGAGAGACTGTTTTTTAGATAATGCAGTTTGAACATTGAATGGCGAAAAAATCGTAAATTTTAAAAAACTCTAAATTACGGCCATTTAAATAATTTTTAGCTCAATTTTGATGGCATATTCAGAATCTACATGAAAAATTGGTCTAGAAACACTCTTTCGAAGTATGATCGATTGATACAGAGTCTCGCTACAGAGAGTCAAAGAGAGGGAAGTCGAGAAAATGAGAATCGCTAAAACGGGCTTTTTTGAATATCGCTGAAATTCACCCCATCTTTGGGGGTCGATATCTCGCGAACGGGGCGTCGGAAGGGAAAACCCTTCAAATTAGTTTCTTAGAATGATGTAAAGACCCCGTATACCAATTTTCAGCCAAATCGGAGGGGGTCGGGTTCCGACCTTGGTTGCGTTGACGTGGAATGACCCAAATGTAACAAATCAGGGAAAAATTTTTTCTTTTTTGGATCCATCCTTCAACCGCTTTATTTTCTTCGACACCAACTTGTGAAAATCTGACAAAAATTCTGATAAAAAAAAGAAGAAAATTTCACCCTAATTTATGTTGCATACGTAAAAAATTCTAAAACTATTTCTTCACTTACATTTTATTCTGTTTTAATTTTTCCAAATGAACTGACCATTCTTCATGTTTTGAAGATTTTCTGTGAAAAATTATTGAAAATCAGATACTTGGACAAAGTTTAACTTTTTTTTCTGTTGTCCTTGCTTTCCTCAGCTTCAAGTTTTTTCCATTATCTTTTTGAAAGGTCTTTGCTTTGAGAGCCGAGCCTTCGCCACTGTATTGTCTTCATCCAGCCGATTTATAGTGTGAATAAAGTTATAAAAAAAATGGCACAGTATTTCAATGTCTTCAAAAAAAGTTAGCTGGATCGAAATGAAAACCAGCAAAAACTTAATATATTAAAGGAGAGAACAGACCACTGTATGTGATCAATGAAGAAAAAAGCTGAACTCCTCATTTTCTGACGGCTCTTGTGTGGCTCAAACACTGTTAAACGCATGACAGAATTCCTTCAGGAGTCTCCTATAAAATCCCGTTGCCAGGACATGTTTACATGATCTATCGTGTGTGGTAATTTACACTAAATCTTCAATACCCTCTTTCATGGGAAACTATCACCAATGAGCGCTAAAAACAAAACATGCACTCGGGAAGCACCCGCAGGCCCCGAGCTTTGCTGGTATCTAACCGCAGATATTGATAACACTTTTCCCATGACAGAATCACCTATTCAGATAGAAAAGGAAGATGAACCACTTTTATTAGCTCTTATTACAATGCTGGACATGGTCTTTAGTCCCGTGGCAAAGGACTGAAACCTTAAATAGGCACCTGACCACCTCAAACATTGAAGAGTACCCGTTTCTTTTTCGCATCTGCGAAACCACAACAGATACCGCAATTGCTCCGGGCGTATTCACATGGCTGTATTATTTAACTAGGTACGTGTTAGTGGATTAGTTTACCGCGCTTAGCAACAAACCGGACGTAAATGATTCGATACATATCGTACATTTATGCCTCGAGAGTAATATCGATAGTAAAAGTAGGAACGTACAAACTCTGATTTGAAATTTATCCATGAAACTTTTCTTTTTCTTGTTTTAAAAGGAAACTGAATTTCTTTATTCAGGAAGATTTTCTACTTAATTCAAAGCATTTTGGCTCCCTCAATAAATGTTTTCATAAAAGAGAAAATGCACGTGTTTTTGAAGGTTAGTGTATTTCATTTTTAAATGATCAACAAAAATGGACTCTGAATAAATGATCAGCAGACTGATCAAACTCTGCGATTGCATGTATAGATTTCAAGTTTAAATTTCTACAATGGTTTTCTTTAAATAAAATCTTGGTTAACAGTAAATTATTCATAAAATACGTTTCATCTTGGTGTTAAGATTTCGATCTAATTTTTTAGCAAGTTTGAGCTCACATTAAATTGAAAAAACTCCAGTATAGAAAATTACATGCTTCATAACTGTTATAATTTAATAATTTTGAGTTCATTTCCGGCTATTTCTGGATCAATACTTTCGACGCAACTTTCCCGACCTAAAATTTTATTTTCAAACTTTCAATCAGTGATTTACAACACGCCTAAACTTGGCAAATTTTGGGTCTTCTCCTAAAAATTTGAGCTCATCCTATCGAAATTTCCTCCCTGTAAATCCCTTAAAGTTTTGCATTTTACGGTCTCGTTTCCAAGTTTATCGGACTCCCATTCACCAAAATCACAAATAAAACCAATATTCTTGAGCATGGTAACTGGCAAACGAGTTTTCCTTCATAGATGCATCGAAACGCGATTCCAACATATCGATAATGTCGATTTTGACGGATAATTCCGGAGACTTAAACGCGCGGTTAGAAAAAAAGGCGGATCGGCGCTACGGTTGTTGCAGCAGCTGGGTGATCAGCGAGTAATAATTAAATTGCTGCTAACAGAGCTTTAATGATTAGATGAGTAAGGCTCGTCCCAGAGCATGCATATTTGCGATTCAGCACCGCCTCTCTAATTGGCGAACGACCCTCCGGCCGCCTCACTCCTTTGGGAGACGACTAGGTAGCCCGGTTGACCGAGTAACAAGACCCCCTCTCCCTCCCTTCCCCTCCCCTCCCTGAGCTGGTTCCTCAGAGTTTAATTGAACTTTGGTGTCCCTTTTGTGCATTATCCATGTTAGGTGCATCGCTTGGATACATAAAAAACTTTGGAACGTAGAAGTCACGGGACTTTTTGGTGTTGGAAACCGTACTTGGAGCCGCGTGGTGGATGATGTTTCTCATGACTTTTCTAATTGTAGGGATCGAATTATGTGCCGGACATTTTGGAAATCCCTCGGTTCCCGAGTCTTTGTCTCCATTTTAGCCCAGGCTCTATGATCAAGAGATCCCGGTTTCGATTCCAGGTTAGGCAACTCGAGTTTGCTGGTTTCAAGTAATGGTTGTCTAGGGCTGGTTGTGGGTAGAAATGAAAAGGGGTTGGGGTTTTTTTTTAGCAGGTTTGCTCCACGTAGATGTTTGAAATTCAAAATAGGAGGGGAAGAAGTAGGAGAGAGGGGGGGGAATGGAAGGAGGAAGAGGAAGGCGGAAGGGTTGGGAGACGGAAGGGGGAGAGAGAGAATTTGGACCAAATTTTAGTTTCTATGATAGCAAAATTAATTTTCCTAAACGGAGAAATTTGGCTGGGCCACACGGAAGTGACAGATTAAAATGATCGTTCAGAAGTGACAGATTTGTATTAAATTACTTCCTCGCGAAACTAAGCTTTTGCACAGCAAAATTCGAACTCTAGTTTGACGTGAAATTATTTTATTGGCAATTTCTTGCCAAAATTTTTGTAGAGCACCCCCATAGCCCTCGGCATAATATCTCAGTTTTGAATTTTTGTGGATTAAGGTTCTTTTTTTTCCTGTATAGACGATTACATACAGGTTTTCAAGAGAAGTGAGGGTCTCGCAACAGAGTATCCGCGAGAAAACTCGTAGTAGATAGCGTGAAGGGAGAGGTAGAGGAATGTCCACATCTTTCCCACCGTCCACGTTGCTGGCGAATAAAAACGCGATAAACAAATAACTGGTTCCTTTGGCTGATGGCTGTTTATTTTACGAGGGTCAACGAACACCGAATCCATATTCCTGCTTTTCCCCGGCGCAAAAATAAAGCCCCTGGCCGAGCATATAAATTAAGAAATGGTGCAGAGGCTTGTCTCTTACTTATCCAGTCGTTGTTATTCCTTTCATTCGCGTAATGTTGATTCTGGACCCTCACGATGTTGCCGAGTTTTCCGGGCTGAAGGACACTTCGAATTAGGTTAGTGAAGGAAAAATGTTTTATTACGTCCCATAAACCGGAATGGGAAGTGACTCATTCTCCAGCGCTGGTGATAGATACATTTCTTCTTTTTTGACGTGGGTGATTTCACGATAAATAGTGTTGTCGCCAGTTTTTTTGGTGTTTTCAAAAAATTAGAGCAGAATAATTAGAAAACAATGCGATTATCTTCAGAAATCCTTTATTTAAATGTGCAACCCTGCTTGCGAAAGGCGGACAAAATCTGATCACTTTGAGTAATATTAAGTTAAAAGAAAAAACACTAAGAAATGGCCCAAAATGTATGTAACAAGGTGGTAAAAAGATAATTGGTCCACAACATTTCACGGGGAAAGCGAAGCCGAAAAGTTCAAAAATTTTAATTAGAGTCAAACATTTTGAGCTCTAATTTAAATTGTTGAACTTTTTGCCTTGTTTTCTCCGCGCAATGGTGACCCAAGCGCCATCTCACCAACTTGTTGATTTTAAAGATTTGAAGGCAAATTTTTCATGTTTTTAACCTTCACCTATAGAGATTTCAGAAAACTCAGACCCAAGCTTCCAGACCAACAATTTTCCATTCTAATTTCTCTCCAATTTCGGCACATTTGGGATGCATGAACGACAAATTCAATAAAATTTTCCATCTGACGTAACACTATGATAATTATTTTCTTCTTCGTCAGTATTTCGCTCCAAGAAAAATTTCGATCTGATTGTGCATAAAAGGAAATGAAAAGAAAAAGGGTAAATAGTTTGCTTGCATTTAACTTTTGTGACAATGCACAGAGCAAAAATTCAATGCAAATTTTATTGCGAGGACATAATTATATAAGCATGATTATCCATTCGTGAAATATTCTGCCTGAGTCATTGGCCCCACCTGTATCATCCCCGCTGTCTAGATTAAATCTTAATCTAGATGCACAAGAAATGAAACAAAAGAAAACTGGATGATTAATCGGACTTAAATCACAATGTGACAATCATGGGCGTGAGTAATGAACTCTATCAAATCTGGGTGCCGAATAAATAAAATTCTTTCGGTGGCTCGGACTCCCGCGATCGGAACGAAGACTGATGTTCGGCGACATTGTTGCTCCCAGCCTTTCCCTCTTTCTTTATGGTAAATTTATGCAAAATTTCCCGGTTGCGAACAGTGGCGTGGCGTGCTTTTCGATCCATCGATAAATCCCCATTTGAAGCTGTGGTAAATAATCGATTATTAAGGTGTTCGCTGCGAACACCCTGTTTATCGATCCTTCTCCATAGGTTTAAATGGCATAACAATCGATATATCGCAATTCACGCCACGCCACTGGTTGCGAATCCACGTTCTTTAACGATTTTGGTCTACGGTGTTTTATTGACTAGCTGACCAGCGATGTACTTAAACTTTCAACGAGAAAAAGCGGAAAATTTGATGGGATTTATGGCGGTGACAAGATCTGTAGATAGGAGGAAGTAGGCTGTAAAATTTAAAGGCCGAAATAATCCATCAATTTTATGTTACAGCATTAGACAACAAATTTTTTTCGCTGAGCTTCTTCCTGCCTCCTCAAATTACATTCAGAAAAAAAAATCGCTACAGGCATAAAGCATAATTTAATTAATAATACTAGACTTAGTTGTATATGTTTTTTGGGGGAACGGGGGAGCTTATTTGAATGTTGGGAGTTGATGTTGGATTTAATGGGCTTAATAGCCAAAGATTCGATTTTCTGTGCTTCCTTGTCACAGAAGCAATCTTTATGGTCATATTTCACAGAGAAACATGAATTCGCTCTTCTCTCGCATTGTGTTTTCGTTGTGGGCTTTACGTTGAGGCCGGAGGGTACTACAGTAAATCTCATTCCAAAACGTAGTATGTGACATAATAATGAAATAAATGAGAGATCTGACAACTATGTTCGGATTAAGTGGGAGGTTTCGGAAAGATGAGTCGAGCCGCGCGGGGTGAGTGCCCCTTGCCCGTGCCCGCTAAAGGCAGGTTGCCACTGTTGCCAATCTACACTACTAATACTGATTAACTAAAAAATAGGTTTTTTGTTGTTAGTGTCCAATATTACAAATTTTCTTTCTTATTTTTCTAAAATACTTGCTCCAATCGCGAATTTATAAAAACAGACAGCCTGGTAGGTAGCATTTTTCGCTGAATGTCCTTCCTCGCCGATTTATTTTTTCTTTTTTTTTTTCTTTTTTTGCATAAGTGGCTTAGCAACATTATACTTTGATGTAGGTCGTAAAAAGTACTTCGGGTTCAACCTGAGGTTCTATCAACGAAAAAATCTGCTTATATGTACGCCTATGTCATATTAAAAAATAATACGAAATTTTGCGAAAAAAGACGCAAATTTTTCGACGAGAGCTTGACTTAACCTACATTTTAGTACGTTTACAAAATTTCAGGGCATAATGGTCCTGAGATTTCTGATTAACAGATTGTAAATGGCGAAATCATTAGGAATTCTTGGTCGTTACCGATTATCCGAAATTTTCTGTGATTTTACATGTCCTCCGATAATTATACTTTACCCTATGGGTTATTTTCCAGACTACATTTTACCGTACGTGAAAACAGTGCTGTTCGAAAGGCGGAAACATTACCGAGGGCATGATTCAAGCTCTAAAGGACGTAAAAATTGATAATAAAGTTGTAGGAAGTGCTGGACACGCATTAGGTAACAATACTACAAAAAACAGCAAAATCAACGGTAAAATCAGTCGGATTCCGGCAAAATGCTGGCACATGATAAAACTAGCGGTAAAATTTGGTGAAGATACTGTATACAAAATTACATAATCTGGAAAGATTTTAAAATTACTAGTAATCCATAACGATGGGGTCAATCGAAATTTTACATGTTTTTTGTGTCATAAAAAAAGGGGAAGATAAAATGCAATTACACGAGGAAATTTTGCAACAGAAAATAGTTCGGGGCTTACTTCGCTGAAAGCTGCATGTCCAGAACATCCCAATACTCAACACGCAGGCTGTAAATCCAGCTTTTTGTCGTCAAATCTGGCCGCTCGGCGCATACGGATGGATTTCGTGACTTTGTCACCAGTCACCAGTCACCGCTCCGCTTGATGCACGGTTCAATGGTTCCGGGCGAGCGCTGACCGTCAATTTTCGTCCCCCGTGACTCCCTACTCCGCCAACATCTCCGTCGTGCAAAGGAAAAACGACGCATGAAAATTCCAGCGTTGCCAGTTTGTATCGGATAAAATGGAAATTTCCTTGAAAAATTGTCAATTTCCCTCATTAAATTTTTCGGAAAATTTTTCCCGCGGTTCAATCTATCGTCTCGAAATATTCCAAGACAAAGAATTCATCAATTTTCCAAATAGTAAATATTTTACTGGGGAAAATTTGGCAACACACGAATGCTGATAAGGCGTTTTTTCTCAATATGGCACATCTCGCCGTATTCAAACTCGGTTAAATACCCCCGAGAGAACAACCGTGGCGTTAATTCGTTAATTGCGGACGGCCTTGGTGGCCTTGAAAGTCTTGAGTCATCGGTTGCGTTGTTCGGTTTAACAACTTAAACCCGCATTTTTTTCTTTTTGAGGTTTCAATTATGAAAACATCGTGTGCGACTCTTGAATAAACTGATTTTATCCTCCGATTCAATCATCGAAATCGGCGGCGTTCTTTGGGGTAAAAAAAAAGGGGGGGGGGCGACGCGAAGCTTCAAAATAACATTTTTTCGCTTCTACTTTTCACGCATGAATTCAGACGTGACGGATTGATAGAGGTGCGATAAAATCTTTCAGTAGAAATTCGCGCAATTTGTATTTGTTTTACATACACGCACTTGGGGGAAAAAAAAACATTGGATCTAGAGTCCAGGCTCTTGAAAACATTTACAAGAAAAAATACTCTTGATTCAATCAGATTTTTGCTTAAATTAAAAGGAAATCCGCTCAAATTAAGAGGCTTGGTTCTTGATTTAAGCAAAAATCCGATTGAATCAAGAGTATTTCTTCTTTTCGATGTTTTTAAGAGTCTGAACTTTAGATTCAATGTGTTTTTTTTTTTCAAGTGCGGACGAATTTTATCCTTGCTGCGTATGAACCTCCATCTCATTGCAAATACAACTCAGTACGCTTCGGCGCCAATACTTTCACTTTATATTTTTAGACGTGAGATAGCCCAGACAAAGTGGCTCCATTGCCGTTTCTGGAAGCGAGGCATGCCATTCATTCCCCAATTTTTACTTTTGCCACTTTTCTAAACCACAGCGGTCCTGGGGAGCCGGCTCAGAGGTCAAAATCGGATTGAATACATTCACAACCTGACTGGAACTCGTTATCAGGCTCCAACTCCTAAAGGAGCATCATTCGCTTCGTAGTTGCCTATTGTGAGCCGAAACTCGCGATAAAGCCTCTTTAATTTTCGCCAGTTATGGTTCACTAAATGACCCTGACAACGCTGAACTCATTAGGGTGGCCATCAATCAATTACCTCTTCCGGAACAAAAAGGCGCGATCGTTTGAATTAACCTCATTTGAATATTTGCTTTTCGGCGCTGACTTTGCAGCGAAAGGTCGTCGGTCGTAAAATCAATCAAACGCGAGCGAAGTATGACTAGTTTCCTTCTTCAGACATTTATTATGATCGGGAGATCAATGTAGCACAACATCGACTTTCGTCGGATTACAAGCATACTTGCGCTCTGACGCGCTTTGACATGTCATTAAAGAACAATGTCAATGCAAAGCTCAAGCAGGAGGGAAAAATGGACGTATTTCTGCCAAACGGAACTATGTGCATTATGACGTGAGCTCTATTATGCATATATCCTTGTGGGTCTCAGGGCTCGTGTCTTAATGCACGTATAGTTCTGCTTGGCAGAAATGCGCCCAAATGATGTTCCTAGTCTCGAGATTGTTTAATGCAAATTGCAGGATGCAGGTCATTGACTGATGTTTCATTATATGTGTCCGGAGGGTGGTTGAGTATTCAGGATACAGGAATGGATTTTAAAGGGAAAAATAATATTTTTTGGTAGCAAAGCATTTGTTTCACCAAAATTTCTCCTCTACAGGACTGCAGCATTTTGTTAGAAACATGAATACATATTCATGGAGCAAAATTGGCATTCTTCAGCGATCTTAAGCGATTTACATCTTTGTTGAGTAGAGCAAGGCTGGAAGGGTATTATTTAAACAAGTATTTGTCTTCATTTTTTTGCAGCGCTTCATTCGGGTTCCCCTCCAAAACAGGATTTAATTCACGCGACTTTAAGGTTGAAATCTCCCTCCTGCACGGAGAGAAAAAGAGGAAGAAAAAGAAGAGGAGAGGAGAGAAAGGAAGTTTTCCCTCGATTTGAGGCTAAAAACAATTAGACAACTGAAATTATGCCTGAGTTTTGCTTTGAATCTAATTAATTGATCCACAAACGTTCCCAAAATGTTAATTTTGTTGTTCGGTTTCAATTCTTGAGAATTCCCTTGCTCAGAAGAAAATGCAAATAACGTTTTCCTACGAAAAAAAAAAAATATTGTATTGACGGTGAAACTCCCAAACTACGTTTCTCGGTTTGCGACGTTGTAGAGTTCCTATCATACCTCTTTTTTAAATGGAAAATCAATCAACGCCGCTTCTAACAAACAACTGTGATTTTTCCTCTCTAACAATGCTCGAAGAAAATTCTAGGAAAAAATCGAGGAACGATGCGTCAATGTATTCCTCTTAATAAAAAAAAAAATGGAAGCGGAGAATTTGAAACACTATAAACGAGATACGTGGTTTGAGAGGTACACCGTCGATTTTCACTGAGAGGATCAACCTCTGAGGTGTCTAAAAAACTTAATCCTGAATCATTCTGTTTCACGTGAATCAGTACGCGTGTAGGTCAATGACTTGATGTTTGATTTGCAGTTTGCAGCGAGTATTTACGGCCTGAGAAAAAAGTATACAAGGGTCATTAATCGAAGATTTTATCTGGTTTCTTTCAGGTCATTGCAGCATTGACCTTGGTGATTATCAACGATGCATACTCCCGACCCAACGCAGCATACCAACAACAGTATAACAATGCCATCAGACCGCAGATTCAAAGGTACGGCCTTTTGTTGTAATTAATTTATGAGGTATTCACTGCGCTTTAAAGACATAGAGGAAGTTGGTCGTTTAAAGCCTAGCAAAAATAACTATCTGGAAGTATTATTTCTCTCACCCATAGTTGAACAAGAGTAGAAGGAGAATAGTTTTTGAAAGAATAATTGCTTTCATCACCCTGATCAGGAAAATTGGAAATGAATCTACCGGTTATACACTTAAAAATGACTGAAAGTAACGTCCAGTTCGAGCTCAAGAGTTTAAGGAGCCCGCATTCCCTTCTGGCTACGCCCCCGGACCGCTCCATAGCACTACCCCTCTAAGCGCTTCGCGCCCTAGGCGGTATACATTACTTTTATGATATTTCATTAAAAAGTGCCAATTAAAACATTGAAAATGAAGCGATTAATATTTACAGGGGGTTAAGGGACAAGCCGCATAAGTGCAGTTTTTCAAAAAAAATGAGATAATGTTGATTTTAAGTAAAAATAGTTCTGATGCATATATCGTGAAAGATTCGCCCCCCCCAAATTCCAATTTTTAAACATAAACTTTCTATTTGCTCATAAGATCTTCTCATATATTTCTCAAAATAGCAAAAACTGCAGTTATGTGCTTGTCCTCCGATCCCCTCGTTTCAACGACCAACGGACCTCATCCAAAATGTTTGAAGTATTCCCATATCAATTATTCAAGTTCATTAAAAAGTTAAATTTCTGGATAATTTTTTACTTGATCACTTGATAAAAATTGTACTTTTTATCATTCTCGACACAGAACTAGTATTCAAAA
Source organism: Bemisia tabaci (assembly GCF_001854935.1). Taxonomy (NCBI): domain Eukaryota; kingdom Metazoa; phylum Arthropoda; class Insecta; order Hemiptera; family Aleyrodidae; genus Bemisia; species Bemisia tabaci. The sequence goes on from NW_017547183.1 coordinate 792,528, forward strand.
ACATTCTGTAAAGCATCTCATATGTCACTATCAGGCTATTTGTTTTATTCACTCATCAGTGGCTAGTTCTAAAAGCATGAATGAAAGTGCATCAATTTACTCTAGGATGTGCTGTATAAAAATGGAATTTGGAAAACATATATCATGCCGATGTATAGATAAAATTAATTTTAAAGTTGCATGATATTTATTGGAAATCCTTGACAAGGTTTGGATTATAGGAAAAATTGAGGTATTCGCTACTTGTGACGACCGACAGAACATGGGTTCATTTTTCATGGCCCAAAATTTTCACCGACATTGTTTAACTTTCTAAACATTACAAAACATACATATTTAAATCACTTTTTCGAGACTCATTGACACCTAAAGCGATACTTAAATCGGTCATGCACTGATATACTACAAATCCTTCTGTTCTCACTGATTCTAAGAGCGATATCTAGGACATGCAGCAAAATAAAACTCCGCTCTGCCATACGAAAAATGCCTTCTGATTTTTCAAAGGTTGCCTAATTTCTCTTGAGCTGACATATTCTTTTTATCCCCCTGTAAAAGTACACTAGATTCAATTTTACATGAAAATCATCGAAAAACTCAAAAATGTGATAAATACACATAAATTCTCTGGAAAGTCCGGCTCTCATGAGCAGAAATCTGATGACGTTCGGACTTCAGATAAAATTTTAGCACAAGCAGATTTTCGGTCGCATTTGCTTCGCAGAATCGTGTTTGGGCGGTTAAAACTCACGAATTATTAAAAATAATTAGCCAAAACACAAAGTTTCCGAAATGAATATGATTATTTTTCTGCCGGACCATAAGTTTCAACCATCAAAACATTCTGCAACTAGCGCAAGTCTGTAGATGCGCTCGTTCAATTTGCACAATACAAATGTTGACTAATACTGAGACTTTTTTGAGCTTAAAAGAAATTATGAACTCAGAAAATAAACAATCTCTGAAGTATATCTGAAACAACACCTTTGACTGACCCATGTCTGTAAATGTTCTGCATATAATATAGCCTGCATTAATATTCTCAGATCGGTCACCCCTCTAATCTTGTCTCTAATTTCCCTTCAATTTGTCGTCTCGCCGGGAAGGAAAAAACAAATTACGCTCTTTTCTCTGAAGTACCTAAAGACAAATAGTTTAGCGCCAAAATATGCCGCACATATTTGTTTGGCTGACTTATTAGCGACGCACAAAGGATCGAGTCAATTAGAGAGGTCGGACATGACATTTTTGACCAAAACTGCAAATTTCGATGTTTATTTCGTCACATTTTAAATTTCAAGGGGTGTTTTTGGAAGAGAATTGTAGGTACGAGGAAACTAATGGACTCGAACCTCAAAGTTTTGTATAAATGGGGTTATAAGCGTTTAAAGTTTCCAAATTTTGTCCAACCTCTCCTATTGACTCGATCCACTGTGCGACGGGTGGAAACGAATCGCATGCCAGGATGCCAGTTTCAGCTCCCTGGAGTATAAAACTTGTCTCGTTTACGAAAGCAATCGGTCCGTCATTTCATCGCTCCTCTCTATGGTGTAAAGACGTATCTATATTTCCCTGTGAACCCCGGAGAGCATGAAGTTAGACGGACAACCGGGCTCATGTGGAAATCGACTTACGACCTTACACCGGAGGACCGACGCTCTGACTAAGGTGAAGTGATAAAATTCTTACTGCTTTCGCGAGTGGTGACTGGTGATAGTGACCGGGGTGGAAAAATTATCGTTCGACACGAAAATGGACCGTGTTTAGCAGAAAGGAACCAAGCCACATCAGCTATTGCCAAATTTCACTAGGAAGTTTACTTTTTCACGTGGGAACGTTTGGAATTGCGCGGGCTTTGGTCTAGCGTACCGGACCGGAGTCTTTCCTACCAAGTGTGGATTCCTTCGAAAATTTTATGGAATTCGCTTTGCACTATGAAGAAAATTTACTGAAATTTGCAAAAAAATCCACGCAACCCTTTTCTTGTAAAAAATTCAATTGCTAGATTAAATTTGGCAAAAGCTAATGTGGCTTGGTTCTTTCCTTCTTAACGCAGTTCAAATCTACCTAAGACGGTCTTTGTAATATTGTAATGGGCCGTGTAACTCTCATTAGACATTTCCGGTACTTGAACATTTCGTCAGCACGATCATTCTAATCCCAGAGCATGAATGTGAGATGGAAAACTTTTTTTGACATTTTGAACGAAAAGTAGATGAAGCAAATTTTGTGACGTTGAGACGTTCATACGTCGTTCTTCTTTAGCATGGCGGTATAGTTGAGTCGTTTGTCATGGAACTCTGAGTGGCGCGTCGCGGGTGACTGGACGCTTTCTGGACGACTCCATTAGCTCTGCTTTAAAAATAAACAGATTACCCTTTCCTGTTTTGGTATTTTCTCGTTCCGTAGACAAAAGAAGCGTGTTAACATCGCTCATGATGAGAACGCAATGAATTCAGCCAACTGAAGAAGTTCTGACTTTAAACTAGGATATCCTCATTTTACGATAACAATAGGTCAAGGGAACTGAAGGGCATAGACTGTTTAAAAAGCAATCGGATCATCAAATTATTGCAATTTCATTGCGGTTTGCTTACGTGTTAAAAAGAATGCTAATAAATTGGCTAGTGGCTACATTATTGAGACTTTTCGTTGTGGTTGCTTGATGCTCATCTTCTAAATTCTAGGCGCTGAAATCATCGCAATTATTCAATTTCGATTTCTATGGTAGTCGCGTGTGTTGCCTATCTTATCTTTTCTGGGCCCGAGAATAAGATGCTAATATTGATGGATAAAAAACTTAGACTGACAAATTTTTACGGCAACAACACTTTCAATTATTGGATCCGTGCCAAGACATTTTTCCTTCAAAAAAGTCACTAAAAAGTATTGATCAATTTCATAAATATAACACATAAAAAGAGAGTGCCGGTTATACTTTCGAGAACCGTCTAAATTACCAAATTTAACCCATTTCCACATAATTTAGCATTAATTGACTCATACAAATTTGAAAAATTTGCGATTGAGGAATAAAGGAGAGAATAGGAGAATCGTAAAATGACATGTCAGGGAAATGTGGAGAACTTTCACGTTGAAAATAATTTACAGACCGCAAAACGCATTTTCCCTCCTTTCAACTACTGTGCTTGGTGTTAAGTAAAAAGCTGGAAAAGTTAAGCATGATAGTTAAGCAAAATATCTTGTTTAATATTTTCTCCCTATAATATCCTAAAATGTCACTCTATGTGTTTAATTCGAGGATTTTAGCCACCTAAAGTCGATTCTTTACGACTCAAGTCTCATTCACCTTAGTAATTATTTTGTGGAGCTCCAGTTTGCGAGGAACCTGACAGTAATTTATTCAGAAATAGAGAGGTTTTCCACATTAATTGCAATCATTAGAATACGGGTGGTTAGATTGGGCGGTATCGAAAAATTGAGCTGGAATTTTCCTGAAAGAGATTTAAATGCAAAAGAGTTTTGCATATCTTTACTCTTAGTCCTCTCGCTCACTCTGACCTCGAGAAATCTCTGTCGTCAGACCATGGCTGAAACTTTAAAACATTTCAATTTAAGTGACTAGCTAAGAAATCAGTTTCACGAACATTGCAAAATCTTAAAGTTTTGTGGATATCTCTTAGCAAATCAAAATTAATGTAGTTTTAGGCCAAAAACCAGTTACTAAACGTGGTTTGCCTTTATTGCAATGATTAGGAAGGACACGAACTAGCATCCAAGTTAGCAAGAAAACATTCTAGTGCTACGAGACAAGCACTAGATTGCCTCCTTCATGGTATCGCCTGGAAACAACTATTCGCACTCAAGGGATGTCCGTGTTGCATGCAGATAGAATTGAAGGCGTTTTGTCTTTTTAACGGTTCATCCAGAAGATTCGTCGACAAGGTTTAAAATGATTTTCAATATTTCCCCCTATATTATGAGGCTTGAATTTAACAACCAAGAAACAGTCACGTTAAATTATGATTCCACGACTGTAATGTTTCTAATGAAATATGAGCATTCATTATTCGGACATATAGATTCCTGCTCCTAGCTTGTTCAAGTATTTTTGCATTATTCTAAAAAGTCGGTGTATGATTAAAGGAAGTGTAGTCGTAGCTTGCCTGAGAGCTACTATTGCTACCTCCGGGTATAATCTATGGCATCGCGTGTTTCAATGCGATCCATATCTGTGCGAAGGAAGTTTGGCATAGAATTCAACAGGTAGATGAGATTACCGCATTGTTGCGAAATTGTAAACAATGTATAATGCACTCACTTCTACAATGTAAAGTTGACCTTCATTTCATGAATTTTTTTTAACATTTTAGGGTACTTCATTAAAATGTTGCTCCCATGCACCGTCTTCCTTAAAGAAAGTTTGACCTCTTCCGAATAAATTGATCCGCCCTCAGATTTGATTGAAATGACGTATTTCGTAGTATTTCTGTATAGGTTCTCGAAAACGACTTGCTCGGATTAAATACGATCAATTTACTCCGCTGAGACAATCTCGAGGACAATAGAGAATGAAATCCTTTTTTCCTAAAGCTTGATGGAATGAAATCATGCTGAAAAACTTCGTAAATTTAATAGAATCAATAGAACCTACACCCACCTATCTATGCTAAAACCACCACGGTTCGTACTTATGCTACTAAAAACAACTACTTCGTAGTAAAATACACTTTTTCCAAACTGCCTCTTATGACGTCGTTACACTATCACCAGTAAATTATATTCAAAATAAGTTATCGAGTGCTACTACTACCTTTATACCTCAGCATGTTTAACCCACCTTCTTCAAAAACCTGAACAATTAGAACTTTTTTTAAAGGAGGAAAAAGTTGAGCGAAATGACAGAATTTTTGCAGAATTTGTATTGCTTTTACGACAGCGGATTCTTTTCACGTACTTTCTCTGACTAACACTGAAATGACTGACAAATTTTGTGAATTTTGTAAAAAATAAAACACAGCCAAGACACAATATCTGTACATTTGATAAAACTTATTCGCACATAATTGAACTCTTGGCTCATTTGCACTCAATAAAATGTGCATGTACAGCTACACATTACAGCATTTTTTATGTCAATATGTAAAAAATAATTATGAATAACGTTGAATTTCTGTGCTGTTTCATAGTGCATTTATATAGAGGATCGTAAGAACTCCCAAATGTAAAATAGTTGTGTTTTTATTAATTTGGTGCTAGTTCTTTCATTTAAATATTGCACATAACTGGAAGACAAAATTTGGCAGAGCATTTTAAAATAAGCAAGGTAAGAAGCTATTTAACAAACTTTTTTAGAACTAAGAGTTTACTAACCGTTTAATCTCGATTCCCATTACTAACATCTTCTCTTTATCGATGCATCATCTCCGAAAGGCTCGAGAAAATTGTCATTAAAATCCTTTATATTTTAATTATACTTTAAGTTGACCAGGTACAAGCTCTTTAAAATTGTTTTACGAAAAGTAATCTCGATAAATTCGGAACCGTTTAGCTGCCAGCTTCCTTTTTTAGCGGGTCTCTTCAAAGCTGGAATATCTGTAGCTTTTATGGGATTATAAGCAACACTTTTTCAAAGAGCACGCTGGAAAATTAATTATGATAGCATACTTTACAAATGCAGATTCAGGATTCCATTTTTAGTGGGTCTTTCTTGAAAATTGTTACCAAAATTTCTAACTGCGCACATAATGATAAAGGAAGGGAAACATTGAAACATTTCTGAAGAAAGAAGCTGATGGTTGCCGGTTCTGCTTTTCATACCTCTTCATGGTGCTTGTATGATGCACAATCTGATACCCAATTTTACTCGTCAATTCGCTTCTCTGTCATCTATTCCAACCTTTCTCTCTAAGTGTACCTATTTCATTATATCCTATTTATTATTTTACCATCGTTGTGCATTAAATATTTTGCTGAATGTAATTCATCAATCATTTATTCTGTATATATTTTCATCGTCACCTCATACTGCGCTGAATATATGTATATATCAATACTGGCGTTCATGTACTGTACTTTCATCGAGGAACGCCTTTGATATTGTGAAGTATGCTTCACATTGAGAAAGAGTTCAAACGCGCACTTTTGTGCTCTAACCTAGTATCACGATTATCAAATTTTGATGATTTCTCTTTCTCTCTGTTGTCTCATGCATCTTTATGAGGACTGGCCACTTAAACGAGAAAAATCTGAGATCGATCTCCGTTAAAAAGGCTCAAGCATTGACGGATTTTATGGTGCTTACTTCTTTTAAAATCATCGGTTTGTGGGTTACAATTAAGATTTGGTGGATGAAAAAGAAATGATTGCTTTTTAAATTGATATGTATTATTTTTAAGTCTTTGTCCGTCATCATTGTATAATTTCCATTACCACTAAAAATTACCACTTTACTACTTCCCCTAAATAATTGCTTCCTCAAAATTATTCAGGGAATATTTTGGGTTGAATTCCATTCCTGAGCGGAACTTGTATCGAATTATGCGTTCAACAATCAGAAGAAAACGAGAGATTGGCACAACGTACAATATATTAATTATACAAAACATAAAATAAAAATTAATTTATTCACCCATACTCTCAATGCAATTCTCACACTATTTTTGAATCAAATTAAGCGATCTTTTCGAACCTCAAAGACGATCTAATAATGCAAAGGTCGAAATTGTCTTTATTTATTTCTTATAGGAATATAAGTAATTTAAAACTTTAGAAATTGGTTACTTTCAATTTTATTGAAGTCAGCCGACGAGTAACTTTTGAGAAAGTCTATTTTTTTTAAATAAAAGAAAAAAATATTAAATGTTGTTAGTTTTTGAAAAGTATAGGTAGGTGCTTTCCTGTAACGAAACAAATTTTCGAAAATTTCCGAATCGGGCATTTTAAGACATAATACATTAATTTAAAATTTATTTCACAAGTCGGAACTAATGGTTTTAAAACGCGGCAAATACGATGGAACTTCTTGAATCTCGTCGAAAAACCCGAAATTTCAAACAGTTTCTGTCAAGGTATACCAACAATATTAATTGAATGAGAAAATTACCCTGCAAATGTATTTTATTGAACGCTCTCAATTAGTTTATTGTGAGCGAAGAAATTTCACTGTTGTAACAACACTCCGATGGTATTAGTTTCTTCATACCTATAATGTGCAGTCGAATTTTGGACAACTTTAAACGCGAGGGCCTTGAAGGACAAGGCGCATTAGTGCAGTTTTTACTATTTCGAGAAATACGTGTTTGAAGTTTCGAAATTATACGGATCCTTATGGCGGAAAGCAAGTTTAAACTGACTTTTTGATGATTAAAAATTGGAATTTCGGAGCGAATTTTTCAGAGAAAATGCATCAAGACTAGTTTTACTTGAAATCATCAATATCTCATTTTTTCAGGAACTTCACATATCGACGGTGAAACTACCAAACCACGTATCTCGGTTTGCGACGTCGCAGACTTCCTGTTATACTTTATTTTTTAAATGAAAAACTTACTTAACGTCTAGTCTTGAAAATTTCTGTGATTTTTCCTCTTTGTGCGGAGAAAATTTTGTGAAAATTTCAAGGAATGATATTGATTTGGTCGACTTCAAAAAAATAAAATGCGAGCGTAGATTTTTAAACACCGCAAACGAGATACGTGGTTTGGTAGTTTCACCGTCGATATGCGCTTTGTCCTCCAAGCCCCTCCGATGACATCTTAATTCTCAAATTGTTTAAATCATGTTTCATCTCATGACGAAATGTTTTCCATTTCAGGGAGGTGAACGGCAAAACGGACGAGAAGTACTATCACTACGACGGCGTCCTGGTTCCCGTGATGTACATGCACGATTCCTGGCCGAAACAACCCTCCACGGACCTCTCTTTCGGCGACAAACTACCCGCCCAGAGCGCGCCTTTCGTGAGGGCACCAAAACCGGAGCCGTTTACCCAACCCGAGGACGCCGAGAACTCGCTCAAGGATACCGACCGCCTCATATCCAAACTCCAACACTTGGCCAACCTCAAGTACAACCCGAACCCGGACGACACTCGCTCCAACCAAATCTCCGACAAAGTTTACAAGAAGATGAAGAACCCCAACCGCCGTAGGTCCAAACCCAGTAAGGTCGTATCCGCGCTCAAGGAGAGTATCATCAAGGAGGTCGAGAAGGACGTTAAAATGGACGCCTCGACCGCACAACTCAAGGACAAATACATGGACACTGTTTTAAAACCCAAGCGGGTCGTCCAGCAAAGGGTGGTGTACACACCAAAAGCTCCGACGCCTTACAATTCCTACCCTTTGGACAACGAATACGGCGCAGCGTACCCGGTCGCGAGTTATCAGTCCTTTCGTGACGAGCCCCAGCAAAGGGTACCCGAAAGGGTCTTCGACATCCCGATGCTGAATCTGCCGAGCTTGGCCCTGCCCATGTACCAAAGCCCGATGGAAACCAACCCTTTGTGGGCTAAGTTATTTCCAGCCGCATCCAAAGGCCCCTCGCCTTTTTTAGAGACGTTCTCGACGGCCGTTGAGTACGGCACCGACTCGGATTGCAAACAGAGAGACAACCAGAAGATCGAGAGTTTAAACCGTGTCAAGCGTGGATCCGAGGTCGATACCAACGAGGTGGCCTCAGCGCAGAGTTTGAACGAATCAGAGGGGGAGAATAAACCCGAAGGCGAGGGGGAAGAGTCGCACGACGTTACCAACTTTACAGTGATAATAATCTCTGATGAGAAGAGAGAGGAAGACACGAACCGAGCAGACAAGAAACTAGACACAGACACCGACGCAAGTGGAGTTCTGAAGAACGAAATTCTGCACTATAAAGATACCTACAAAGACGCACCAACCCACACAAACTCACTATTAAAACCTCTGTCTTTTTTTAGCGCTAGTACCAACAAGAACAAGCAGGAAGGGGGTGTGATCCCTTCTTCGCGCGAGGGCTCCACCGGGCCCCAAATCTCGACCCTGAAGGTGCGGAAGGGTGGAGTGGCTATCGCGGGCCCAGGGGGTATCGCCACCGCCGGCTCGGGGGGCACGGCTATCGTGGGCCCAGGGGGCACCGCCTACACGACGGCCGACGGTATGGCTGTAGTAGGCTCTGGAGGTAAGGTCGTGTCCCTGGGTGCCCAGAACGAGCAGTCCCAGAACCATGGGCTCCACGTGCCGCAGTACCAGATTCAATACCAGCCGCAACTCTCGCCATACGGGGTTTTCCCGGAGTTGATGCACGGTAGGCCCACGATGGACTACAGGCCAGGGTTGGTCAGGGTCAACCGACATGCCAAGGTCACGGAAGATTTTGGTGATACTCCGGACAGGGACACCAGGGACTCCACCGAGAGCACGGGTTTGCATTTGCTCCCGTGGGAGCTGATCTTGGATCAGAAACCTGAGAAGTGAGAGAGATCTTAAGTCTGAATGATATTTTTTGATTGTTGCGTCTCAGCAATGTTTTACCCTTCTCGTTTTTTTTAAAGGGCTAAGTTTTGAAAAAGAAATAATCTCGGTCAGCAAATCAATATTGACACCGGGAAAACTTTGGGAAAAGAGGTTTGTTCAGGATTGTTTTGGATTGAACGTGACAGTTTCAGAGATAGATTATGGGAGTCAAAATAAGAATGGTCTATGGGTGTAATGATCTGTTTCACAACAGCTGCGTTTTAAAAGGTACTATACAAGTTACAGAATAAAAGACCAATTTTTGATATTATGGCAACAATAGCATTAATTTAAGTATCGGTCAATATTTTCTGACAAAAATCTTGCGATATATTAGTGGGAAGAAGTAAGGAGGAGCGTTGCACTTTAAATCTAGTAGAAAAACTAAGTCATAAAGGATGAGTATCTGATAAGATGCATGGTGAGAATATGCGATACCTTTTTAGGGCTTTCTTCCCAATTTTAGTGATAGAAATGTGTAAAGTACTTGAAAGTATCCAAAGACACAAATTAATTTCCTAAACAAATATCACTGCAATTTCGGAGGGGGGAAAAAATTATGAAAAAAGAAGCCACAGGTAAGACGGAGAGTATTCAATTAGAAAAATGTCATAAATGTCAAAAATGTCATAGACTCTCATAATCAATCTCTAAAACTTCGTTTTTCATCTCCCTTGTAAAAATTTGCGATAGGAGCTGCGTTTTAAAATACCATAGGAGTTCTTATAGCCGACTGAAGAAGGTGATAGAAAATCATATAGCTGGCTGTAGAAAGTGGAAAAAATTATTCGGCCGGGCTACACGAAGCGATAAAAAATTACACAGCCGGGCTATAGTTCCTATCACCGGGCTTTACACTTTATCGCCTGGCTGTTGCTTTTTCGCCATCGGCTATAAAAAATTGTGTAGAAATTCGTGTGCTTTGTAAATCCCAAAGTTTGTACGGAATCACCTTAATATTTACAAAACGTACATTATATTTTCCTTTACTACATATTTTTTTTTCATCAATTACAATGAGAATAATCCATACAGAGTGTGCAAACACTTCAAAGTCATGAGTTGAAAAACGCTGACTCCACGAGATTAAATATTAGAGCCCAACTCGAAGCGGAGCGGCGGCGCACTGGCGCCTACAAACCTAACAGGGATACTTCACGCATTGCGCAATGCGTGAAGTATCCCTGTTAGGTTTGTAGGCGCCAATGCGCGTTCCGCGCTGGCTGCCCACCCGCCGCGCCGCAGCGTACCACGGCGCTTGAAGCAACTATTCCACACCAGAGGTATTACACAGTATCATACGAAATTGAAGGCGCTCCAACATATTAGGAATGGCAGGCGTCCCTCAAAAGCACGGAGCTTTCCTCGCAAAATAAATCAAGAAACTACGGCCCAAAAAGAGAGCGATTGTCCAAAAACTCACTAAGTCCTAGCATCCGTAATTAGTAACGTTTAGCATACACTTTATCGCCAGGCTGTTGCTTAATCGTCATCGGCTATAAAAGGCCATAAGAAGTTGTGTTGCCGGCTGTAGAAGCTATTGAGAATCTTACAGCCGGCTGTAGGTCTATGGTATTTTGGAACACAGATTCTACTGCTAATTTTTACCAGGGCTGGCCCACCCCCCACGACTTGAAAATTATCTGAGTTAGACAATATACAGTAAAACAACCTCGTTCTTAAGTGCAATTACTCTTGTAAACTTTAGTGCATTAATCATATATTTTTCCCCATTTTATTACGAGACGTTTACAACGAAGAAAATGGATTCCTTTTTTGTAAAGATGTTCACTGAAAACAAATATGGGTATGGATGCATTTTCAAAAACACCTATTTTAATAGAGAAATCAAAAGCAGTTTTGTCCTTTTTTAATAAGCGTGACGCGCACTTCAAGAATGCAACTCTCAGGATCCGTCCCACCCAGTGCAATGAAGGTAAATGTTTAGATATGTTGATACATGCGGTTTCAACCGAAGAACAGGTCGTAATTTGCCTTCATTTAGAGCGGTTTAGCAATTAATTTTGACACTAACGGTATAATTTTGCCTACCTTGATAAATGAAGACAAATTACGATGATGAACAATGATGTGTGTAGCGAAACGTAGTTTCAATAGCACAAGAGGTGGTGGTTTGCTTTCATATTGACAGGTTAGAAATTTAATTCGACACTTACGGTATGATTTTGCGTACCTGAATAAATGAAGGCACCCATTCCCTGTGCTATATTGTTCGAAGTTCCAAATAAGAAACCGTGCATAAGTTCGCTTCATTTGAGCGATTAATGAGAACAGACCCTACACATGAAAATGACACGACTCAAACTTTTGATGGGTTGATGCCATCGTGGTCTATGTGATATGACATTACTACTACTAACATTGATGCTTGCCAAATATTACAATTACTAAACCTCTTGGATTCTTTGCTAGTTATTACTATTTTACTTTAAATTCCTGTTTAGAAACCAAAAGTTAGAGATAGTATTTGATTTAGATTTATTTCCTAGAGTTAAATTTGTGATGCAATAAGCTCCGAATTCATTTTTTCCATGCTTTTTCTCCTCAAAAATTGTGTGGAATTACTTTAGAGCCTAGAAACCAATAACGTATCGCAGTCTCTTAAAATATCTGCTCTCAATTCATAGTAATCTAATTTTTAAGCTTGGTCAAGAAACAAAAATTTGTGCCATAACTGTAACTTAAAGTTTTACCTATACTATAATGCAACTCTATGCAAATAAATTATTTCATTCGCTGAAAATACTTTTCATGTTCCTTGAAAACCAAATTCTAAATATTATCTTTTTAATATCTAAACGCGCATCTCAAAGCTAAATTGATGTAAACTGTTTCAAATTTTTTCAAAGCTTGCGTGCTCTCATCAGTATTAAAATGTATTTTCGAATATGTTTGTATAGTTTTTAGTAAGTTTTTACTTATTTTGACATTTCGTTGCTTGTTATTTTTATATTTAGTTATTATGTATTTATTTTTGAGTTCGATCACAAAGTACACTGTTAATTTATTTATTTTTGAATCATTAAGTCTTACCGGAATATTCTAAACTCCAACTGTCAATTTTCATTGGACAGCTGATCCTAATTTATTGTAGCTTCCTGTACACAATAGTTTTGAATAAAAGGTCAAGTTATTTTTGAAGGAAAAAAAAAACATGTTTTTTTTTACAATAGAAAAGAAAGTGTAATGCAGCGCTTGGCGCGTTTGAAACTGAAGTCCAAAAACATTATTAATCTAGCGTGACGCAGTAAAATATATGGGATGAAATTCAAAGAATGGATTAAAGAATATGTATATTAAAAAATATATATTAAAAAAATTTACCCAGCTTGAATTGTGGCTTTACACCAACATTTTTATTTATTTTTCCTTTTATGGAAGAAATAGTAATAGAACATTTTTTTCGAAAAACTCTTCTGATTTAGCTTTATCGCAGTGACAGATATTCGTGCAAATATCAGAAAATGACGTTAATTTCTTTTTCTTTGAAAATATAAATTGGTATAAGAGAAAGAAAGGGAGAGAGAGAGCATTCATATTTTTAGAACAAATGATATCTAACCATAAAAAAATTATTTATTTCCTTTATGAGAAAACGGGGTGCTTTTACATATGCCTCTAAGAAAAATTCTCAAAGCACTCTTTAAACATGTATGGTTGTTTCCTCATATGCTGGTTACCTACTTAGATGCTCAAATTATTATCGAAGTTTTGTTTCTGTTGAACAAATTTTTCTTAAGGAGAATGTAAGTAATGCACCTTACTAGGCTGCAACTTGCGTTTAAAATGCAATAAAATTGATGCGAAAGTTGATTTTCTGGGAAAGGACAGTAAGATAAGATAAAGATACTTTCATCGCTAACAATAAGATTATTGAAACCGTAAGTGGAAATAATTTTCTCATTGGAGCTCTATGTATTATTATTTTTACCATTAAGGGAAAATTAGAAATCAAATAACCCCAAAAATTACAAGAAGAAATACTCACAGATCATAACAGTTCAATAATTCAGGTCAAATAGAAATTAGCGCGGAGTAAGAGAAATATCTGGTGGAATTAGAAAGACTTTTAAAATTCTACCTTAGTCATATTTTTTGTATTTCTTGACGATCAAAAACATCTTTTTGAGAAAAAAAGACAATTCAATCCTTCTAGTTGAGTGCGCACGCACTGGGTGACGTTGCTGATGTCCACTAATCATTTTTTTCTTTTTTCAAAATGTACACACAAGGGTGCTTTAAAGGTTGATTTGGATCAATCTAAACCAATTATGTACAAATATCATCATCATGATGAAAAACAGTTGCATAGCCTGCTGAGCTTGGATATCACGAGTCTCTATTGCGGTATTTTAAAATGTCAACAAAAATTAAGATACCTTTAATACTTAAAAGCTAATTAGGGGCTGAGAGAATATTAAATTATGACAATCGTTTAAAAAGTCACGTGATACAGGTGTGCTATTCTCTTCTGACAGAAAAGTTGTGGAGCCTAATTTTTTCAAATGTTGCTCTTTTCTTTAGAGTAATAGTAAAAGTTGAAAAATTTTTAAGCTCGAAATTTTCAGGGTAAAAAATTGGCCAATCTTTGAAAGTCGTGATTTTGAACAAACGAAAAAACCATCAGCCTCTAAATATTGAACCAAAACATATAAAGCTAAGATATTGAGACGTGATTATTCACAAAACCACCATCAACACTGAGGTGCTTTTCAAATGCAGACAATGTTTTTCTCAACATGGTTAGGGATATTTTTTTGCAGTAAAGGCAGTTGCTGTAAGTAATAGATGTAGAAAAAATGGTACTTTTTAATGAGGAGCTATAGCAAGGAAGTTTCCTATCACGGTGATATGATTCCTCTAGTTAAACGTTTAGGTAAAATAGACGGATAAATAATTGAACGATATTTTCATGTATGTCATACATTAGCCAGCATTTATTCGGGTTCAGCCATATCACAAAAACAAACGCAAGACTTGGGACTAATGTAGGATAGTAAGATGCAAGTTTTGTAACATGCATTTTACATGATACAATTTTACACACGATTTTTTAGTAAAGAGATCTCTTTAAAAATATATTTCATGAGGCAAGAGGTGATAAAATCCCAGCAAGTGAAACAAACGTCTACAAAGACGAAAATAAAAGCTTGTTTAAAAATTCTCATTTTTTATGTCACTCGCCTAAAAAGATAGGTCTTTAAAATGGCACTCAGTATAAGACTTATCTTTCTTCAATGAAAATATCTTTACTAAAAGCCAATTTTTTTGCGTTTGTTATAGGTTGATGGTATGGCCGAACTCGAATAAAATTAATCCGCTGGATGGCTGGCAAGACTTTAACCCATTTGGAAGTCCATATCAAACGGATAATTCACGGCTTAGCAGAGCATATTCTCAACATGCGTTTCCTTTCCAAACAAACCAACCAGTCCAATGGACTCAAACGCCAGTCAGTCCGTTTTATCCCCAATCGATGAACTCCCTCCAATTCCAGCATATGAACCATCCAGATCCAACCTTCAACCCAGGCACTCAGATTGATGGCACTCGGAATCTCAAATTCCCTGGCTATTCTAGTTATGAAAGATATTTACACAATTTGGAAAAGGACACGAACTATAGGAACATGCGTTTTTTCCCACCACAGTATCAGTTCTTTGATTTTGGCTTTAAAAACATGCAGCGGTCCCCTATGACTGGAAACGTGAATTGCGACCTCAGCAACAACTGGTGCGGCGCGGAGCAACCTAAAGAGTTACCTCGAAAAAAGGAGAGAGAAAAAGTCATAGAGCTGTCTGATCATAAGAAACCGGTGGTTATCAAGATCGTTTCGCGAGACAATCAAATACATTTTGATGCCATGCACCCGTCTGACGCGGAGAGTTTGGCACCGGACAGCCAAGTTAACTCTCTCAACTCAGTAACGAGTGACCTGAACACCGAGATAGATCCTTCAGAAGCGATAAATCGTGTGTCTATCGGTGACCCCGTAGCCCCCTGGCATCGCAGAATTGAGAAAAAACCAAAACTTGACACTTTGAAGTACTTGATAAAACAAGATAGTACAGATGATTCAAGATATGAAATTGTAAATTCACAAGCTAAGTCCGATATGTCAAATGGAGAACGTAATGATCCTCCAAAATTGATAAAAAGTGAACACCAATCCATTATTGATTCTATAGAACGGCAAGACCCGTCAACTCACTTAACGCCTACAGAATCGGTCGATATAGCAAGCCGAACAGGTCTCGATGCTGCGAAACGTCAAAACGAGCCTACTATGGTATCTGCGCCTGCAGAATTGCCTGATGAAGCAAGCCAATCGGATACTACTGTGGAACTCCAAAACAAGCCGAAAGTTGATTTTCCGCCTTCAGAATTGGTTGACGCAGCGAGCCAAATAGATGTCGATTCAAAACCTCCCAACGAATTTACAATCGGATCTGCGCTTGCAAAAACGCCCGACGCATCAAGTAAAACTAACAATGATCTCGTAGACCAAGATGGTTCTGCCCTAGAACCTGCGCCTGTAGAATCGCTCAATGCTGCGGGTCAAACAAATTCCCAGTCCCTGAACTCTCAAAACCAGGATGAGCCCTCAATGGGTACTGCGCCTGCAGAATCCTCCGACGCAGCAAGCTTGACAGACACCAGTTCTACTACCCACCAAGATGAGCAAGCGCCTGCAGAATCACTCGATGCATCTAGCCGAACAGATCACGATGCTGTAGAAAGTGCAGACGAACAATCAAAAGATTCTGACCCGGTAGACACTCCTGACGCAACCAGTTTAACGGGCTCTAGTTTTTCTCGAAACCATGACGATGTTGCCCCCGTAGACTCGTCCGATGCGACAAGCGCTGATTCCTCAGACAGCACCGACTTAGAGTCTCCTCACCGAGGCTACAACGGTGACCTGGAGTCACTCCGACCGGAAAAATTCCACATCAACACAGCCGGGGACTTCGGACCCAGCCGCCTTCACCCAACCGAAGACGCAACCCCGCAACACATGTCCGCCCGACAGCGCCCGCTCTTCAGTCTCCAGCAGACTTTCGGACCCCCAACTTCCGACGACGCCAACCAACAGCGGATGCCGTTCTCCCTCACCAAGTACCCAACAACCCCGGAGGAGTTCGACCCTACTCGGGTCTTCGGTCAAAAGCTCCGGAAGCGACCCAGCTCGACGAAGCTGAAGCTCAACGCCTCGCTGGCGGAGTCGGACGACAAGCTGAACAGCTACGTGGCTGACCGTCTCCGGCCGAAGAAGAAGACGACGCCAAAGCCATGCCGGCCGACGCTGAGCAGCGCGTACCCCACGACAACGACGACGCAGAAGACGACGACTGCCCCGCGCAACGTGACGAACTTGATCTTGAAGCCGATGGCCAACGCCACGGCCGGGGAGAACGGGGTGGCGCTAGCCTCTCCCGTCTCCCACGCTTACGTACAGAAAGGCGCGACGGTCTACATTCACTATAGCCCCTCTGCAGTGGCTGTTGCTGGCTCCGGCGGCACTGCTCTGTCCAAGCCACAGCTTGTGATCAAGTACTTAGAGAGGAAATAATTCACCACTGAAGTCCTCACGAGCGGCGATGCCGGGAATGAGGACTAGTGGAAATTTTAAACTTAGAGAAAAAGTAGGTGATTGCGAGGGAACTTTCGTGGCTATGAAATGGACCGCGTTAAACAGAAAGGAACCAAGCCACATCAGCTATTGCCAAATTTAATTGGGCAATTTAATTTTTTACAAGAAAACGGTGGTGCGGATTTTCGTGCAAATTTTGATGAAAATTCTCCATGGTACGAAGCAAATTCCTTAACATTTTCAAAGAATTCCGAACAAACGTTCTCTTGTAAAAAATGTAATTGCCCAGTTAAACTTGGCGATAACAGATGTGGCTTGGTTCCTGTCTGTTAAACTCGGTCCAAATATTACTTAGTATGGCTTTGATCTCGGGAAGGGTGGGTCTATTGAAAAAATGTATACCCCAAAATTCCTAATATTTAATGTACCACCGTCCACTGAAAGCGTTGAAAATAGTTCCTGGATAAAACACCGGGGCTGGAATTTTGTCAGCCAAGTGGCATCGTTGGGCACGAATCCTTGACTCGCGATCACCCACTGGAAAAAAAGTCTCTTGGATCTAGAGTTTAGACTCTTAAAAACTTTGACAAAAAAATACTCTTGATTCCACTGGATTTTTCCTTGAATCGAGAGCCAAGCTTCTTAATTTAAGCACAGTTCCTCTTGATTCAAGCAGAAATCTGATTAAATCCAGAGGATTATTTCTTTCCAAATTGTGTAAGAGTTTGGATCTTACCGCACCAAGAGACTTTTCCTACAAAGCCTTTACTTCTTCAGCTTGTCACTGTCTTATCAAAGAGGGTGGATAAAGCTTTTGTATTTTTCAATCACGTTGATCAATAGGTATGTGATATAATATGCTACTTCTCTTCAGTGATTGCTACGGTAAATTTTGAGAAAAAATCAGAATAATTGAAGAGAGCTTATTTGAAT
This sequence comes from Bemisia tabaci, assembly GCF_001854935.1. Taxonomy (NCBI): domain Eukaryota; kingdom Metazoa; phylum Arthropoda; class Insecta; order Hemiptera; family Aleyrodidae; genus Bemisia; species Bemisia tabaci. The sequence continues at coordinate 810,531 of NW_017547183.1, forward strand.
AAAGTATAGTGTCATGCACTTAAAATCTGAGAAAAAAACGTGGCCCTGACTTAATTTGGAGATATTTCATTTCGAATTTTAAGGGTACCTCAAGTAATGAGAGACATATGGTTAGGTATCGTATTTTCCTTAATTTTAAGCTTATCGTTAGACTATGCTTTTTCTGATATAATCAAAGCTAAAGGCTATACATGTTTCCCTTTCAAGCGAATCTTGCATTAGGCACTCGAAATAAACTCTTGGCGCTTTAAAAAAAATTATAAAGTTACCCTTGTAAATATAGACACCCTGCTCCTGAAAAGTCTCAATGAAAACAATGTCATAGATAACAATTGAGGGGAAGAACACATACGGAAGAGCTAATGAAATTAGCTAAATTAAAAACTACTTATTTACTTGAGCAATGAGAGACTTCCTACATATCTTACATTATTGAATACTGAATTATGTCATATAGAGCGATTTTCCCGGAGAGTTTATCAGACTTAGACTGCCTAGTAGGTCACACAAAGAGTTGCCTATTTATTATTTTCAAAAATTTAGCAATCACTGTTTGGCAAGAGGGGTGAACCTTATTATTTCTTCGTCAAATGATATCACTGATAAATGTCTGAGAGAAATTAGGCGAGACAATTTGTCTAATGGAGGGTTGTTCTTTAACTAGTTGTCAAACAGATGGTCTTCCTTCAATCGAATGATTCAAAACCTTGCCAATTAGTGATTTCTACGCTCAAATCTCAAGCTCTAGAGTATGCATCTTATGCATTAAGGGCAGCATAGAGGTCACGCTGAGTACTGCAAAAAAAGCTCAGATCCCAATTTTGCGGCTCTGCGTTTTTCAAGTTGGCCATCGTATGTGCTCATTTTGTGTTCAACGGTTCTTTAAACACATGTAAATATAGACTTTATATTAGTGTACGTACTATTTATCCGCAGGCTGTGATTGTAAATAGTATAGGTAATACTTCATCTCCTCCTTATGGATTTGCATCGCGTGATCAGGCTGATGGCACTTAGAGCCGTGCTGACTGCTGAGCGCCCAGATATATCAACTGCCGTGCTTGATTCCGTGCAGGCTTGCCAGATCGTCCCATTAATTCAAGACGCGCTGACACTGATTTAACCGGTTTATCGGAAATGTGGTAAACGTCTAGGGTATACGTCAACGAAGCCTCTCGCAAGTAGTGTGCCTGATTTACCTTGGCTCTGAAACTGGCAAGCTGTTGACCCAATGATTTGTTTACCTCATTTTGCTCCGTTACTGTACAGAATATTTATATGCTTGGCGGTTGACGTGAATTTCCGAGTATATTCAGCTATGTCCGCTGAAAAACCGGACGGGAGCAAAATTGATGTCAATGTTTTGTGAGGAGCAGTTGCTGGTAGTTGAAATGATTCAACTACCAGCAACATAACTTAGGACCTAATTCCTAGTCCTCCTCAATCAGTTTAGCTTCTCAAAACGTCCCAAATGATTTACAATGTGATTAAAAAAGGTTAAAGAGGGTCTCTAGCTTAGTACCATAAAAAGAAAAATTTAGAAAAAAAATTGAGTTAAAATCCAACTATATGGCTTTGGAAACAGATCTTGCAAGGAATCACAATTGGACCGGTTAAGCAGAAAGGAACCAAGCCACATCAGCCATTGCCAAATATAACTGGGCAATTTAATTTATTACATGGAAACGGTGAAGCGGATTTGTTTGAAAATTTCAGTGAATTTTCTCCATGTTACAAGGCAGATCCCCTAAAAATTTCCAAAAAATTCGCACAATTGTTCTCTTGTAGAAAATTAAATATCTCAGTTAAATGTGGCAACAGCCGATGTGGCTTGGTTCCTTTCTGTTAAATGCGGTCCCATTACTTGTTACAGAAAAAAGAAAAACATAAGAAATACCTACAAATGAAAAGATTTTGTAAAATTTCAAGGTGAACCAAATTCGTTTTTTCGTGTCTCGCACGTTTCCAGTTGATAATCATTGCAATCCTTTGCAAGCTTGTAGATCCTAAGATCTTTTCCAAAATGATATTATTACATTTTACTCAATGTTTGGGTTAATGTTGTCCCTGTCTTAATTATATTTAAAATACCTACGTTCACCTCCCTCAGTTACAATGTGAATTGTACGGGGCCTTACAGTGTGGAAGAGTTGATTAAGGAGCGACTATGCTTAAAAACTCTTTATTTTTGTAGCTATAATAGTAGAGATCGTAACTGATATTTTTAGTAAAGCCGAAAAAAATATTTGAGTTTTGCTATTTCTTATTGCAGCTCATAACAACTGAATGAAACTATCTTTCCCGTCAATATGTTAAAATAACAAGAGACAAATTTACTGGCTCTACATATTAGAGTTGCTCCACTTGTGAAAAATACGTTATAAATAGGTGTGCTGCATTATTCAAGCCAATTAACTCGACATTGCTAAAGTATTATTTGCCTGAAGATAAAAATGTTCAAAAAATTTTGTCGAGGCAAAAATATTTCACATTAAATATAGGTGCATAGTTCCTTTATTATTGGCTGGTGAGATCTCATGGCTCAAAGAATATTGAATAAAGATTTTGGAATTTTCAAGTGTCAACTCTAAAATTGACTTCAATAGCGGACGATGATATATTTTAAGATAAAGATGTATTTTTTCCTAATTATTCTAAGCAAAACCAATATATATTATTTAAGATTTGGAGAATAGAGTAGTACATGAATACGTGGATTTTTGTGAATGATTGAATGAAATGCACTATAGAGACATGAGTTTAGATGCGTTGATTAAATACGTTGATTATTTTAATGATATTATTTAAAAGATATTGTTGAGAAAAAAATGTAAATAAAGTGTAATAAATTCCTAATAGACATTAATTAAAATAAATTCTTAATCACGCCAACGTTTTATTTTGAAATCAAGAATTAAAAAAAAATGAAAAAAAGTATCCAAAAATGACTTATTTTGTACATAATTTGCATTTTACTTAGAATCAAACTGCTCTGTCCTAGGGACAGGAGAATGTATTTTTTAAATTTATTCTTTCCTTTTTTACCAATTGGCAACTGCATAAACGGATTAGGTTTTGGTTCTTCAAGTTGCAATTTTAAAGTCAGGAAAATTGTATGTTTATCCCAAAAAACTCATTTTGAAGAACGGGGATGCAGGGCCGGATTTACCTACTTGCCGCCCATGGGCTGTCTGTATTTTGCCGCCCCCTTCTCATTCGTTTTGGAACATCAATAAAAACCATCAAGTGAACGTGCCGGAGGGAAAGGGTTACAGGACTTTTGGTCCAATTTTTTTTGTCCATAAATTTTTTCGTCCAATTTATTTTGTCCACGACTTTTTGTCCTTGAAATCTGGTCCAAGTTAAATTCGTCCTGGTAAATAGTTAGTCCTACGCATTTGTTCGTCCAGTGGTATTAGGTCACATTTCTGTGGTCCAGTAAGGTAAAAAAGTTATGTCCAAAACTCACGTCCAATGAGGCCGTTTCAGCTATTTCCTTTCAGCTTTCAGCTACTTTCAGTCATCGTCTGAGTCTTCTTCGTCCGAGTCCGGTGGATCTGCGCGTGGCGTGTGCAACTTGAAGTGGTACGCACATGCTCGGAGGTACTTCTTAAGTGAGTTCGTGTCCTTGTAATGTTGGTAATTTCGGACGATGTTGGCAATCATTGCCTGATTGGTAGTGTACTTCTTGCTCACCGGTGGTTTAAAGCGGCGATGACCCCCCCGAGCCTGTGTTAACGTACGCTCTGTGTCCTGTTGAACCTTTTTAAAAGCGTCAATGAGCTTCCAAATGTTAGCATGATGCGTGTCGACGATTTGGTTGAATTTTGAGTGAAAGCCCTCAACTGCGTTGTTTGTTCTAATACGATCTGCCAAAACTAAGTTGTAGACGTTCCATGTTTCGGGAGGGAACAGGGGAGGTACCGCACGTCTTCTTCCCCGAGCTGGTTTGCCACGCACGTACGTGTGGTCAACGTACGTCGCAAATTCGGTTAAAGCGTCGTCTATTTCAAAAATATATACAGTCATTGAATTTTGAACGAGAATTTTACAATCACCTCTTCGATGTTTTTCCTTTCGATGTTGGGATTAAATTTAAGGGTCTCCATAGCTACGAAATAAATCGATCTTAACGCCAATCGATTCACACGCCACGCGCAGATCCACCGGACTCGGACGAAGAAGACTCAGACGATGACTGAAAGCAGCTGAAAGCTGAAAGGAAGTAGCTGAAACGGCCTCATTGGACGTGAGTTTTGGACATAACTTTTTTACCTTACTGGACCACAGAAATGTGACCTAACACCACTGGACGAACAAATGCGTAGGACTAACTATTTACCGGGACGAATTTAACTTGGACCAGATTTCAAGGACAAAAAGTCGTGGACAAAATAAATTGGACGAAAACATTTGTGGACAAAAAAAATTGGACCAAAAGTCCTATGACCGAGGGAAAGAGGTGCATAAGACGCGTTTACCTACTCGGGTTGGATACATTTTTTGAGAAAGCCCTGTCAACACTACTAGCAAAATTTCACGGATCTTTGCGCGAAAGCTAAGTTCCGTAAACATATCTCTGTGCAGACAAGGTCCTCCATTTACAAGAAATGAACCAAAAATTGAAAGAACAAACATAAATATGGTTTAATACTGTCTGCCGTACTGTCTGTGTCTGCCGCTGCGCCGCGCCGGGCTGATCGCACTGTGTTTGGCGCAATGCGTGAAGTATTCCTGCAGTCTTGTAGGCGATACGCGTTTCACGCCAACCGCTCCTGACCGCACTGTGTTTGACGCAATGGGTGAAGTATTCTTGCAGTCTTGTAGGCGCTAATATGCGTTACATGTCGACCGCCGCGCTGTGCTGAAGGCTTGTCCTTTTCATCTCAAGTCCTCGACGTCATCATTCCTCTTTGCGCTGAGCTCCTGGCCAAATTGCGTGTTTAGTTCCTCTCTTAACTCGACTAATTAAAGACGCTGTTTCTTTTATCACCGAAAAACGATAAAATTAGAAATTACTGTACTCTCAGAAAAGAGAGATTTTGTCTCCTTTTCTCATTGATAATTTTTTTTCTGAATCCGATTTTTTTATACCTACATTTAAAAAAATGGCAAAATTTTCCGCCATGGGCCGCGGCCCATTTGGCCACCCCCTTAATCCGGCCCTGCGGGGATGACAAAAATGATTGTAGATAGTCTTGACCTCAACGCCTTGTTCATCGAAATTTGAAGAACAGATGGACTTAGGCTCAAGTATTACTTGAACGTTTCTTTTAACATTCTACTGTAAGCCGGTGTAGAATGCATATCTGATCTTCACTAGTGATGAATAGTTGTTTTTGTGATACTCAAAGTATACGCTCAACTTGGACATATTACTTCGGAAATATACACCATTTAAATGTATGTTTGAATTGTATTTACTTCCCATTACTCCTAAAATTCACAAAGAAGTAAACGCAAGCTGTAGTTTAAGGCACAAATAGACCTGAATAGGTGTCTCAACTGTTGTCGCTCCTCTGAAGTCAGAGCGTTTCTCAATTCCCACATGAGCTCCAGAAGGTATATAGTTATACGGAGAACAGGGCTCACCTGAGTAGTGAGATACACTCTTACGTCAGAGGAGCATATGTCAAAAATCGCAGTTTGGAGGAAAAACTTACATTTAATTCACCATAAAGTAAAAACAAAAAAAAAGCACATAAAGCTTGAGCTGGTTAAAATCAACTTAGTAACTCTTCTGACAGAATTAATCAAGTTTAAGGCGATTAAAAGAGGTCATGGGCTATATTTTACCAAATGGAAAAAGTGGTTGTCTATTATCATTTTTGCATTTTAATTTTTGATATTTATGAGTATATTTCATATATTTACAGTTGGAATAGATGTAGATACTCGAGCTTATTTCACTTCAGCTACCATGATCATTGCTGTGCCTTATAATTGCACATTATTTTCCAAAAATACACTATATTTTGGCAAAAACATGAATCAGGCAGCTCGCAACACATTCTTTGGAATACCCGGGAGTGTTTTCCGTCAGAAATGAACTTAAGATTTCCCGACATAACTTCGTTCTTGCGCAAAATCACTCGTCCCTTCAGAAAATCCACCGCCATGAATTTAGATTATTTTCCCTCATAGGCGGCTACTTTTGTGGAAATTTTGAGCGAGAAAAAGATTGAGCGGTAGGTTGCATCTAGTCCAATCCCCAGTTTGCAAGATGATTCATTAATAAATCGACCTAATAACAGCAGACACTCGCTCACGGCGAGACAGGCCCTTGATCCGAAAAGGTGTCCGCGGTTAATGCTACGTTGCACTTGCGGTAATAAGCGGTGTCGGTCAGAAGTTCCAAATCGAAATACCGCCGACGATCAGGATGGTTGCCATTTCTAGCATCGCGAAATCAACCACTTAGACGTAGAATCGCAAGCTTGTCAACAATGGCCGTTAGTATGACACGCCTTGGTGATATTGATTTCCTCCGAGGAACTGTCTCGCCGATGGTTAATAATAAGTCGATGCATTCAATCAAGACGAATACTTTAGTGAAAAAAAGCTCATTTGAACCGTAGGGTGAGTCTTCTATTGCATTAGGATTGTATGCTCATTGGGGTTTACGAGTGATTATGTGCATTCACACAATTGTTCTCTGTCAGTCTTGCAGTTATAGACTCCTACTGCTGTACTAAGGAGGAACGCCGTATAAACATTCAAGAGTTGCCAACATTTCCTTCGATAAAATATTTATTTTTGAGGACAGTTATGAATATTTTCTCTTGAAATTTTCAGACACTTTAGATCAAATTACAGACAAAATTATCGGAGAAATTGGCAGAAAAAGATTCAAGAATTTTCCTGAAAATTAGTGATGTACTAGAGGAAATTCGGCAACGCCTGAAGGCTCATACGGGGTTTTCCTTAGCACGGCAGCCTAGTCTGGAGCATTCTTTTGTCGATAGAGAAATTCAAATTTTGAGGCGTTTCGATTCCTTTCGATCCTATGACGGTGCGTGGCAGGAGTGAGTCATAAATCAAACCTTTTACATTCAAAAAGGCCTCAGTGTCCACAACTGATGAGCTCTGGAAGTTGTAATACACGAAAAAAACCAAAGCTCAAAAGTGATGGTCGCTTCAGTGCTTTAGAACATGAACGGTACTGAACTTGATTCTGCAAGTGGGCAGGCCAGGCCTCGTGGAATCTTGTCTAATAGGCCCCGCAAATAACGTTTCGTGGCTTCGGCCATGAAGTATGTGTCGGAATAAAGTATCTAATTTATCTTGTCTGCGTGTATTATCCGGTGCAATCCTTAAGGAAAGAAAATTAATAACAAGAGACAAAGAAGATGCTGATATTATCTGGATTCAACGTCCATTTTGAAAAAGAGAGATGGGTGTATTGATGAGAAATTGAATTTCGCACACTTGCGAAGAAATCGCACGTAGTTTTTGACCTAAGAATGACGCAAATAGGATCAAATCCAATTTTGGACGAATATGACATGATGACATTACAAAAGAATGCTCCTTGATCTACAAAAAATTAGACTTACACTAAATTTTAAGAGTCGATTGAGGCAGCATTCAGTCCCCAAAATTTTGAAAATATTCAAATAACAGGCTGAAATCGAATAAGATCGACGCGCGTAGACGTATTTTTGGATGCTTCCAAAATTTGTCTTTTCACTTATTAAACGTACCTTCTCAAATTACACCTGTAAAAAGTTAGGATTAAAAGGACACAAATCAAATGGATTTACGATGATGAAAAAATTAGTTGAAAAAATGCATAAAGATTCATAATTATTTTCTAAAAGTTTTAAATCTAATGGATTGAATACAGTGGGTGAAAACTAAAAAGCACTCTCTATCAGTGGATATACGAGTATATTCAATGGTCTACCGACAAGTACAATATTTTCAATCGAATTTTGTATGCACGACCTAAGCTCGTTTTTCTCACAAAAGAATATTGAAAATCAACTGTTTGTGAGATGCTCTGCCTGAATAAATTTGATTTTCAGAGCTTTTAGATTTTGAAATCAGGGGAAAAAGGTATTTTATCTGCATCACTCAAATACATTGTTCTGAAGAAGAAATAGTTTTCTAATTCAAACTGTTTGTTACTTAATATGTTGCAGCAATATGGACGAGTTCGACCCAATTCACAAAGAAATCAGCTCCGATAATATTTCACCGACTGAACTCACGAAAAATAGGACATACCCCCTCCTAAAAATTGAAAGGGTCGAATCTCCGTTCGGGGAGGCTATTATATCTTCCATTCTCATAAAAAACATAACTAGGAAATTTTATCTGCCAAAAATTTACAACAGTAATCTCTCTGATGAAGCTTTGGAAAAAACAAATGACAACGTGTATGATCTCAAATATTTAGGACCGGAGGGAAAATCCCATAAATATGCAATCATCAGCAAAGCAAAGTTGAAAAAAAGAAATCAAGTGAAGTTAAAAGTAGAGTCAAGTGAGGAGGAAGGAAAACCAAAAAGAAAAAGAAGGTTAGCAAGAAAGAGAAGTCGGATGAAGATGGCGAGAAGGAAAAGAAAAATACAAAAAATTATACTAAGAAACCTGCTCTGAAAACAAACAACAAAAAACTCCAAAAAGAGTTACCTAAAGATTCTGCGGATGAGGAAGAAGAAGCCTTTTTTAACAAGAAGTAAGATATTTACAAAACTGCTTTGTGTATTTTGCTGTACTTAAAGAACGTGCCTTACCAAAACTATCGCTTTAGTAAGTCTATAATCTCCACAAAACTTGATAAGACGTTCCGTTGGCTATCAGACGGCCGCTGAGCCTTGCGGGAATATAGATGATACTCAATGTGTCAATAGTACGAAGATATGTTAGGGAGCACGGTCCGACTTCGGGGTGCACGACGGCAGTTGCCAGTTGCCTTGGCCCCTTGAGGGCGCCTCGCCGGCCAGCCCGGCCTTACTTACTTACTTACTTACTTACTTACTTACTTAATCTCCACAAAACAAAGGCCTTAAAAAAATGGACTGCTGATTTAATAGAGAGTATGCAGTATTATATTATCCTATTCAAAAAAGACGTCGGTTTTTGGGAGAAAATTTATTGCTCCTCGATCACAACAAGAACATTTTAGGGTGAAACATTGGTCATTAAATCAACCTCTTTAAGAAATGGAAAAGCATTTCTTCATACGTTCATTACCTCATACATACATCTCCCCTCCCCGGTTTTGTGGCAAAACTGCTTGGAGAGCATTTTTTGACTCTATTGCAAATTTATGTTACTTCGACTTTGAATTTCCCCTCAAAATAGTGTGGGTTGAGCACCACTCTATCATCATACTATTACTCGAATGAATATACCATAATTGTCTGACACCCTCTTCGACAAATTCATACTGAGGTTTATCTTCCAGAAATCCTCTCCATGACGTAATTATACTGAATAATCCGTAATTGTGAAAACGAAATGACTGCGGCAAATGTGCATGTATTTTACCCTCTCAATTCTCTTGATTTGCGTATGTTAGTACGAGCAAAACGTAATTATCATGAAAATTTGAAACGTGTCTTTAAATCAAGAGTGCGCTTTCTTTTGTAATATTGCTAAATTAAACTTGGAGGCTTGATATTTTGGTAAAAATCTCTCAAGTTCGTTTGCGAAATCTAATTGGGGAGGGAGGGGGTACGCAGGGAGTATTTTTAGAAGCTGGTTCTCTCCAGGAATTTGAAGATGAATTTGGAGATAAATTATGAGTGTTATAAATTTTACCTCCCACATTCTTCTATGCGTAAGGCATTTTCAAATTAGTCTCCATACCGTTGAAGATATAATTGAAGGAAGCTGGTAAGTAATAGCTCCTCGCTTGAAATTATTGCAATTTTTCGCGCAAATTCATACGCTCAGCATTTAAAGATTGAATCGTAAATTACCTTCAAAATACTTGGGAAGATTCGGACATTCTTTCAAACTGGGGATCTTTCTTTTCAGAAATGAAACAGCTCAAGATAGGTCTAAATTACTGATTGTCATCCAGGGTAAAATTATAAGCTTAAGCGGAGCATTGAATCGGTAGGCGTTGAGAAATTTTCTTCCTTAATAAGACACTAATGAATTCCTTCATCATCCTTTAGGACGTTTAAAGTAAAGGGAAAGAAGAAAAGAAGAAATATGACGTATGAGAACAATTTATTTCAGAAAAATTAATAAATCAAAGTGACAAATATTGAGCCTAACCCAGTAGAAGGCCCACCATAGAGAGTGCCTATATTTACTGACTTCAATAACGACAATTAATGCTCAAAATATGGAAATTTGTATCTCAGTCATCTATGGCGTTAAAAATTTTCTAACATTGTGTTGTTTTATATTTAGACCCTCCTTACTGTTATTGTGTGTCTTTCCTCCACTGTGCGGAATATTCTGCAGGTATTCAGGCATACATATTCATTAATTTAATATTTTACTTGGTCCTTTTTTTAAAGTAAAAAGAGGCTGGGATGTAGAACGTTACGGGCAAGACAGTATTTCTTTCTATTTACCCACAATAATAGGATATATGGATGTGCTTAGGATCAAAAAAGAGACTAAAGGTGACAGCTAAAATTTTTCAATCCAGCAAAAACCCAACTCAAGACAAGTTTCTGAATTTTTCTTTTTTATGCTTATTCCTGAAGCTGGAAGAGCAATATACAAAGGAAAAGGGGCATTGTGCTCTCCAAGATTCGCTCGTGTGAGAGAGAGGGGCCAGAAAATTGCAGGGGGGGGGGGGATAGAGGAAGAGGAAGGAAATTTCACGATCATAACTCTTTTTCAAATTTATAATTTTTCGTTTCAAATGTTATAAGCTCTCCCGAAGTTAGTTTTAAGGATTTGAAATTTTGGTTTTTTAATTTTTTGTACGCGCCAAATGGTACGAAATGAACTCCTCTTCGTTGAAAGACATATACCTTGTTTTTCACCGGAGGGCTTTTTTTGGTTCCATTATTAACAATACTGCATCTTTAAAATCTTGACCTTACTACTTGTATGTTACTCGTGGAGTTAGAGAGTCAGCATGCAACAGCGAGAGTAGGTAATATATGAAAAAAAACAAGGTCGAAGAGAGTGTTTTTAACTATTTCAGTAAAATTATCAGGTGTAAAATCCGCCTGAGACCCAGACTCCAGAGAAAGTTCAATGTTCTACAATGTGAATAATGCCTCTACTTTCTCTCTACAACATAAAACTTTTCCGATTGTCGTTAACGATAATTAGAGGCATAATCCAAGCATATTTTTAGGTCCACGCGATTGTTTTCAACTTTCGTTGAAAGCGCTCCTCCCGTGAAGAATGTCATAAGAGGCTTTTCTGGGATTAATTTATACACGAGGGCTTAAGAATATTCTCGGGTAAAACTCCACCCGGCGACTGAGAATAGCGAGTTGATCATAGTTCAAAGACCTAGCTGGTCCAACATTTCTTGATTGTGGTTTTCAATCTTTTGAAAGGGTCTTAATCCAACGTTCAAAAGTGCACTTTATTTTAAGAAGTAAAAAGTTCTATTATTGCAATTTAAAATGTCTCATTTATGCTGAAAAATCTAAAATTTTCGCTAAAATCCGCGTGAACGAATTTGTCTGTACTTGTTTTACAGTATGCGTTCTGAAATTACAATATTGTTCGGTCACCATAAATTCTAATGGTTTGAAAGCTTTGGATACCGCTTCTCGAAACACTTTTAGATCCCTATCAATTAAATTTTTTGATAAATTTGAAATGAATAAACTGGTCAAAATCCGATTAGAGAAAATCGTTTTTTAAATTCATGGAACGGAATAATGTCGGTTACCGTGTGATTTGATCATCACGAAAATTTGATTAAGGAGTATCACGGAAAATTTTTAGCGGGAAATTCAACAGGCCAAGGAAATTATTTAAATGATTATCAGTGACTGAAAGATGTTCTATTACTGCAAAGCTTTGATAACATTTACCGTACGAAACAGTTTTTACAGTTTTTTGAACTGAAGATTTTCTGGCATCTCCAGTTTTGAAAATGGAGCCAATGAACGAATAGGGAAAATATGAAATTCCTCAGATAATGAAAGAGGTACACATTATGAATTTTTTCTGAATCATGAGACTCTCGCTCGAGGGAGTGTAACTTTCCTGTAATTACAAAATATTCGAGTTTGCGATTATAATTATAAAGTTGTATTTAAGAATTGGACGATAATTTCGGATTAATGAAGGAAAAAAGAGGCGTGTCCCGTCTCCCGCACAACGCGCTCAGAATATTTTGTCAGCGCCTGGCGATTAAAATCCTCGAGGATATGGTCGCCGCAAGATATTTTGCGTCACAATGAATTGCAGGCGACTTGTTATCGCCGTAATTTCACAACTAACGCGAGTCAACCGGGTTTCTTCCAGGATGTACCGAGATCATGAGATTTTTGCATCAGACCTATTTCTTTTCTATTTTTATAATACTTTTTAGGCCTAATGCAAAACGCTCATGAATTCCTATGCAAACTAAAAGAAACGCGAATGATTGTGAAATTACAGCAATACAAAATCGCCTGCAATTTACAGAGACGCAAAATATGTCACATCGATCCTAGCTCGAGGGTTTCAATGGAGAATTTGCACGCAAATTTTTTATTGCTTCATCTGAAAGTGCCTGAAGAGCTGATTTTGCAGTATTTTTCATAATTTTTTTTCTACAATGGAAAATAGTATAAAAATAGGATTAAAAGTGAGAAAATGCACCGCTTAATGACGTCATCTGGCGGCATTTCCCATTTAAACACATGCATTTTCGCAGATTAGGTTATTTTGTCGTATTTTCTCCAATAATCATTCGATTTATGAACCAAGGGTATCCTCGTATTCGGCTCACTTGGTGGCATCCACTTTGACACGGAATTCATCAAATTTCAGACACATGCAAATTCTCCATTGCGCGGCGCTGACAAAATACTCTGAGCGCATTGTGCGGAACAAGCAAACACGCCTCTTTTTTTTTTTTCGTTACTCCAAAATTGTCGTTCCATTCATTAAACAGACTTTTGGATATTCCATATTTTCATCTTTCGAAGCACTGAGTTTTGGTTGCACTGAAAAATTAATGTTACGGGCCTTATAGACATACCGTCCGTTCCGGGATCAGAGGCCGAAAATTCCGGGTGCTGGAGCCGCAGCTTTGCATGCTCCGGGTGCTACGCCCGAAACTTTCAACCTCTGCGCCCGGAACTCGGACGGTATGTCTATATCGCCCGTAAGTACGGCTTCCTCGGCCGGAGTTTTTTTTTTCAATGTGTTTCATTGAACCTTTTCATCCCTATCCTTTTTCCTCAATCATTTTCCCCTCATTTTTCAACAACCACCGGTTTCAACCAGTGAGATCGCTCAATTTCCCTTTTATCTCCTCTGTCCATAGCTTTGTCTATCAGTCAACACGATTTTTCGTAAAACCGTCGGAATTTATGCTCTTTTTGGTTCCTTGTAACTAGAGAACGAATTATTGAAGAGTGTTGTGCGACTCGTCATTTTAAGGAAAATTTAATGTACTTTCAAAAAAGTTCTTTGCATTTTTTGCAGAAACCCTACAATTTTCTTCCAAAATGCAAAAATATATAAAAAAAACCGCACATTTTTTTAATACATTTTAGCGTCTTGGAACCCTTCTTCCTCCCTCCCTTCCGGTCTTCGGATCGTGTCGAAATTTTAGTATGTTGTTTTAGTATAACTCGAGAGATTTCCGCAAAAAAACATTTTGTTGCAACTTATTCCGGGTCGACCCCCTTTTTTCGCTATTTTGACCTGACTAATAGAAATCCTGCTGATGTGTATGTTTTGTATGTTGCAGGGTGATAGCGGAGCACCGTGAAGCGGACCCGCGGGGGGTGGAGGCGCTGCCGTACTACGGCGGGGCGAAGGGGAAGTACCTGATCATCCACCCGTCGGGGCGGACGTCCATCGTGGACCGGAACTCGGAGTTGCTAGGGCTCCGCGACGACGACGAAGAGGGCGGCGTCGGCGAGGCCGGCACCGACGAGGGCAGCACCTCCGAGACCGCCGGACCCTCCGACGGCGTCGAGATCAACCCCCCGCCGGATAACGCCTCCGTCGCCGAGGCTAAGCCCGTTGGACTCGCCATCGCAGGTACCGCCACTCCGACAACCCTATTTTCAATAGAGATCATACTTGAAATAGACTGTTAGTGACTACGTCATTCGATAGGTCGACATATTTGATGACTCGATTGTGAGCAAAAACTATAAACTCCATCTCAAAAAATTCAACCCCCTGATCATACAGCGAGAGAAAATTAAAAATACATGTTTTATAAAAATGATAAAACTATATTAACATGAGACTATAACAATAAAAACACACTAAAATACAAAAAAACAAATGGGTTTACAAGGCTAGAAGAGACATAGAACAACCAGGATGTTTCGGGCCAATTACATGCCCATTCTCAACTGGAACAGAAGCTAAAAAATGTAAATATTGAATGTGTAAATTTTTGCACTGATTCCTACCTCGGTCAGTTGCCTGCTCATTTTCTTGTTTTAATTTTTACATTTTGGGCGCTTCTGGGTACCAGATGCGCCCTTTCCAGCCGTTCGACTCCCCCGATGTAACATGTACTATACTACATACCATTTTGCCTTATGGGTAATGACGCCATTCTGGTACACCCGGGAAAATTTGATTTTCTTCTGCATCTGGTATTCGTAAAAGTTTTCGTGAAATGTTTTGCTTTTAAGCATAACAATCTCGCACGGACGTATTACCTGGTTAAACTATTTTGGGGCTTCGTTATGCTTAAATGCCTCATATTCGAGGTTGTAGTTTCAGATTGATTCGAAAAAATCACGAACAGTCACGTGATCTCTTCATTTTAGTGACGTATTACTGTGCTATTTTGTGATTGGTTCATTTTCTCGGCGCATCATCGTCAAGCGTCAGCTGTTTGCGGCTCTGGGTTGAAGGCAGAGACAAGAGACCCTCCACTGGCCTCCTAGCGACAGGTGGAAGCTTTTACTTTCGGGGTTTCAACAATTCCTTATGGACAATTATGAGCGAGCAACAGTCATCACCCTATTTTCGGCTGTTGACTTGCCTACATGGTCGATGATGAGCTTCGGATGACGTCATAAGCCAAACAACTTTCCCAAACGTCGGCCATTTTCGGCTTGTTTGCGAAACGAAACTGCCAACACGTTGTTGAACATCAACCATGTAGGTAAGTCAACAGTAGAATGCTGAAGTCCCGAAAGTAAAAGCTTCCACCATGGCCAAGTTACTAGTGGAGGGTCTCTTGTCTCTGGTTGAAGGTTTAAGGTTATGTCAGAGAGAATAGAAAGTTAGAGGCCCGACTCGATGCTAGGTAATTGAAACAGATGCGCTCGGAGCGCGCTCGCTGGCAACGTACGCAACTACTATTTTCTATGGTTTTCCAGAGACTAGCGGCGGGTATGTTGCTGCCGGACCACCTTCACGTAGGCAATTTGTTATACATCGTCCGTCCGCAATACTCTCGCTTGGCCGTATGAAAACGTTCCTCGCATGCGCAGTGTTAAAGAAGCGCCCTCCAACGCTTTGGCGTTGGAACTGCTTGTTTTAGCTTCTGTTCCAGTTGAGAATGGGCATGTAATTGGCCCGAAATGTCCTGGTTGTTTTATGTCTCTTCTAGCCTTGTAAACACATTTGTTTTTGTATTTTAGCGTGTTTTTATTGTTGTCTGCATTCGGGCTATTGTGTCTCTCGCTCTCTTATCACCATGAGGCTATATCAACTATATTCACCAGGGAAGGATTCACCTGCTTGCCGCCCATGGGCCGCCTGTATTTAGCCGCCCCCCTCTCATTCGATTTGAGACATCTATCAAAACCACCAAGTGAACGCATCAGAGGGAAGGGGTGCATTAGACGCGTTCACTCGTGTTGGACACATTTTTTGCGGAAGCCCTGTCAACACTGCTAGCAAAAGTTAAGTTCCGTAAACCTATCTCTGCGTGGACAAGGCCTTCCATTTATAAGAAATGAACGAAAAAATTAAGAGAGAACGGACATGAATGTGCTTTAATAATTTTAACTTCCATCGCCGCACTGTGTTTGGCGCAATGCTTGAAGTATTCCTACAGTCTTGTAGGCGCTGTGCGTTTCATGCCGATCGCTGCTGAACGCACAACGCAACGCACTGCGTGTTTGGCGCAATGCGTGAAGTATTCATGTACTCTTGTAGGCGCCGATGCGTGTTACATGCCGACCGCCGCGCCGAGGGCTTCTCCTTTTCATCTCAAGTCCTCTTCATCATTGCTCTCTGCGCCATGCCGTTCCAAGCAATTTTATGTGTTTGATTTTTGTCTTGACTCGACTAATTAAAGGTGCTGTCTCTTGTATCACTGAAAGACAACAAAATTAGAAATTACTTTGCTCTCAGGAAATGAGAGATTTTGTCGCATTTTCTTGTTTGTAATTCTTTTTCTGAAACCGATTTTTTTTCTTACATTTAAAAAAATTGCAAAATTTGTCGCCCCCCAAATTTGCCGCCGTTGCCACCCCCTAAATCCGGCCCTGATATTAACAACTATTACATCTCCACAATTCTGATATGACAAACTTATGAAGTTTAACTGAACTCAAATTTTACCTGAAACAACATTTATGTTGTTTATATTTCGTTTCCTATTAAAATACATTATGCTTTGAAACGCGGTAATCAGGGATCATTAGCGGCAATCATTAGACCTGAATTATTTTACCTCGATGTTTCGAATGACGTAGCCACTAAATTGTTTTATAAACAGATTTAATCAAAATCAGCCTAGGGGATCGTTTATGAATTACGTGACGCTCTAGAGTAGGGATGGGGGAGGACAGCGTCACGCACTTTTATTTTTTGCAGGAATTCCATGAAATTACTATACCATAAGCTTTCTGACCCCCCTTAATTTTTATGCTTGGTCACAGTCCGTTCTATCATCCTACTGTGAGTCGATTTTCATGGTTTTTGTGGCTATCGCAATGGGACGTTCTCTTGAGCTCGCTCTATTCAGATTTGGGGAATACGATCCAGGTTTTTATAACCCGTGATAAAGTTGTGAATTCTCCCATTTACACAAAATGCATATTTATATTCATCCCTTGTCTCAGTTTCTCCTAAAGATCTTCAGGACTGATTTCCATGATTAGACTCTCGATGAGAGAAAGTCCCTCGGTGAGCCCGCTCTATTTGATGAACTCACGGGGTCCCGCTTAGCGGCCAGGGGGCTTTCCCCCTAGTCTATCATATTTCTCTGCGAAAGCTATAAAGATTAAATTAATCTCTCCCTGAATCATTTTTTTTGTAATCACAAATGGGGATCTGAGGGGTTTCTTGATTTTCATAATTCTTTTTTGTTTTCTAGTCAAGGAGAGGGTTGATAACTAACTAATAAGTCGCTCTTATAGCGCTTCTGTGCGCTCTGCGACACCCAACCGCCACTGATAGCGATCCTGCCAGAGCTCCTCCGGCAGATCGCATCTCCTCATTTCCTGCCTTATTCCCCCAATCCACGATTTGGCAGTGCGTCCTCTACGCTTTCTGTCAGGAGGGGCCCAATCCAGAACCTTCTTAGGCAACCTATAATCCCGATACCATCCCGAATGTCCCAGGCACTCTGTTTGTTTTTAGTCTTAGTCTCCAATTTTCTTGTGTTTTGTTTTATCGTTAATAACCACCACGTATCTATGTTGTAGGTGCTGGTGGGGTTGCTTCTTCCAAGCCCGTGGCAACTGCTGTGGTTGGCCCTGGTGGGCTGGCCATCGCGAATCCCCGCGCCACCGCCATCGCCGGCCTGGCCGGCGCTGAGCAGCTGATCGGGATCGGCGGCAAGAAGAAGATCACCCTAGACGTCAACTCCGGGAGCACTGGATCAACCTCCGGCACGACCGCGGCCAAGTCCCGGGACATCCGTTTCAACAGCGAGCAGCCCCAGGGACCCGCCCAGGACCAAGCGCAAGACCAGACCCAGCCTCAGGAATCCCTGCCCAAGCAATTCAGCATGATCGGCAACTCCGCCCAGGACTTCAGATCCCTCCCCAGGGTCATCTACTATCCGATCACCCTATATTAGTCAATTCTCGCCCTAGTAAAAGTCTTTAGTCAATCAAACATTATACGTGTTCTTCTTGTGTCCTATTTCAAAATCCCCAACGAGAGCATGGTAGAGAGAAAACAGGTATGGGCATTGAATCTCTTCGCCTCTGATTGGCTCGTCTGACTCGTGCGTCACAGGTGTCAGACGCACAGGAGCTCTATCGATGTGTCGGTAGAAGACAGTCGGATTCTTATTTTCTCTACATGAGCTCTGTTAATGTGTTAGTGAGAGGACATTCGACTGCTCTAAGTCACTGCTCGCAAACTTTTTGTCCCATGACGCTCTCACACAGCTACGGCGTTCATACCTGTTTTGTCCTACCATGAACAAATGATGGAACTCAATCTCAATGTAGACATTTTTTAACGTACAATTCGTTTTTTTTTTTTTTGAAACTTTTGAAAAACTTTCTGATTTGTTTATGGACTGCAGGCAAAATTCAACAATATTCATAAACAGAAACTGTGCTGTCTAAAAAAAATAAATTATTGAAGTATATTTCGCAACTTTGGATTTGTTTCCATATCAGAGGAACGACTATATAATACGATTACTCTTAGAAAAAATGACTTTATTCTTCATGAATAAAAAAACGTTTTCAGGTAAAGAATTTTCGTAGAGTTGAATCGAAAAAAATCGAAATTTGAGATGTCGATAGAAAACTCTTTCTGGTGTCCTAAAGAACCAATTACGAGCATCGAATTGGCTCATTGTCGTGCCAATGGTAGGCGTAAAATTGCATCATTATCTGTTAATTGGACGTATTTCTGTCAAACGGAACTATGTGCATTACGACTTGAGCCCTGTTATGCATGTATTCTGATGGGTCTCAGGGCTCGTGTCTTAATGCACATAGTTCCGTTTGGCAGAAATACGTCCAATTTTGCATCTTGAGCACGACAGCAGAATCATAATTCCTCTGTCTGAACACTTTAATTATCAGGAAAAACGGAGCTACTTGATGAAGTATACGCTCTAAGAAAAAAGTTACCTCAGGAACCTGAGAGGTCCCATTTCCTGTCACGACTCTGGAAAAAACAAAATGACACACTGACACTTCAATTCGACCACATTAATTCACTCTCGTCGAAATAATGAGAATACCTCTTCACACGTGACGCGTAGCGCGCAGCGTGGCCGACCAGCCACGGGCCAAATGAGTTAACACTGATTCATACGCGCTTGAACCCATGTGTCGCGTTGCGTTCGTCTACGGAAGCGTCTGAAACATACATTAGCGTCTTGACGAGGTGTTTAGTGTGTAATTGTTCCGAGTGGTGACATACAGGTTAGCAGAGCTGTTGTAATCGTCCATGCCTCTTCGAGATTTGTATCGATCAATACATTATTCGGCATGTTTTCTGCCACGCCCGGGGTCAGGCGACAGTTCGCCGCTGCGATAACATGTAAGTTTATGTCGTATCATCACACTCTCTTAATTTCATGAAAGTTTCTGGGACGCAAAATGAACCGAGTAATGTAAAAATAAGCATACCATGAAAAATAGTTGATGATCACGAAAGAAATTGACGCAGTCTGTGCATTATTTTAAATGACATTTTCTTTTCAACACGACGTTTTGAAACAATTTTCAGGCTTTAAAAGATCCATCCCTTTTAAATCTGTTCTAAGGGGAAAATGTTACTAACGTAATCATCATATAGTACCTTTTGATTCTAATAATCGGTGAACAAGTTAACAACTATATCGGAATTTCTGGCGATAGCAACAGAAAGCCCTTCTCAAAACTGACCTCACTTCCTTAGATTTTTAGAGGCCGTTCGGAACACATCCCAGTTCAGTGAATACGATATTGATAATAAAGCTATAAAATCTTTCCGTGAAGATTGTATGCGGCGACATCGTAAAACTCGGACTCTTTGTTGATAACATAAACTTTCCTCTGTCCTCTCAGTAAAACTATCGCTAATTGCTAAAAGTATAAATGTGTCTTTTAATAGATTGGTAATTCATAAAATAGATTTTCCTTTCTGTTAAAGTGGTTCTGGGTGTTTCACAGATAACTTGCAAAAACATTGACTGCTTTATACTTTTAAGCCTCCCTTTTGCACAGTTTTAGCTTAAAAATCTAAAAACTTACTCTTATCCACTGTGTTATATCAAAAGACTGGGTTTGAAAAAACTGATTTTTCAAAGTTCTGATGTATCAATAGAAAGGTATTCGTGCGAGAGTTTATCATTTCAAAAAAAAAAAAAAA
Source organism: Bemisia tabaci (assembly GCF_001854935.1). Taxonomy (NCBI): domain Eukaryota; kingdom Metazoa; phylum Arthropoda; class Insecta; order Hemiptera; family Aleyrodidae; genus Bemisia; species Bemisia tabaci. The sequence continues at coordinate 830,883 of NW_017547183.1, forward strand.
AAAACCCTGTAAGTATGCGAGGTTATGATCAAGAGTTGTTGACAAACATACCGTCCTAATTCCGGGTTCGGTGACCGAAGTCAAAGCTTCCTACTTTCGGAACTTACGGCAGCAGTACCCCTTGCTCTCATCAATTTTCATTAGGAAACTGAGGTGTGTGTATCTGACGAAACATTTTCTTTGATTTTTCTTTTGCCCTGATATGAGATAAAAAGAGTAAAATGTTAGGGTGAAATTGCACAGTCACAATCTGGTAAAAACTTGAATTGCTTGTGTAAGTTTTGCAATCTTTGAATGGAGTTATGTGTTATTTCTTCAGAAAACGGCGAGTTATGGCTCCCCGATAGTAGGTTGCTCTTCAATATGCATCAGTGGTATACTAACGGTTCTTAAAAGCTCAAAAATACTTCATTTGGTTCAGATACCATGTATTTTGTCCCTTATATTTTCATTTGATCCTTCTCACCTTTTCAAATCCGATTGAAGAAGCAACACAAATTAAGATCCTACAATTATGCATGCAATGATCTAGCGGGTATGACAAAGCATACATTCCTGCATAATTTTAGACATGAATGTGCGCACACCCAGTCCATTATTATTGACATTGTGACACACATTCATACTTTAGCTCTAACATTTTTATCGATAGCATACTTTTCACAGAGAATTGGCCAAAAAACTACTCCAGCCACATAAAGAAAGCGTAATCATTAGAGGTTAAGGAGGTTATCACTCGCAAAACACCGGAGTGCAATTCAGTTTGATTCACGCACGACGCTAGACGTAGGCAGCATTGCGGAAATATTTCGTGGTGTCGAAATGAATTGATTGACCTTGTGGTGTTGGAATGATGAGCTCTTTATTGTCATGCGGTGAAATGCGTTTCCATTCATGATATGAGATTTGGATGCTCGTCATTGTTGTTAAATGGTCAGTTGGACAGTCACATGTCACGAACTTCATGTATTTTGGCAGGATACACAGAAATTTATCCGAAAAGAAGAATAAAACAAGCAGAGATATCCAACACAAAGTGTTGATATGGCGCGTCAATAATTCGTACCTTGGATGTTGCACACTTGTCACAATAAAGGAGCCAAAAAATCCTGTCATATCTCTAAGGCACTCAGGTTTGTGATCTAAAACAAATGTGTACACAGTTATTGTAAAAATGAGACGATTTTATTAACATTATATTTATAGACTACATAAAAACTGGACATATATGAGAAAATGATACATTGTTTATTTATAAAAGAATACTGAATGAAAAATTTAAAAGATATAAATTTTAATAAATATTTGTAAAATTTACAAGTTATCAATTTGTTATGAAGTTAAGAATTTGTACTGATAAAAATTGGAGAAGTGTGTCATTAATAATCTATTTCCATTCTAGAGTTGGATGCATTTACATAGACAGCTTCTTGAAATAAGGAAATTTTCGTGTCAAATATTTTGACTCTGCGGCCAATATGCTCTTTCTGAATTATATTAACATTGGCGTTCCATAAAATAAGATTAAGTTTATTATCAGCATAATCTGTAAGTGTTACTGCTCTGCGTTCATATGGTTTCTGATATGTATTTATGCCGGAGGAAGCAGAAAATACTTCAGTAACAGTGCCTTCGACATGAACAATAGTATTTTGGGGAATCAAGTTATTATTAATGTCTTCAAATGCAGCAAAATTGTGAGTGACATCAGGCAAATTGACCTTGTTTTTGCTGACTCGTTCGATTTGTGTTTTCTGGGACGCAATTAATTCATAGGGATGACTTGTTTTATTAAAGAGTGGTGCAGCAGGCTTTACTATTGCCTTCGATATTTGATAACTTTCATTCAATTCTAAAATTGAGGCTAATTTTTCAGCTTGTTCATTGAATCCTGTTAACAGAATGGGCCTGTTGCAAACTTTTGCTAGAGCAGAATGAAGAGTTGTTTCCTATAGATAATGCCTCAAAAATCACGATGAGCGCATCGGCAAAGTCTGAAATGCACTCATAAATTCACAATCTGCGTAAGAAATTTGCGTTATTTTGAGCTTCCCGCTTCAAAAACGATACTACTGCACAGGTGAACATTTTGTTAGATGAGTCCCTCCATCGTCGGCAATATTCATCATGGCCGACGCTTGCGCAGTTCCGCGAGTAATTCGAGGAGAGTTCAAGATCAATTAAGGCGGGCGAGGAAAATATAAACGTAAACACGCCGATTGTTATCTGATTTAATCCTGTTCAGATGTTATCTCGTCCCATCACACGTGTTTTGGCGGACTGGCGTCGGCCATGATGAGTATTGCCGCCAATGGAACGGCTCCTCTAACAAAATGTTCACCTGTACCGTAGTATCGTTTTCGAAGCGGGAAGCTCAAAAAACCGCAAATTTCTTAGGCAGATTGTGAAGTTGTGAGTGCATTTCAGACTTTACCGATGCGCTTATCGTGATTTTGGAGGCATTATCTGTAAGAAACAACTCTTAGTTTTGCTCTAGCAAAAGTTTGCAACAGGCCCATTTGGCCAGACATATCTTGAAGGATGGACTTAATTATTAGTCCATTTTTCTGGGGGCTTTTATAGGAAGCAAGACTGGTAAGCGAGACTACTTTACCAATTATAGGCTTTTGATTTTTGTCTGTGTTAATTTGTGTGATCGGCATGTTTACGTCTACTGCAGACTCATCTAATGTTTATGAAACATAATGTACAATATAAAATAAGAAATGAATTTTGAAAATAGTTACATGAAAAAATGAAGATATAGAAATCAATAGGAAAGAAATGTCATTACAGGAATAAAAACCCATGATACTTGCTGATATTTTAACTCTTCAATAATTATAGAGAAACAGAGGAGAGAGCATGTTATTTAAGAATAGTACATACATTTCATGATTTCTTTGAGCCTGTTTCTGTCCATCAGTGATAAGACACGTAATTACTATTCGTATGATATTGAACATGAATGAAACCAAAAAGGAGGTAACCAGGATAGACGATACTGCCATGCCAAGGAAGAATGTTGTATGAACATTAGGGAGTTGCCTAATTTCCTCCAATAAAATGTTTATTTTTGACGATAATTATCAATATTTTTTCTAGAAATTTGCAGACTTTTATGATGATATTGCAAGCAAAAATACTTGAGAAATTGAAAGAAAAATATTTACAAACTGCCTTGAAATTTAGTGATTTGTCGAAGGAGATTTGGCAATGTCTGGAGGTTCATATGGCGTTTTTCCTTAGCACGGCAGAATAGTGGAGAAAATATTTTGAGGGTGGATTATTTTTGGTCAGGCATATTTTCATTGGTTTGGAAAAGGAGGCTTAATCATTGAACACATCCTCTTAATTTGTGTTAAGGTACAAATAATTAAATGATCTAGACAAGCACATCAGCGATGCACAGTTATGCATAACCACAGTTGATTCATATTTTACATTAATCTATTTCTCTTGAAGCAAAAAGAATATTGTATGTTATATTTTAAAAAAGTAATATTTTGACTGTGAAACTGTAAATATGCGTATTTTGGTTTCAGTGTTTCAAAATTTCTGCAAAAATTTCATATTTTAAAAGGAGACAAAACCAACATCATGGCTTGAAGATTTCATAGAATATTCTTCATAGAAAAAAGGAAAATCATTGAAATTTTGAAACCATGATGTTCAGTAGTTTTCGAAGTAGAAAATAAAATGTGCCAGGAATTCTGCAACGCTGCAAATGGAGATATGTATTGCTGCAGTTACACCATCAACTTACAAGTGTATATTGTATTCGCATTTAAATTTTTTCTTACCGTTAAAATGCCAGGTACTCTTCTTATTGTTATCTTGTTCATCAACTTCGGAGATGACATCGTCAATATCAGTATCTTCTGGAAATATGATTATAAAAGAAAAATACAGATTACGACGGCAAATAATGATTATTATAATGTAAATGATAACATAGTAGGCAGATAGGTGAGATGTGATTTTACACTCTCAATATTGCTCAGATGCAATTTAGAAAGTATCTTGACTAAATTTTCATGAATTATTGAATGCAGAATTAATTTTGAAAGGATTGAATGCAGCAGAGTTGCAAAAGTGACATATCTATGTTTAAAATTTGAGGTGGGATAATGGCGGCTTCTCAAGAGCAACGAGGTAGGCGATCTTTTGCACCAACGAACAGAAGACTGATGGCGAAAAATAACCAATCAGAACCTCCCAAAAAAAAGAATTTGCCTAAAAACGGAACTTCGTGGTTCTGCGCAGATTTACCAGTCAGACACGACATCTCGAGGTGGAAAAAAACTCGCTGAAAGCGAATTTTAGGAATCAACACAACTTGACGTAGAGACATGATTGGCTAAAAAATACAACGGTTTTTGATACATCGGAAAATCAACCAAAAATCGGAGACTGGGCGAAACGCTCAAGGTCGCAGAGGTATAGGGAATCCCATAGCGAAAGCAACGGAACGATTGTAATATCATGGGGAACTCCGTTCCCATGACAAAATCATAGTACTCACGTTTAAAGGGTTTTCTGCTTCGTCATGTTGAAGTTTAAGCACCTTGCGCTGCGGAGTATTTTTCTCGCTTTGGAAGTTTTTTCTTTTTCTTGGCGCTACTTTACGAACCATCTGCAAAAAAATTATTTAGCTAAGATAAGCATTTCACAAAAAAAAATTTAATTCTCATCTTCAAAGCATTGGGGAAAAATTAGATATGAAGAAAAACTTATGGCTTGTTGATAGAGGATTGAAAAATACAATGTTAAATGCCATCCATTATATTACCTACATGCTGCCGATAACAAATAATGCAGGAGGAGTTTTATTTGGAAAATCATCAAAGGTTTTGGAAGAATCAATTCATATGTCTTACTTAAGAAAATTATTGAATAGATGAAATTAAAATTAAACGGTCACAATGATTCAATACTATGTGATGGTGCGCTGAGCAACTGTGAGACTGACGAGTTGGCCAGTGAACCAGTGAGCTCTGGGCATCGCTACACAACTGGCTTAACCGCAACAACGCAATTGCTGGAATAGCGGCTGGATGTCTACTTTTTTGTCATACTCATGATGGCATCATGCAATTTCGTACTTTTAAGTCGGCTGAGATTAACAATGCATCTAAAACGATACCTCAACAATGGTATTGATCAAGTCTGGTTGTTTACTGTGGTATAATTGATATACAAACCTAGTACTGACATGTATGTTTCGAATAAGTTTCACTTAACCCCATGATAGAAACTTGTATCAAAATTTCCAAAGTATACAGCATGATCCATCACTTAGATTGAAAATAGCCCCAATATTGATATGTTCAGTAATTAGTGACGTGAACCAAATGGGCTTCCTTCCAAGAAGGGGTTACGGGACTTTGGTCTAATTGTCACATTAAATAAATAAGATGATGAAAAATTTTGATTCTTCATTCAAGGTGATATTGCCCGGTGGATTGAAGGTAATGAGAATCACATGTTCACTTATTGATGCAATAGCACTACTCTGATGCCATAGTGGGCTGAATTCCCTTGTAGACAAAGAGCCATGTATAAGACGAACTGTGGATGATAAATACAGCAGTAAATATAAAATAATCTTACCGTGGATGTTGCTGGATGTGCAGGAAGACAGATGCACACTTGAAACTTTCAATAAAACGATGAAAATCACGCAAAAGAAAAGAACAGGACTCGAAAAACGAAGCTCGGAATCTACTCGCAAAAATGGCGGACAGACATAGCAGTGAAATCGGGAACTAGGCAACGGCGAAGAAGTATAGACAAACTCTAAGAAGATGAGCACACCAACCGATAAAATGGGGTAAATGCGGAGGCAATCAATCATGACGTACATAAGGGATAACCAATGAGAGCAAAGTAATCAGACGGTGCAATTCTTGCTTTACGCAGTACATGACCCGATTATAGCACGCTTTCATATGACACTCATGGTTTCTCGTGACTCCTATTCATCATTTGCTGTTTCAACGGTGGATTGACTCTATACGGTTGGAAATCGGAAAGGAATGCGACGAAGTGGCGAAGTAATACATCACCAATTTTATACTTGGATCCGGGCTGAGGATCCCGGCATCGCTTGGCAACCGTCATTAGCTATTGTTCGTCGAGACGCCGACGCAGTGAGCAGGAGCGTGGGAAAGAGAGGGGTAAGTGGATTCCTGTATGAGCCACGTTTAGCTAATGGTCTATTGAGTCTCGAGGCTCATCACAGATTGCACTTACACAGATTGCACTATCAGAGCACGGGTACCAACTTTTGGAAATTATAACCGAGGTTACAGATCTGTCAAAGCAACGTTTTGAACAAAACGGAGGAGTTAAATTCTCATTTCGAGAGTGCCGACCTGCTCAGCCATCCTCGAATCAATTCGCTTGATTCTGCTTATATATGCATAATTTAAATCAGCGCGTCGCATTCTTAGGCTTTTTTTGAAAAAACCAAGTAACGTAGACTCTTGGTATTCACTGCACATAAACTAATGAGCCCCAGAATGAGAAACAACTTTAAATCATAATTATTGATGGATAAATAAACTTTTTACACGCTTTGGAAAATCTCAGAAGTTCGCGGTAGTCACTTTTCGGTAAGGAACTAAGGGACTCGGTTATTGTATCGAGTAGGGTTCGAAACGATCGCAAAGGCGGTATACTACGTATACGCGCCAATACCATGAAAGAATACACTATGATACGGGGTTATCAAAAGTCACGCACCACTGGCCAAAACTTTAGTTCTAATTGGACGTATTTCTGTCAAACGGAACTATGTGCATTATGACGTGAGCCCTGCTATGCATATATTCTTATGGGTCTCAGGGCTCATGCCTCAATGCACGTAGTTCCGTTTGACAGAAATACGTCCAATTAAGATATTGATTCGCGGTTTGTAACGTTTTCCCCCATATTGAGAGGGAAACTTTTTTAGGTACTTTCCAGTTTTTGACCCCCTCAGGGAGAGGGTGGCAGGGTGCAACTCAAAAATTTCAAATCGCCAACCCCCTCGTTGCCAGTGGTGCGTGACTTTTGAATGACCCTGTAGATTTAATGGGTGCGCGGCTAACCTATTACTGATATGCATTGAGCTACAGCTGGTTGTTAAGTATGGGTTGGAGGATGGGACCCTATCGCAGGATTTTAAGTACCTCCCGAATTTAAGTGGAAAAAAAATAATAATTAAAATACAAGAACAATTAATGTAAAAAAACCATATTTTCAAACCAATTTTAGCTTATTCTCGCATTAAATCTTATACTTGCATGTTTTTCGTGACCATTGAGATTCGGGCTATCGCGTCATGCTCTTTTTCAATCATACTTATCCCAATTCTGTACCCTGGTAAAAATTGGCGATAAGAACTGCGTTTCAAAATACCGTAGGAATTCTTAAAGCCGGCTAAAGAAGGCTACAGAAAATCATATAGCTGGCTGAAGAATGCGGAAAAAATCATACGGCCGGGCTATACGAAGCGATAAAAAAGTATGCAGCCGGGCTATAGTTCCTATCGCCGGGCTTTACACTTTATCGCCATCGATTATAAAAGGCTATAAGAAATTGTGTAGAAATTCGTGTGCATGCTTTGAAAATCATTAAGTTTGATACGGAACCACCTTAATATTTACAAAACACACATAATATTTTCCTTTAATACACATTTTTTTTCATTAATTAAAATGAGAATAATCCATACAGGATGTGCAAACATTTCAAAATCATGAGTTGAATAACGCTGACTCCGCCAGATTAAATATTAGAGCCTTACACAAAGCGGAGCGGCGACGCACTGGCGCCTACAAACCTAACAGGGATACTTCACGCATTGCGCAACGCGTGAAGTATCCCTGTTAGGTTTGTAGGCGCCAATGCGTGTTTCGCGATGGCTGCCCGCCTACCACGGCGCTTGAAGCAACTATTTCACACCAGAGGTATTGCACAGTATCATACGAAACTGAGGGCGCTCTAATATATTAGTAATGGCAGGCATCCATCAAAAGAACGGAGCTTTCCTCGCAAAATAAATCAAAATACTACGGCCCAAAAAGAGAGCAGTATTGCAAAAATTCACTAAATCCTAGCATCCGTAATTAGTAACGTTTAGCATACACTTTATCGCCTGGCTGTTGCTTAATCGCCATCGGCTATAAAGGCAATAAGAAATTGTGTAGCCGGCTATAGAAGCTATTGGAAATCTTACAGCCGGCTGTAGGTCTATGTTATTTTGGAACACAGATTCTACTGCCAATTTTTTACCAGGGTAAGAATAAAGCAGTTGTATCATAGGAGAATAATGTGCCTAAAATGTTTGTACGAATAAAAAGGGTACAACCATACAATATTTTAAACTTAGACTAGATTCTACCGGAGAAAACATTATTTCTGCTCGTTATTTAAGCTTTGACTCAAGCTTCACAACTTCAATTTTGGTTATGAAAGGCACACCTCGAAAAACACTTAACGAGAGTATAAGGACACCTTTGACATTAGCAGGGATTGTTCTTTTTCATGATTTGAGCCAGCTAATATAATCCAAAAAGACGCGTCTGACTAATATGCGCGAAAAATATACCATACTTAATAGAAGCTATGCTTTTTTAGAATGAACTAACGCTTCCTGACAAAAAAAATAAGAGTCGGTGTATGTAATGGCCGTAGATCTAAAATGGTGTAAAAATAAAACGGCATGTGCTCTATTATGTAGGTAAAACCACACCAAAATCAGTTGCGCATTGGGAAACGCACGTTGTATACAAATACAATTACACACAATCGAGCGTATTTGGTGCTTATGAAATCAATTTTTCTGTATCTGTTCTCAATTAGAAGTTTTCTTGAGAACTGATTCAGGTGCGAAAGTCGTCACGAGTGGTATACTGGAGATCAAACGAAGATTTTGTTAATTTTTCTGTGTAAGACTTTTGCCAGCCTTAAATTCACTGAAACAAATAAACAATGAGTAATGAACACTTACACGCGCTAAGCACCTATGTTCTCGCCACCGGAGTTCAAGTGCACGGTATTTTCATTTTTCACTCGTGAATATAAGTGTCTGGTCGTCATTGTCCAGTCACCGTGGCCTCTTCAGTTCTAATTATCAACGATACGTCAATTTTATTAATCGCCGGTAATTCCTCAAACGATGACAGTAGCGGCAATTTATATCAATAAACTACAAATGGATGTCTCATGACTACAACTGTCCGACAGGAAAAAATTAAAATTTGGTTTTGTTGCGAAAAAACTGTTTTTAGGGTTTCACGCATCAAAATGTCTTACGAAAATTGTTCAACATTTTGAAATAAATTAACGATGTGAGGTCAAAGTTATACATTTTCTTGCAATTTATTTGTTAAAATTGATTTCAATGCTCCTCGTGTAAAAAGAGTTTTGTAAAATTAAAACAAAAAATGGTATTGATTTTGTGCAGAATGCCTATGCAGTCGCTCGTAAATTTTGTTGTCAGCTTGAATGCTGATGTATGAATTTCATTTCTAGTGAGACTGGTTCCTGCATCTGCATGTTGGCGAACGCATTAGAAGCCTCTTCATTTGTTGCGAGAGTACTTAAAATTCAAGTCACTTCCATGGTTGAGTGACATAGAACATATTGGCAAACTCCAGCTGTCGTCTGTCACAGCAGCTCCCTTCCGATTTAGGGGAAAATACATTTTGAAAATTTATAATGCAGAAACAGAAACATCTAATTGAGGTTTTGCAATGTCCTCCTCTCGCTTTGCATGTTGAAACCCGAAATAAATAAGCAAGTTTCGCTGTTTTGAGAGCTTTTTACGTGGTAAGTGAAAGTTTTTAAGGGTCCCGTGTCACAAAAGTTAAGACGATTATGTGTGATCCTTGTCGAGGGATCCATTATTTCTGGATAGCGCCCCGTAAGGAACAGGAATCAAAGGAACTAAGCTCTTACCAATCATTTTCACCTAAATCACCGCAACGAAATAGACTTCAAGAGATTACATGCTGCCTGTTATTCAGCAGATGGATTCTAAACCTACGTTAATGCATGTGATGTGGTATTCGCGTGATATGAAGGCTAATTGACATCGGTTCTCTTCCTCTGATGCTGAGCTCATAAACTCATGCACAACACGGCAGAGGCATGCGCGATGAGAATTCCATGGTCTTGGTCCAAATTGATAGATTGAACTTTAAAACCACTTGCGCTAACAATGATTCGTTTTACACCCACACTTGGGGACATACTATCAAAATCATAACGATCACATTTTGTCATGACCCAGCTCTTACAGAGTGTGATTGACACCTAAAATTCAAAACTAAGAATGAGAATTTCCTCTCCTTGACCGATCTCAGAGAGTTGTATATTTGAATCAGCCGATTTTAAAACCTAGCATATATAAAAAAAAAATGTCCTTCCAGCGTCTGCCCGAAGACTACTCGAAAACTCAAAAAAATTGTCATTCCATGCAAAAACGTATAGCAAGTTCAAAAATTAAATCTCCTCATAAATTGCATTTAAATGGCGAGTAAAATTTTGTGTTCGGTGATACGTAGTTTCTTTTAAAAACTTATTTTTTTCTTGGTTTTTGTGAGACGATGATACATCCAAAGCGGGTATCTTTATGCCGTCTTTATATTTTGTGTTATTAATGATTGAGTCCAGTCAAATCTGTGATATAACTGCCTGTAAGCACGGGTAACAAATCAGTATAATCGCACTCATCACGAAGATCTGTTTTTATGTGTACAAACATAATTCGCACCACGGGATATCGATGAAAGAACATCATTTTTAAGCCCTTACTTGTCTGATTAATAAGAATAATTCAGAAATATTGTAGATACAATGAAAAAATAAAAGGTTATAAGGTTTAAAAGGTAAAATAAAATGGTTCGGCTTGCATACAAATTTGTATTTTAAAAAGTTCAAATTAGGATGTCTCTAAATCATTCAGTTCTTAAAATCTGATGATCATTCTACGCTTTGTACAAAAAAACTTACATAGGGCAAGTATTGTCGTCTCATTTATCTTCAAGTATAGAAAATCACATAGTGGCACAGATGCACAATGGATCGAGTCAATCAGAAAATTAGGACATGAAATTTTTACTAAAACTGCAAAGTTTGATGTTTATTTCGTCACATTTTAAATATTTTGGAGTGCCTCTAGCAGAAAATCTCACGAACAAACCAGTGGAACCATTTTTAAAACCTCAATTTTTTGTAAAAATGGAGTTATGAGCTTGTAAAATTTCCAAATTTTGTCCGACCTCTCCAATTGATTCGATCCACTGTGAGACGTAGTAAATACTCCCCCTACGAGTATTCCTCTTATATCCGAAGTCTCTCAGTTGTATCCGATAGATCTCGTTGGTGACCTGATTAGTCATCCTGGAAGCAGTTGTATTTATCGCGAAGATCACGGGCTGCCTCGACGATCCGTGCTGACTCCCGGAGATTTCCGGGACGTTTCTGGCCTCCTTTCAACTCCATATCCACCCTTTTCAACACCGCGAGACCGTTGTGGGTGATATTAAAGGCTTTCCTCGAGACTACTCGACTCCAGACTATATCACTCTGGTACGCGTTTTTTGCCCTGGTCAGCTTTTTTAAGGCTCCGTTCTTTTCCTTGACGAGATCGCAGACCGCCGAATCGTTCTTGTCCAGTTTGACCTAAAATGCGAACAACTTTTCTCAGAGGCTATTGTCACCAAACGTTACATTTTAGAAACCTCACTCTGCTATCTCCTTTAAGGTGCAGAATTTATGTTTGAAAGTCAACACTCAGATTCGTGTCATTATGATGATAACTGAGCGACTGGTTTTGGAAACCTAACTTGATTTGCAGAAACTCTCTAGCACATTCCTTTCGCAACACGTATCAGTTGGACTGCATTTTGCGATAAGGAACTATAAATTCTGGCTCAGTTTAAAAACAACGTACGCACTATATGCACGTAATGTACTATATGCATATAAAGGTGGCCACATGAGCCGCGGCCCATGGCGGCAAATCTAGGGGGCGGCAAATTTTGCAATTTTTTTTTTAGGTATAAAATAAAATCGGATTTAGAAAAAAAAATTACAAACGAGAAAAGGCTACAAAATCTCTCATTTCCTGAGAGTACAGTAATTTCTAAGTTTGTCGTCTTTCAGTGATACAAGAGACGCACCTTTAATTAGTCGAGTTAAGAGAGAAACCAAACACACAATTTGGCCTGAAACGGCGCTACTTAGGGAGAAATGATGACGAGGACTTGAGATGAAAAGGAGAAGCCCTCGGCGCGGCAATCAGCATGTAACACATATCAGCGCCTACAAGACTGAACGAATACTTCACGCATTGCATCAAACACAGTGCGGTTACTGTGGTCAGCGTGAAACGGATAGCTTAGAGCCTAAAAGAATGCATGAATACTTCACACATTGCGCCGAACACAGTGAGGTCAGCGTGAAACGCATAGCGCCTACAAGACGGCGTGAATACTTCACGCATTGCGCCAAACACGCGGTGCGGTCGGCGCGGCGCGGCGGCGGAAGTTAAAATCATTAAACCAAATTTTGTGTTTGTTCTTTCATAATTTTTTCGTTCATTTCTTAAGAATGGAAGGCCTTGTCCTTTAGAGATAGGTTTCCGAAACTTCACTTTCGCGCAAAGTTCCGTGACCTTTTGCTAGTAGTGTTGACACGGCTTTCCCAAAAAATGTGTTCAACACGAGTAAACACGTCTTATGGACCCCTCCCCAGCTGGCACGTTCACTTGATGGTTTTTATTGATGTTTCAACACGAATGAGAAGGGGGCGGTAAAATACAGGCGGCCCATGGACGGCGAGTAGGAAAATCTGGCCCTGATACATATGTATGCGGTTTTCATACGCACATAAGTGTTTTTTCGAATGAGCCAGAAATTATAGTTCATAGTTGCAAAATGAAGTCCGGGTATCTATGGGCGAATCACACGATTAACAAGTTACTCACGAATCATCAGTGACCTAAATTAAAAATTGGGCTCATCTTCTAACATAACCTTTGTCTCGCCACCCGATTAGGTTGCTCAGGTTGATACTTAAAATATTTTGTCCAATGCCTTTGCACACGTTACAATTGTTTTACTGAAAGTGGGGGTCATCGGTGCAACACTCATCGATGATCGTGAAATGTGTTGTACAAACCCTCATCTATGATCGTGAAATTTGCGCGGGCCCCGCAAATTCCCTTTAAAATTCTAAACGTTTGACTTCAAACTTGAACGTCAATATCAAAATGGACCCCATTCCACAGAGACTCGAAACTAAGATGTTGATATAAGAGCGCAGGGAAATGTGAGGAATAAAGAATATCAACTTGAGGTAAAGTTGTAGCGGTTTGAAGTTCGCTGTAAAAAACATAGCTTTTAAAACGTAAAAAAATCAATATGTGTCATATTTAGAATCCAAACTGTAGGATTACGATGCAACTTGACGCAAAAATGAAGTAAACTCCCTCTCTAAGGCATTTAATAATTTTTCCGCCGGAAGCCCACAGTGCAAATATTTTCGCCCAACTCTACAAAAATCTCACTTCTAAAAATGTTTCTTTCGTAGTCTCAGGTCCTTTAAAATTTAAAATAACACAATTTTCAAAATTTTGTAATACTTCTTGAGCTTTCTTTGCTGTCCATTTCTAAGCATGGACCATCGTCCACGCCAAATTCGGCGCCGATATAGCAACATTTTAATATTCTTCTGGTGGGTTGGATCAAAAATTAATTGAATTAAAAATTAAAGCGCATTGCGTAATTAATTACGAAACGCCCTCAACTGATTCATTGTCCGTTAAGTTGATGTCGTTGAGAAATGTGACTAACCTGTCTCATTTTTAGCACATCTTCACCGATGCGAGTGTCAAGAATTTTGCACTCGCCTTTGTAAGTTTCGTCGTATTTCAATAGCACACACAAGTTCTCGCAGATGGCTTCATGAGTTTCTTTTGAGCAGTCCTCTTCGTCCTCACGCAAAAAAGTCACAATTTTACCCAACGAATCATGCACTGGAAAAATTAAGCATAAAATTGTAAAAGGATACATTTCCAATATATATACGAGGAGCAAAATCATCTCTGGCGTTCAAGAGATCAGAAGGTCTGTTGTACACTAAAGATAAAGCTAACGATGAGAAAAAAACTTTTAAAAGTGGCCCGAACTGAAAGTAACAAGGCGGAGAAATGGTGCTGGGTCCCCACCATTCCGCGGGGCAAACATAGCCAAAAATTTCAAATATTTTTAACTAGAGCCGAAAAAATATTTTTTGAGCTGTAATGAGTACCAGTACGAGACAGATGGGGATAGTGTTCAGCTCCGGCAGCTTATGTTGGAATATTAAGTTGAGGTCACGGCGAGAGATCTATAGCGCTTTGGGTCTTTTTAGACCTCGTCAGTAGATCTCACTCGTCAGTGTCCCCAACTTAGCAACCCGCAAAATCCAAGACGACATGAAATCAGAGGAATAATGTTCGTCTTTTTTCTTTGAAAGAAATAGAATCTGATAAGGAACCTGCAACGTTGCAAACGAAAATGCGTGTTTTGCCTCACACTTTAGAGGGTTGGGCTAAGTACCTAAATTATATATTTTTTTTAAACTTACATAAATATTTTCTCTGATGAAACGGTGTTATACTACATTACCTGCAGAGCAGCTATCGGCAGACTTGATTTCTTCGCGTGCTATTTTGACATAGCCGAGACCTTCTACCAAACGCTCCTCGATCCTGTTCCTAAGGTCTTGCTGATGTTCTAACAGGTTGTCGAGATCCTGTTTGACCTCATCTTCGTTCGAATCCTTTTCGCTGCGCACTGCCTGTGGCGAGGGAAAAAATTCCAGACAGGGAAACTTCAGAATTCCTCTTGATAAAAAAATATACTTCATGTGAAAAGCTCTAGTACAGGGCAAGGCCGGATTAAGGGGGTGGCCACATGGGCCACGGCCTATGGCGGCAAAATTTAGGAAAAATCGGCTCCAGAAAATAAATTACAAAGGAGAAAAGGCGATAAAATCTCTCATTTCCTGAGAGTAAAAGTATAGTAATTTCTAATTTTGTCGTCTTTCGGTGATACAAGAGACAACACCTTTCATCAGTCGAGTTAAGAGAGAAACCAGACACGCAATTTGACCTTGAGCGGAGCGGCGCAGAAGGCAATGATGACGAGGACTGAGATGAAAAGCTAGGGGAAGCCCTCGGCGCGGCGGTCGGCATGAAACGCATGGCGCCTACAAGACTGGATGAATACTTCACGCATTGCGTCAAACATTCCGGTCAGCAGCGGTCGGCGAGAAATGCATAGCGCCTATAAGGCTGCATGAATACTTCACGCATTGCGCCAAACACAATGCAGTCAGCGCGGCGAAGGAAGTTAAAATTATTAAACCACATTTATGTTTGTTCTTTCATAATTTTTTCGTTCGTTTGTTATAAATGGAAGGTCTTGTCCAAACAGGGATGAGTTTACGGAACTTAACTTTCGCGTAATTGTCCGTGAACTTTTGTTAGTGTTGACGGGGCTTTCACAAAAAATGTGCCCAACACGAGTAGATGAGTCTCATGCACCCCTCTCCCACCGGCACGTTCACTTAACGAATGAAAAGGGGGTGGAAAAATACAGGCGGCCCATAGGCGGCAAGTAGGTAAATCCGGCCCTGGTACAGGGGATCTTAAATCTACGCGACATTTTCCGGTGAGCACATCTTTCATAAAACTAGTCGGAACGGATCTCAACCTCAAACCTGCAAATTGTACTTAATATTATATCTATCCTCACAAACATGGAAAGTATGGTTTTCTCAACTAGCTTGAAGTAAATAAAGTCCCCTTTTATGAGGGATAATACAATTCGTATATTTTTCATCACCTGAACGATCTCTAAAACTCCGAACAAAATAAGAAGTACCCTAACGTTAGAGAGGATGGATATATAGTAGTATTAGTGCCTCCCTTAAAGAAAACTATATAAGAGACAAAAACTAGGATGGTACCTTAATCAAAAGAACAGCAAGCGTTGCGAACAAGAACACTATTTTAATCTTAGCACCCATGATCAAAGACTTAGGAGACCCCGGTTTTGAGTTTCCTTTTTATACCCACCAATTAAGGTTAAAGCTCATGCTTTTGACGCATTTTTAATCCTTGACGGGTGTTGCTAATGGTTTTGCCCTTTTGCTGTTACATGCAACAACGTTTTTCTCAAGAGCCATGCGTAAGTGAGATGGATTTACGCATTAAATTAGACTCAAATTCCATAAAAACGTGCGATCGACTCTCTTGACGAGGAAAGTGCGCCAGATTTTTTCTGGAAATTGCTATCCATTGCTCGACTTAGCTCAAATGAGTCGGAAATTTTTCGACGAAAAAAACGTGGCAAAGTGAAAACATTACGATTTTTAAAGTTTTTTCCCCTCATAGAGAGATTTTTCTAAATAGTCAACTTATTCATTGTATCTTAAAAGTTTTAACTAATAACGATAGACGACTATTCTCGAAAGTTAGTAACAGTTTCTAGCCACCTTTTAAATCCATCACGAATAACCAATTTAGGGAGAGATAGACTGACCAAAAAAATATCGATTTTTTTTAACTTGTATTTAAATTTCTCTCGCATTTGGTTACTCTGGTTATTGACTTGAGAGTAAAATCGCCACTGCTGATTATGTTCTTCTATACATACATCGCATACTCAAGTTGGCTATATGACGCTGGTGAATCATATTTTATGACGGTACTTCAATTTTAAGTGAGCTGTCAAGAGGAAAAATCCGCCCTCTCGAGAACCATTCTATTCCTAGAAATGAATTAGGTATTTGTGCAATAAATAAAATCTTGACTTATGTATACAAGTGTGACCAAAATCTGGAACGGAACACCTAACCAATTTTACTACGAAGGATTCAAGTATATACACTTGAGAGGGGGGTGGTATAGTTTTTTGTGACCGGAAATAAAGGTCTCTTCATGAAATTTGTAACTCTCAAAATGCAGAGGAAAATTGCGGTTCTTCTCAAAAATTTACTTGTGGATTCTCTTTTTGATTTTACAAAAACTCGCTGAAATTTTCGATGTAAACCGTTCGACCGTTTTTTAATGAAAACGTATGTTGTCAAGTTACAGCTTACAAAGTTGCAATTAATGGAGCTCGTTTACCTCTATATTTATCATTAAATCTGCCTTAGGCACACTCTTAACAAGAGGAGGAGATTTATTCTATTATGCTAAGAAAAAACGCCTTATGTACCTTTGGATGCATCCAAGTTTCTTTTGATAAAAATAAATTCTCAAAAATAATTATATGTAGTAGTAGGAGAGATTTGCCAACATTTGAATGTTCATACAACGTTTCCCCTTAGAATGGCTGCATACTGCCGTGCTAAGGAAAAACGCCGTATGAACATAAGAGTGTTGCCAAATTTCCCCGGATAAAACATGTATTTTTGAGGAAAGTTATGCGTATTTTTCCTTAAAATTTTTCGATATATTAGATTAAATTGGAAACAAAATTTCCTGAAAAATTGTAAGAAGAATATTCAGAATTTCCCCAGTAAATTCGTTGGTTACTAAGGAAAATATGGCAACGCCTGAAGGCTCATACGGCGTTCTTCCTTAGCACGGCAGTATAAGCGTTGATGAAATGGTGGCATCACACTTATCCGTCATTATCATGACAGCAAATTTTGCTGCGGCAGATGGATGTCATAATTATGCATCACTGTCACCGCTTCGCACGCCTGCATTTGCCGCTTCTCTTAATGTTTTTATTTGCATATTGTTCCTAAAGCAATTTTGCATGATCTCTTTCTCCAACAATAAGACAGGAGGGACAGCGCCTACAATTGTTAAAATATACCAAAAAATTAACTTAATAATTATTAAAATAGGTAGACCTTCGGTTTCGTAAATAAATCACAAAGTTTCATTAAATCATTCAGTTTGGTTATTGTGAGAGTAAAAACGATGATTTTCTCACAAAAACAGACGAAAATTTAAATTTACGTGGATGAGACGGTTGTGGTATTTCTACATTTTGAAGGCGAAATGTCACTTATACTCTGACAGGGCACGGCAGGGTCTCTGTAACGAAATCAAGAGCAGAGGTGGAGAAATCGTGATGTCGATTATGAAAAAGAAGTCGATGTCTCTTGGATCAAAACTTTTTCTTACTGAAAATGCTCAACTCTTTGACTCCGACAATAAGTCGAATTTATACATGAAAGGAATCTAGTATTATGCTCCCAATTTAATCACTGTCAAAAAGCCTTAAGTATTTGAAAACAAGCATTGGTAATTTAAAAATAATTGCTCAGTAGATGAACATATTCAGTGGTATTCTTTCAATTCATAGAAAAAGCAGGTTTGAGATTAAATATAATGGCATGGCACCGAATTCGGTACCGCAATACATTGTCGTGAGACTGAAAATTGAGTTATGATTTTCAATACTGTCGATTGATCTTTCAATTAGCTACAGTTTGATGGATATTATAAAAGAGAATAACATTTGCTTCCAGAATTTTAATTACTTTTGCCCAAAATTGTGCCTAGATTCATAATCAGAATGTTTACTGCTTTTATCTCAGTGATCTACTCCAAATTAAAATCACCATTTTTCATCAATTGTCATTTTACACTAGTTCACGCCGTGTACCTAGTAATACCTTACTGTCTCCTATGTTAAACATTAGATTGTGGGTTTCCCGGTCGTTTCATTCGTTACATCTTAAGTCGTGCCACATAGATTGCAAGCTCCATTTTCATTATCTTCGATGTTCCTAGAAATGGAGCGCTCTTTTTTGCTAACATTGTGTTGTATCTTGTTTCCGAGCTTTCAAGTTCGTGTCTCATTGAAATATTGGGTAGTTTGTACTATCTCCTTCGTAAAGTCTGCATTTTTTCTACATCCAAAAATAACTCTCACCAGACTTAAAAATTCTAAATATAGATGTGACTGTTGGCAAGTGATAATCAGTGACAAAAACGCTACACAACAGTCAAAAACACGAGAGTAATCTGACTAACAATTGGATCACATTTAGCAAAAAGCAACCAGCGCGATTACAAGGTTTTCAAAATCGTGTAACTTTTTATTTTCTTTTAAAAATACTTAATATTATATCGTCACCTTCCGGCCAAACTATCACAAGCACCATGCGACGTTTCAAAATTTACGCCGCCATTTAATTCTTTTGCGGAGAAGTTGTTCAACGAAGCTGTCCGAAAATTTCACTGAAAATTCTTTGTGCTGCGGATAAAATTCAGTGAAATTTTCAAATAGATTGAACCAATAATTTGTCCGTAAAAAAAATAAAATGGCGGCGGAAATTTTCAAACGTCACATGCCGCATATGTGATAATTTGGCCGAAAGGTGGATGACAAGTACTTATAGTATTCAAATTTTCACAGTTTACTGCAACCTTTTAAAATCAACACTTTTTTGGTGGGAAGGGAAAATTTTTTCCAATTCTGGGAGATTTTTTCAATAATTACGTAGGTGCAACATTTCTACAACACTGCAATCACGCGGGTTCCTTTTTGCTACATGCGATCAAAATTCATAAGTTTACCCGTTGCCAAGGTGCAAGAAATTTAATTTTTCATGGACTTTAAGAGTCATTACAATTAGACCACTTGAAAAGAGTGCAGCTCTCCCCCACGACGGCTTGCCCCGACTTTAAAGTGCGCTCTTAAGTTGGAGTAAGGAGCTGCGGGCCGAGCGAGCGGACGCCGCGCCGGGAAGGATTCAGTAATTAGAGCGTCCATTCATTTGCGTTGTGACATTTTTAGTAATTAATGGCTGTAACGCTCGACGCCTGATCATTCGCGCTTCGCGATTTGATCAGTCCGACTAGGGAAGTCAAGTGCCGAGTTACTGGTGCACATGTGTCCGACAGGATTTCCTCCATCTTACTTCGTCAAGCATGTTCGCTACGCCCGGTGTTAGGCGACAGCTGGCCGCTGCCATCATATGTAAGTTTTAGTTTCTTGTGACTGCCCATCTGAAAGTGGATCTTACTGTTGTGTTACCGAGGAGAACAGTTATGAGTCTTAACTTATGACCGATTATGACAAATTGAATGCCCTCCGAAATTGTGACCATCCAAGGGAAAATGGACCTTATTATTATGTTACCAAAGAGAGTTATGAGTCATAACTTATGACCGATTTTGAGTAATCGAGTGCCCTTCGAAATTGTGACCGTCCATCGGAAAATGGATCTTACTGTTGTGTTACGGAAGAGAACAGTTATGCGTCTTGCTTATGACCGATTTTGAGAATCGAACTCCCTTCGAAATTGTGACCGTCCAAGGGAAAATGGACCTTATTATTGTCTTACCGAAAGAACAGTCATGAGTCTTAGCTTATGGCCGATTTTCAGAGATCGAATTCCTTTCGAAAGTGTGACCGACCATGAGAAAATGGACCTTACTGTTGTGTTACCAAAGAGAACAGTTACGAGCCTTGCTTATGACCGATTTTGAGAAATCGAATGCCCTTCGAAATTGTGACCGTCCAAGGGAAAATGGACCTTATTATTGTGTTACCGAAGGGAACAGATATGAGTCTTAACCTATGACCGATTTTTAGAGATCGAATGCCTTTCGAAAGTATTTGACCGTTCATGGAAAAATGGACCTTATTGTTGTATTACCAAAGAGAACAATTATGAGTCGACATAGTTATGAGTCTAACGATTAATTTTGCGAAATTGAGTGTTCTTCGAAAGTCCACCAATCTAAGAATGAACTGAATGATTCCGCTGATGATTGAAGTTTTATTTCGACGGTGAGCATCCCAAACCACGTATCGCGTTTGCTGTGTTTAAAAACCTCTGCTTCTATTTTATTCTTTGACAGGAGAACGAATCAACATCATTCCTTGAGGGTTTTTTTTTTTTTTTTAATTTGCTTCGCACAGAGAGCAAAAAATCACGGAGTTTTTTGAGAATTGACATTGATCAGTTCTCGATTTCCTCCAGTTAGGAATTCTGCAACGTCGCAAACCAAGGTACGTGGTTTGGGATTTTCACTGTCAATTTATATGGAACCTTTCACAGAAATCGGACCTTACTGCCGTTGCACCGAAAAGAGGAGGTACGACTTAATTTTCGACATTTTTCCAAAATTCAACAAATCTAATTTGAACGAACTGAAATATTTAGCTGAAACAGCAAAATTTGGCGTATATCGGCAAAATACAGGGGGTTGCCGAAGAGCAGAGAGTGCGCTAAAAGTGAAAATTAAGTCCATTATAACTATGGGACCAACAAACGCCAACAAAGTGTCCAAAAATCGATCAAAAACTCAAAATTCCCCCTCCTTCTGCAGCAACTAAGAGCCAATTGCTAAGCATGATAATGAAAAGTGCCAGTAAAATTACATAATCTCAATTATTTATTGAAGAAAGTGTAGGATTGGATAAAGGAATAAAGTTAATAACTTTTCAGGAAATTTAGAGGGGCCGCCGTTGCTTCGAGGGGAGGTATTGTTTGAAAATAATTTTAAAAAAAGAAATAAAAATAAAAATTGAAAATTTAAATTATACAAAAAAATCTTACTTTAACACAGAGGATTGATTTTGAGGTATATTCCGTTAACCCACTGGGACACTGTGTGCAGTTTTTGTATACTCAAGATCCTTGGAGAGATTTTTGCTCGCGTCTTTTTCTCAAGTGTGCAAAACTGGGAGAAATCAACAAACATTTTGTATCGAGGTAGACTAACGTATACTTGGTGAAAAAATTGCTCTCTTCGGCTGTCAAATTCTCTTGGCAGCATTCAGGAATTCATTAATGATACAAGTATCAAATAGTTTGAAGAAATCGGTAGATATATCAAAATAATGATAAATTAAGGTGCATGCTGTGATTACCAACTAACACGATCAAGAATGATAAAGTACCATACATTCTGACCAGACTAAAATAAATCATTTTCGTTGAATAGATAGTTCTGTTTTTCTTCATGAGCAAATTTTCATTATTTATCCATCTTAGTACACTCCTATTTATTACGCGCTCATTACTAGAGTCAGGGTTCATCATTCTTAATTGCTCCCTAAAAGTCAATCAACTTTGACCCATTTTTTTTCATTAGCCGTTACATATCGAACACTTTTTACTTGGCGTCATAACTTCCACTACGCGAATTTCTCATGACATTACATTTTTTCGGTGGGAAACTAATGAACATTAATTTTAGGAATTCTTCCGCGAAAATGTTGAACGACATGCTGGTTTATATACTTATATATATTCAATCATTTTTTTTTATATTAAACAGCAGTGGAAGGATTTTGCAACATTGTATTGTCTAAACATAAATATTTAAGAAAATACTCTACTACTTTTTTGCAATTCAAGTATTATTATATGCAACAGTTACAACCATTTTGTCACAACTGTTTATATATAAAAATTAACTAAAAATACTGTCAAGATTTAACACATGAGTTACATTGTATAAAATATTTTTAAAGTAAAGTCCAGAGTCATTTGCCTTTATACCGGGATTGGTGTTTAAGACCGCGCATTATCCAATAATCAATGCATTAATCAACTGCAACGGTTAATAACCCTGTCTGAGTTTGGAACGTGTGAATTAGCCCTACTGTAATGGAAGACAACTTCAAAGATAAAGAAGTGAAGGGTCTACCCCTCTCGAAAAGAGGTGCGAAAGATGATCAAAAATGTAATAAATAATAAAGAGAAGGATTCAAGGGGGGATTTAAACTCAATCACACCATACGTAAACTTAATTAATCATTCATAATTTTTATCGTCAAGTACCTGGACACTTGACATGTCTAACCGTAAACTTCAATACAATAATACAGATTGTTATTTCTATCGCATTCATAAATCTCAAAAAGTGACCTAACTCAGACATACAGTGCATGGTGGATTTTTGCACAACTTATGCAATGATTTTGTTTCAAGTGCTATGAAGTCAATTGCTTCGGTGACTATGCTAAGTAGCTGGCTTTCAATGGCTTAAGCTCTCGATCAAAATTGTTGCAACTCCTTGCATGCTACACATCGAACTTGATTCTTTGAAGCTTTTTACTGACGCACATTCACTCGAATGATGAGTGAAACAGGAGTGTAATTTTGGAGTGTCTGCCGGTAGGTTACTGGTCGCACCGGTTTTGTCATCCTAAAAATTAGTCATTAAATTGGACTGAGCCAGCTTCTACTAGAAAATAATTGTTGTATCACAATGCTGACTTGGTTGCTGGATTTCAACTTGATCATCCTCTTTGATCTCCAAGCACGGAGGAACTATTTTATGGATGTCACTCTGTTTTGGTGTGCTTATATTCTCTGAATGGCAAACAAATAACAAACAAAAACTGCATCCACAAAATGTTGTATAGACATCAGAATACAATTCTCAACCTAATAAAAATCAGTTTGAACTGTGGAGGTCTTGGTCTGTGTTTAAAATTATTATTCCTGCATTATTTATAGATTCTCATACTTAATGACCAGTTACACACTAACGTCCACTGTACGCTTGACTCACTGCGGTGAATCAAATGGCCAGTGTCAGCTATGTTTACTTTTTATGTCAGCTGCCTATGAGATATCTAATTGAGACTTAATCGGTTGGAAATCAACTTTAAAGGGGTTTGATTCTTATCAAGTAGTCTGGTAAGCTCTAAGTGTAAATTCCGTCAAAAGTCGGTCAAAACTTACCACCTCACTAAGCACACTACCTTTCGTTTAAAATAAGCAACCTACCCCCACAATCTTACTCACTCTTCTAATTTTTTTTTTTTTCCACTTCAAATATCCCACAGGGAATAATCTTGCGCTTCACCATCCCCCTAAAGTCTCATTCTCCCTCCGTCTCGAATAACCGAGCCAGCCCCGGCTAACCGTTGTTTGAGACCATCAAACTCGGGTCACCTGGCTGAGAGTCGAACCCGGGACCTCCAGACCATACAGCAAGCGCTATACAACCCATAGAGTACATAGAGTCGTAATGCAAGTGGGAGAGCTGGCGCCACTTTTAAGCATTTTCCATGTTCCGAATTCCGAGACTCCTGTGTGACGCCGGGTCACTTTTTCGATACATAATCGATTGCTTGCGATACACGGGTACCCGGCCATCCGATGACAACAACAACAACAACAACAACAACAAAGGAGATAGGAATTACCACGTACTTCACACCGCAATTTTGGATCGAAAATGTATCGAAAAAGCGACCCGAACTCGGCGCACACCGGGCTCGGAATTCGTCGAGCAGAACATGGCGCCAGCTCTCCCATTTACATTACGACTCTATGTACTCTATGCTACAACCACACTACAAGAGGCCGACAACTTAACCTTAAAATTCCTGTTCCAGGTTCCATCGGCTGCCTGATCGCCGGGCTCATGGTGGGCTGGCCGGCGCCGACCCTTAAAAAACTCCGACAGCCCGACTCGCCGGTCCATCTCACCCCGCATGAGGAGGCGTGGGTGGTGAACGCCATGTACTACGGCACGATCCTGAGCCCCTTTCCAAGCGGGTTCCTGATCAACCTCATCGGGAGGAAGACCACTCTCCTGGTCCTGGCCGTGTTCCCGACGCTATCATGGATCTTGGTTTACTTCAGCACTTCGGCCACCATGCTCATGGTCGCACGCCTCTTCTCCGGATTCTGGCTTGGAGGGATACAGACCGTCGTCCCACTTTACACTGGCGAGATCTCTGAGCCCCATGTCAGGGGCATCTTCGGATCGTTCTTTCAGGTTAGTTTTGGATGATATTATGAAGCTTATTTGCATGAAAAATGTCGGAGAATATCAGAGAATAGGTTGCCCAAACAAGTTTTGGATTGGTTACTACCTGGGACGAGGCGACGGGGACGTCCAGTAAAGGGTTGGCAGCAGGGCGTTGACGAAGAGATGTTGCGGTGTCAGTTGCCTAATAACCTCTAGGAAGACGGGCATATTTGGCGTTTGGGTGTCGCAGAACGCCAAAGTGCGTTGTAGGAGTGACTTTATATGCTTAAACTTGCATGAAAGTTCAAGGAATATTAATGCATTTTCAAAGATTTTATAAAATTTGGATTATGTTCATAAATTTGGAGGAATTTCATCAGATTCTAAGAATGGTCACGAGATTCCAAAAAAAAAGTTGACAAAAAATTTCCAAAAATTTTAAAGGATGACGAAACAGCCAGATCCGTAGAAACATTTTGCCTAACAACAAAACTGCACAAGAAAAATTTGGAAGAAATTAGGAAAAGCTTAGTGAAACCAGCAAAATTATTGAACGACTTTGTGTGTTCACCTTTTTTTAGTTGTCTCTCAAAACTTTTCGGGGGAAAACAACGGTAACACCGACAAATCTCTTATAGTTTGTCGTACTCAAATCAAACGGAACCAAATCCACTTTAACAAGAGCCCTGTCACGAATGTACTCTTAAGAATCTCAGGGCTCATGCGTCAGAATGGATATACTTCCTTTTGATATAAATGTGTTATATTGACGAAGTCTTTATCTCAAAATCTCTTTCCCATCTCTGTTCCAGGTCAGCAGTTTCGTCGGCAACAACTTCTCCTTCATCGTCGCCCCCTACGTAACGATCCAAACCATGGCAACGATATGCGGTTTCTTCCCGGTGTTGTTCATCATCCTCTTCGTATTCTGTCCCGAATCACCTTACTACTACGCCATGAAGAAAAACTCAAAAGCCGCGGGGAAGTCCCTGTCCTGGCTACGCGGTGACGAGCCAATCATGAAAGAGCTCCAGACGATCCAAACCTCCGTCGATAAGGAACTGAAGGACGACGAGACATTCACCCAAAAGCTCACAAGCATAGCAACGGACCCAGCCAACCGGAAAGGCTTCATCATCGTCGAGACACTAGACGTGATGCAAAGGCTCTGCGGAATCAGTTGTATGAAAGCTTTCTCCTCCATAATCCTCCCACCGAAACTAGGACCTCTAACCACGGATCATTGTACGATCATCATCGGTTTCGTCTGGATGTTCTCCTCCCTGATCTGCACGGGTCTCATAGACAAAGCAGGCAGGAAGCCCTTACTCTACGCCTCCAGTTTGGGCATATTCGTGTCCATGCTATGGACCGGGATATGGTACTATTTGAACGACAATACCGATATCGACGTCAGCTCGTTCAAGTGGCTCCCTCTGGCGGGATTCCTAGTTTTTGGTGTCACGTTTTCCTTTGGACTGGGGCCGATCGTGAAGATCTACCAGGGGGAGATGTTCCCGAATAACCTGAAAGGCATGGCGTCGGCGTTGACTGCCATTATCGCGGCCTTTGCGTCGTCGGTCAGCACGGGGATGTTCCCGATTTTGACGGAGACCATCGGGATGTACGCGAATTTCCTGATTTTTTCGGCGGTGGGCCTCGTTAATTTCCTGTTCACGTATTTCTATGTGATAGAGACGAAGGGCAAGTCGCTGCAGGAGATACAGGCCGAGCTGAACGGCGAGAGACCGGTGGTGACGCAGAGTAATGGGGATAGTGAGAAAGCAGTCTGAAGAACTGCGTGCGCCGTGGTCACATGATCAATACGCTTGCGTCAATGTATTAAAGTCGCGCAGTTTCTTCGTCAAAAAGCGAGCTTTGGATGTTAACGCGGTAAAAATGTCAGTTGAGTAGCTTGAGAAACTCGGCCAATTTTCCAGCCGTCAAGTTATTTCAATCGCGTCGGCGACTTATAAAATAATTATGAGCTGATATTTCTTCATATTCGACCATGGGCAATATTAGATGGGCTTTGAGGGTCTCCTCCTCCCCCTCCTACTTGGCACTTTCCAAAAATGTAAAGGCTTTTTTGGAGAAACCGCGTGATATTTATATCATCCTTTGACATTTTTCACTGTCGTGAATTTCTAGATAATTGAAACCTCTCATTTCTTTGTTTTATAATTTTTTCGAGGAGGGCCCCCCCCCCCTTATGGCTGCAAGAGCTCCATAACGGACTTAATTCGATTGAAACAATCAAAATTGACTTTAATTGATTGAGTTTAACTTCATCTGTGGGGTTGTTTGTATTTACCCTTCAGAACTCTCTTGAAAAAAGCTCATGCCCCCCCCCCCACAAAAGAATTCCCGGGTTTTGCCAGGGAGTACGAAGACCAAGTAGAAGAAATTACGAGAAAAACGCTCAACAAAATTTCTCATCTCCATGTCCATCCAATTCTTCTGCCGTTTCGGCAGATTTTAATCAGTTTGCTGTCAGCAAACTAGTTGTCCTGTTGAAAGCTGGGAAAATCAGAGGGGGATCACAAAATTAGAAAAGAGTGATGTTGTGGGAAACCGGAAATGAAGTAACGATCAGCTCATCAATATTTGGCTACCCGTAGAATATTAAGTCTGACAGGACTACGTTGAAGTGACCTTGACACATTGACGAGTTTATTGATCGTGTGACCAAGGCTTCATCCGCCTGGAGGTTGATAATACTCAGAGTATGTGGCTCTAGTTCCTCACATAGAGCAGCTTAAAGTTTCTGACGAAACTTAATTCTTCGATGTACTCACATTGGGCTCGTGTCCAAACATTCAGAATTCTCGGATACGTGCGAAATCTTTTTTCAAGTGTTTATTTGTGCGAATATGTCTATTTTGGAACTTATTATGAGATGAAAACACTTAAGGTGAGATATTGATAGTGAAGCTAAGAATCATCAGATCGGTTAGTGACGTTCCAAGTTTCAAGTCATTTTTATTCTTCGTTAGAATACTCGGTTATTTTTTTATTTAGATCATCATTTATCGCTATCTTGTCAGGAGCAGGTCTGAAAATATTTAATGTAATTATTTTGATAGATATTTCTGACCAAAAAAAAGAGAATAAGCATTCTAAAGAGACAGGTGCTCGACCAAAGCATGATCATTCTTCACCTGAAATACTGTGTATTGATGCTGAAACCCACGGAACTTCTGTGGACGGGCAGGAAAAACACCGACAATGAAGTAATGAAGAACAAAAATGTAATCTGCAATGCAGAGGGAACGATGCCAAACGATGAATAAAGAACTGAAGGAACAGTCTGAACGAGGAATAAATTATCTCATAACAGAGGCTATAAATTTATTTATTTTTTACTAGATTATATGGGAGCGCACTGGATGGACGTCACGGCAAGGCTCATCACAAATGAACGCAAGTGATGCCAATTTAATGAATTATTTTTAAAAAAATAATGTCGTGTTGCGGAAGAGAACCGTATGAGTCCTCTGATGTTGCCACATTTCATTCGATGAAGTATTTATTTTCAGAAGTTGTGAAAAGTTTTTATTTACATTTGTTGATAAACTGAACGGTAGAGGCGATTTTTCAAGTTGCCAACATTGTTTCCCATCCATTTAAATCCATTAAAAATATCGATTCTAGGCGAGGCAAGCTGCCTCACCATGAATCGATTGTTTTACATGCATTTAAATGGAGGAACAGTGTTGCCAACTTTTAAAAATCGCCACTGCTGAATGGGCCCACTAGACAAGGTGAGAAATTAGAAGCCATACGGTACACTGAGAAAAAATTTCGATAACAGATACTGAGCTTCGGTATTCATATTGAACGCTGAACGTCTTTCGTTGAGGAAACCGAAAAAGGCCTGCGTTCAATACGAACCGAGGCTCACTATCTGTTTTCGAACTTTTCTTCTCCCGTGTCTGTATCCTTATCAAAATTTCGCGCGAACAGGTTGAACAAATTTTAAAACGGAGAAAATAAACTGACATTTTGGACATTAGTCTTTGTAATATGCATTACAATCAGCAAATTAAAATTTACCTCCTACGTAAATCGTAGATTAACAAGTCAAGCCAATTACAATTTCCTGGACTCAGTTTTTTTCTTCGGCTTTTTGAATGTCAACGTATGCATGCAATTCACTGAACTTTCGGTCATAAAAATGCCGAAAACATGAATCCGATACTTTTAAAACTCATATTTAGGCTAGTATGTGTACCTAATTTAAGATTAGGTTTGTGCTGCATTCAGATTGTACTTTACGTTTTCTGTATTTGTTTTGAGCATGCAATCTTTACACTGATAACTTATTATATTTTAACATTCCTGTATTACATTCATTGAAAAACAATGAATCCTCTTACTTTGTGCCATAAATTATTTAAATGTGATCCAAATTACGAATACTTTTATATTATTTTGATTTTCTTGTTAAATTTTCCTTTCCTCTCTCTTCTATTCTCTTTATTGTGAAAAAAAATAAAAATAAAAAATCATCCCATGGATGATGAATATATTCTGCAAATTTTATATTTCTTTCTCATCTTCTCCCCTTTTTCCAGGGAAAAAATATAACATTATGTTCAATGCCTATCATTACAGGATTACAATTTTTAATTTTGGTGTTTTAGTGATAGGGATTTCGGCACACATAGAATGGAGGTCAGAACTGTAGAATTTAGAGCAGAGTCTCTTTTGTGTGCAAGCTGGCAACGCAGGATTTCCTCCACTTAAATACATTATAATAATCAATCAAAATCTGCGTGAAACGGCCAGCTTCAAGGAATATACATCGATTCGCAAACATTTCAATAGTCAAAATCCAGTATTATTAACTTTCAAAAATGGAAATCTGACCGGAAACGTTAATAATGCTCGCTTCAGAATCGACAAATGAAAAACGTATAGGATAGGTCGTTTTTTATGCAAAACTTTGACAAAAAATAAAATGACGCAGTGCTGAAATTCAAGTTCCATCTTGAGACGCATCTAAAATTTAACTTTTTTGAGACACTTTTTATGAAAATTGTGAAGAATTGGTAAATTTTATATTAGGTATTGACATGACCTTATTGAGAAAATTGAACATAGTGTTGCAGCTATATAACTCATTCGTATGGTTTCTGCAAACAGAGAATGTTCTACTATGAATTGAAATATATTTAGAAATGCTTTACTACCCAAAAAACTAAGTCAACTCTTTGCTGAGTGTAGTCTTACTGACGTTTTTTGTTGCTGCGTTGATTGTTGTTTTTTGTCAATGGATGGTCACCAAAATCCTTGACAGTTCCGTTGATGCTCGAAGGGAGACTTTCAATCGTAAGAAGGATTTTTTCCTATCAACAGTTTCTCGGAAACACTTAGATTTCATTATAACCAAAAAGTACTCATACCATCTAATGCCAAAAAATATGAGTACTCTTCAGTCACGAAAAAAAGTCCCGGAAAGTTAGGGAAGTAACAATTATTTCCTCAGAATAGTTTCAAGAAAGAAGATCTAGAACGTAGCAAATACATAGAAAAGTTATTGGAGTATTATATTATAGATTATTCTGAATGTGTGCCGAATGTCAGCCTTCAATACAAAAAATAGTCTTCGAATCAACTACGACGTCATTAAAATTGTATCTCGCGGATTTGAAGGCGAAATGTAAGTTGCCTTTAGGATTTGAAATCAGTTCAAGCGCGGTGAATCTAGTGAAATAGGCCCGTAAAACGACTAGGAGACAAAATCAGTATTTGGAGCTAGACTTCTCCGCGTGAATATGAAGTCTTAAAGACTTTCCAAACATTCAGATTGTTTCAAAACAATGAGATTAGTGCAACTATCGCAGTATTAAATATTCGACATTCAAATGGAAGTGATAGCTTGACCATCACCAGTTTTCCTCTTCTCCGCGATTGTAATTGGAAGATACCTAACAATTGGAGCATAAAATCAAAAATTGCTTTTGCAACTTTAAGTGCTGCACCGTTTGGAATCTCCATGAATCCTTGATTTTTAGGAAACTTGATAACTTCTTGATTTAATTCGTGAAAAGTTCACAAGTAATTTATAAAAACTTGTGCTCAACTTGTTTTTATTTTGGGAGAAAGTTTCCTCGGATGAGTGAAACTAACGGAATGACAAAGTGCGAATGAAATGGTTTGAAAAAAAGAAGCACGTACGAGAGATACGTTGTGTAAGAGTTTTCAAAAAGTTTTTTAACATTTAATAATTAAAGACGTTGAAAAATAATCAATGCGATTTATCACAAGTATTTGAGTATTTTTGTTTTAGAGCGTAGTTTTAATCTACAGAGACGTTATTCGGGGGGAACAATGACAGTCTCCGCGGCGTAGATCATGATGACTAATTTGCCTAATTTCGCGCAATATAATTTTTGAGCCATTTTTACCCGATATGCAAATCAGCTCTATTGTTCGCACCGCAGTGGAAAATCCTGCATAAACCGAGTGATAATTCAAGTTCATTGTTCGATTTTAATACGATACGCACGTTACGTTCTTATCAGTAGATATAAAGACTGAATATTATAGCTCAGTTTCAGTTTTATTTGCACCAAATCTTCAGATTTTTGTACAAAGCTAGAGGTCTGATTATACGGGGGACAAAGTGACGCTACAACATTTTCGGTCTCAATCTTTTAACCTGCCTCATCTGTAAGTATTAAGCTTTTTTCGCTTGTTTGAAAAATATTGTTGAGTCCTGGATAAAGGTTAAGGTTGAAATTAGAAACTATCTAGTGTAGACATCAGAACATAAGGACGAAGAAAACAAATGTTTGCCATGAGACGTGTACAGGAAAATATGTATTTCTGCCAAACTCGCAGAGTTCTTTAAATACATATCAACAGACCATGGGTTTAAATTCGTTTGAAAGAATAGAATGATATGTTCTTCGAAAGCAAACTTATTTATTCCAAGATTGTTGCTACCATTGTGCTTTTTGTGGTCGTTGACACTAGAGAATTTCGGCCAGTAGGTGCCATACTGCACCGACTGACACCCTTCCGGTATCACCTATGTATGGTGTATGTGTGGTTCTATGTGTATGTCTCATGTACGTTGGGGAGCGTTCAAGTATGGCGTCAGTTTTTTAAGGGGTCTCAGGGTCTCACCTTGGGTTATTGGATCTTCCCAGCCTAGTCTTAAGGAAGCCTCCCACTTTTAAAAAAATTATATCCTTCAATCATGGCCGGATTCACCTACTTGCCGTCCATGGGCCGCCTGTATTTTGCCGCCCCCTTCTCATTCGTTTTGAAACTCGATAAAAACCATCAAATGAACGTATGAGCGGAGGAGGGGTGCATAAGACGCATTTGCTCGTGTTGAACACATTATTTGAGAAAGTCCTGTCAACACTACTAGCAAGAGTTCACGGAACTTTGCGCGAAAGTTAAGTTCCGTAAACCTATCTCTGTGTGGACAAGGCCTTCCATTCATAAGAAATGAACGAAAAAATTATGAAAGAACAAACATAAATGTGGATCAATAATTTTAACTTCTGCCGCCGCGCCGCGCAGACTGCACCGTGTCGCAATGCGTGAAGTATTCCGACAGTCTTGTAGGCGCTATGCGCTTCATGCCGACCGCTGCTGAACGCACTGTGCTAGACGCAACGCGTGAAGTATTCACGCAGTCTTGTAGGCGCTTCGCGTTTCACGCTGACCGCACTGTGTTTGGCGCAATGCGTGAAGTATTCATGCATTCTTGTAGGCGCTATCCGTTTCACGCTGACTGCAATAACCGCACTGTGTTTGATGCGATGCGTGAAGTATTCGTGCAGTCTTGTAGGCGCTAATATGTGTTACATGCCGATCGCCGCGCTGAGGGCTATTCCTTTCCATCTCAAGTCCTCGTTATCATTTCTCTCTAAGTCGCGCCATTCCAGGCCAAATTGCGTGTTTGGTCTCTCTCATAGTTCGACTTTTTGAAGGTGCTGTCTCTTGTATCACTAAGAGACGACAAAATTAGAAATGACTATACTCTCAGGAAATTAGAGATTTTGTCGCCTTTTCTCGTTTGTAATTTCGTTTTTATAAATCCGATTTTTTTTTTGTGCCTACACTTTAAAAAATTGCAAATTCTTGCCGCTCCTTAGATTTTCCGCCCCTTAGATTTGCCGCCATGGACCGCGGCCCATGTGGCCACCCCTTAATCCGGCCCTGCCTTCAATACCTAAAAATAAGTTCTTTTAGCTACTTTTTTGGTTCTCTCCGCGCGCTGGAAAGTATGCTTCGACTAATAGTGATGTGAGTATGATAATCAACAACAGATTCTAAAAAGTTCAAGAATGTAACTCTAATCGTACTCACTAAAAGTGTGGTAGATGCATGCTACTAAAATAAATGTCTGGTTATCCTCATCCTACAGTATTACTGTTTTGATTCAGTAGACTAATAATAGAAATTCCATGTATGTTGAAAACGCGACAGCCCGCGACAAGACATAATTAAGTAAAATATAAAACCACGAACAAGGCTAGAGAAAAACAAGCAGAGATATCCAACACAAAGTGTTGATATGGCGCGTCAATAATTCGTACCTTGGATGTTGCACACTTGTCACAATAAAGGAGCCAAAAAATCCTGTCATATCTCTAAGGCACTCAGGTTTGTGATCTAAAACAAATGTGTACACAGTTATTGTAAAAATGAGACGATTTTATTAACATTATATTTATAGACTACATAAAAACTGGACATATATGAGAAAATGATACATTGTTTATTTATAAAAGAATACTGAATGAAAAATTTAAAAGATATAAATTTTAATAAATATTTGTAAAATTTACAAGTTATCAATTTGTTATGAAGTTAAGAATTTGTACTGATAAAAATTGGAGAAGTGTGTCATTAATAATCTATTTCCATTCTAGAGTTGGATGCATTTACATAGACAGCTTCTTGAAATAAGGAAATTTTCGTGTCAAATATTTTGACTCTGCGGCCAATATGCTCTTTCTGAATTATATTAACATTGGCGTTCCATAAAATAAGATTAAGTTTATTATCAGCATAATCTGTAAGTGTTACTGCTCTGCGTTCATATGGTTTCTGATATGTATTTATGCCGGAGGAAGCAGAAAATACTTCAGTAACAGTGCCTTCGACATGAACAATAGTATTTTGGGGAATCAAGTTATTATTAATGTCTTCAAATGCAGCAAAATTGTGAGTGACATCAGGCAAATTGACCTTGTTTTTGCTGACTCGTTCGATTTGTGTTTTCTGGGACGCAATTAATTCATAGGGATGACTTGTTTTATTAAAGAGTGGTGCAGCAGGCTTTACTATTGCCTTCGATATTTGATAACTTTCATTCAATTCTAAAATTGAGGCTAATTTTTCAGCTTGTTCATTGAATCCTGTTAACAGAATGGGCCTGTTGCAAACTTTTGCTAGAGCAGAATGAAGAGTTGTTTCCTATAGATAATGCCTCAAAAATCACGATGAGCGCATCGGCAAAGTCTGAAATGCACTCATAAATTCACAATCTGCGTAAGAAATTTGCGTTATTTTGAGCTTCCCGCTTCAAAAACGATACTACTGCACAGGTGAACATTTTGTTAGATGAGTCCCTCCATCGTCGGCAATATTCATCATGGCCGACGCTTGCGCAGTTCCGCGAGTAATTCGAGGAGAGTTCAAGATCAATTAAGGCGGGCGAGGAAAATATAAACGTAAACACGCCGATTGTTATCTGATTTAATCCTGTTCAGATGTTATCTCGTCCCATCACACGTGTTTTGGCGGACTGGCGTCGGCCATGATGAGTATTGCCGCCAATGGAACGGCTCCTCTAACAAAATGTTCACCTGTACCGTAGTATCGTTTTCGAAGCGGGAAGCTCAAAAAACCGCAAATTTCTTAGGCAGATTGTGAAGTTGTGAGTGCATTTCAGACTTTACCGATGCGCTTATCGTGATTTTGGAGGCATTATCTGTAAGAAACAACTCTTAATTTTGCTCTAGCAAAAGTTTGCAACAGGCCCATTTGGCCAGACATATCTTGAAGGATGGACTTAATTATTAGTCCATTTTTCTGGGGGCTATTATAGGAAGCAAGACTGGTAAGCGAGACTACTTTACCAATTATAGGCTTTTGATTTTTGTCTGTGTTAATTTGTGTGATCGGCATGTTTACGTCTACTGCAGACTCATCTAATGTTTATGAAACATAATGTACAATATAAAATAAGAAATGAATTTTGAAAATAGTTACATGAAAAAATGAAGATATAGAAATCAATAGGAAAGAAATGTCATTACAGGAATAAAAACCCATGATACTTGCTGATATTTTAACTCTTCAATAATTATAGAGAAACAGAGGAGAGAGCATGTTATTTAAGAATAGTACATACATTTCATGATTTCTTTGAGCCTGTTTCTGTCCATCAGTGATAAGACACGTAATTACTATTCGTATGATATTGAACATGAATGAAACCAAAAAGGAGGTAACCAGGATAGACGATACTGCCATGCCAAGGAAGAATGTTGTATGAACATTAGGGAGTTGCCTAATTTCCTCCAATAAAATGTTTATTTTTGACGATAATTATCAATATTTTTTCTAGAAATTTGCAGACTTTTATGATGATATTGCAAGCAAAAATACTTGAGAAATTGAAAGAAAAATATTTACAAACTGCCTTGAAATTTAGTGATTTGTCGAAGGAGATTTGGCAATGTCTGGAGGTTCATATGGCGTTTTTCCTTAGCACGGCAGAATAGTGGAGAAAATATTTTGAGGGTGGATTATTTTTGGTCAGGCATATTTTCATTGGTTTGGAAAAGGAGGCTTAATCATTGAACACATCCTCTTAATTTGTGTTAAGGTACAAATAATTAAATGATCTAGACAAGCACATCAGCGATGCACAGTTATGCATAACCACAGTTGATTCATATTTTACATTAATCTATTTCTCTTGAAGCAAAAAGAATATTGTATGTTATATTTTAAAAAAGTAATATTTTGACTGTGAAACTGTAAATATGCGTATTTTGGTTTCAGTGTTTCAAAATTTCTGCAAAAATTTCATATTTTAAAAGGAGACAAAACCAACATCATGGCTTGAAGATTTCATAGAATATTCTTCACAGAAAAAAGGAAAATCATTGAAATTTTGAAACCATGATGTTCAGTAGTTTTCTAAGTAGAAAATAAAATGTGCCAGGAATTCTGCAACGCTGCAAATGGAGATATGTATTGCTGCAGTTACACCATCAACTTACAAGTGTATATTGTATTCGCATTTAAATTTTTTCTTACCGTTAAAATGCCAGGTACTCTTCTTATTGTTATCTTGTTCATCAACTTCGGAGATGACATCGTCAATATCAGTATCTTCTGGAAATATGATTATAAAAGAAAAATACAGATTACGACGGCAAATAATGATTATTATAATGTAAATGATAACATAGTAGGCAGATAAATGAGATGAGATTTTACACTCTCAATATTGCTCAGATGCAATTTAGAAAGTATCTTGACTAAATTTTCATGAATTATTGAATGCAGAATTAATTTTGAAAGGATTGAATGCAGCAGAGTTGCAAAAGTGACATATCTATGTTTAAAATTTGAGGTGGGATAATGGCGGCTCCTCAAGAGCAACGAGGTAGGCGATCTTTTGCACCAACGAACAGAAGACTGATGGCGAAAAATAACCAATCAGAACCTCCCAAAAAAAAGAATTTGCCTAAAAATGGAACTTCGTGGTTCTGCGCAGATTTACCAGTCAGACACGACATCTCGAGGTGGAAAAAAACTCGCTGAAAGCGAATTTTAGGAATCAACACAACTTGACGTAGAGACATGATTGGCTAAAAAATACAACGGTTTTTGATACATCGGAAAATCAACCAAAAATCGGAGACTGGGCGAAACGCTCAAGGTCGCAGAGGTATAGGGAATCCCATAGCGAAAGCAACGGAACGATTGTAATATCATGGGGAACTCCGTTCCCATGACAAAATCATAGTACTCACGTTTAAAGGGTTTTCTGCTTCGTCATGTTGAAGTTTAAGCACCTTGCGCTGCGGAGTATTTTTCTCGCTTTGGAAGTTTTTTCTTTTTCTTGGCGCTACTTTACGAACCATCTGCAAAAAAATTATTTAGCTAAGATAAGCATTTCACAAAAAAAAATTTAATTCTCATCTTCAAAGCATTGGGGAAAAATTAGATATGAAGAAAAACTTATGGCTTGTTGATAGAGGATTGAAAAATACAATGTTAAATGCCATCCATTATATTACCTACATGCTGCCGATAACAAATAATGCAGGAGGAGTTTTATTTGGAAAATCATCAAAGGTTTTGGAAGAATCAATTCATATGTCTTACTTAAGAAAATTATTGAATAGATGAAATTAAAATTAAACGGTCACAATGATTCAATACTATGTGATGGTGCGCTGAGCAACTGTGAGACTGACGAGTTGGCCAGTGAACCAGTGAGCTCTGGGCATCGCTACACAACTGGCTTAACCGCAACAACGCAATTGCTGGAATAGCGGCTGGATGTCTACTTTTTTGTCATACTCATGATGGCATCATGCAATTTCGTACTTTTAAGTCGGCTGAGATTAACAATGCATCTAAAACGATACCTCAACAATGGTATTGATCAAGTCTGGTTGTTTACTGTGGTATAATTGATATACAAACCTAGTACTGACATGTATGTTTCGAATAAGTTTCACTTAACCCCATAATAGAAACTTGTATCAAAATTTCCAAAGTATACAGCATGATCCATCACTTAGATTGAAAATAGCCCCAATATTGATATGTTCAGTAATTAGTGACGTGAACCAAATGGGCTTCCTTCCAAGAAGGGGTTACGGGACTTTGGTCTAATTGTCACATTAAATAAATAAGATGATGAAAAATTTTGATTCTTTATTCAAGGTGATATTGCCCGGTGGATTGAAGGTAATGAGAATCACATGTTCACTTATTGATGCAATAGCACTACTCTGATGCCATAGTGGGCTGAATTCCCTTGTAGACAAAGAGCCATGTATAAGACGAACTGTGGATGATAAATACAGCAGTAAATATAAAATAATCTTACCGTGGATGTTGCTGGATGTGCAGGAAGACAGATGCACACTTGAAACTTTCAATAAAACGATGAAAATCACGCAAAAGAAAAGAACAGGACTCGAAAAACGAAGCTCGGAATCTACTCGCAAAAATGGCGGACAGACATAGCAGTGAAATCGGGAACTAGGCAACGGCGAAGAAGTATAGACAAACTCTAAGAAGATGAGCACACCAACCGATAAAATGGGGTAAATGCGGAGGCAATCAATCATGACGTACATAAGGGATAACCAATGAGAGCAAAGTAATCAGACGGTGCAATTCTTGCTTTACGCAGTACATGACCCGATTATAGCACGCTTTCATATGACACTCATGGTTTCTCGTGACTCCTATTCATCATTTGCTGTTTCAACGGTGGATTGACTCTATACGGTTGGAAATCGGAAAGGAATGCGACGAAGTGGCGAAGTAATACATCACCAATTTTATACTTGGATCCGGGCTGAGGATCCCGGCATCGCTTGGCAACCGTCATTAGCTATTGTTCGTCGAGACGCCGACGCAGTGAGCAGGAGCGTGGGAAAGAGAGGGGTAAGTGGATTCCTGTATGAGCCACGTTTAGCTAATGGTCTATTGAGTCTCGAGGCTCATCACAGATTGCACTTACACAGATTGCACTATCAGAGCACGGGTACCAACTTTTGGAAATTATAACCGAGGTTACAGATCTGTCAAAGCAACGTTTTGAACAAAACGGAGGAGTTAAATTCTCATTTCGAGAGTGCCGACCTGCTCAGCCATCCTCGAATCAATTCGCTTGATTCTGCTTATATATGCATAATTTAAATCAGCGCGTCGCATTCTTAGGCTTTTTTTGAAAAAACCAAGTAACGTAGACTCTTGGTATTCACTGCACATAAACTAATGAGCCCCAGAATGAGAAACAACTTTAAATCATAATTATTGATGGATAAATAAACTTTTTACACGCTTTGGAAAATCTCAGAAGTTCGCGGTAGTCACTTTTCGGTAAGGAACTAAGGGACTCGGTTATTGTATCGAGTAGGGTTCGAAACGATCGCAAAGGCGGTATACTACGTATACGCGCCAAAACAAATACACCAAGACGTTGCGGCTGAAAACATCATCGCCTTCCTTCAGTTAGATAAAATATACAAAAAACTTAAAAATTAAAAACTGAATACTAGGTTGTACCTTTCCAAACCATGAATAAAGTTGTTATTTACTAATTGTTAAAACTAATGACAGAATTCACCATACTTCTTGGTAAAATTTGTCATACTTTTATTCAGTGCATTATTTTTTGAAAAAAATGGGTCGGACAGTCTTGCCTAACTCAGAAGATTGCCATACGAGGGGGAGGGAACTTAAATAACTGACCAAAAGCCTTATGTAATACTCGAATGGTCCATTACGCTTCTTTCATCAATAGTTTGGTTTTATTCAAGGATGTTAGTCTGACGGAAAATCGAGATGCGGATGCTTACGCTGTTAGCGTTGGTGCTCGTCACCCTATTGGCTTACGCCAGGAGCCAGGCGGTGGACGATCCAGGTGTGTCCGATGTCGACGTGGTTCCCGCGACATCCGACGTGGCTCCCGTGACGACATTCCCGGACGATACTCCCACGACACGCGTCTTCGCCGAGACCAGTAACTTCGGACGACCCTACGGACGGCGACGCTACTGGAGACGACGCGGTCACGGATACGGCTGGGGAGGGCGCAGGGGATGGAGGCGACGTGGATGGCGCCGCCGCGGATACGGATATTACGGATAAATTGACGGATTTATGCTGAATAGATGGACTTGGCTAGAATTAGTCTAACTGCATTTATTGTTGCCTAGTTTTCTCGTAAGCTTCATTTTTTTGAACAGAGAATTAAAAGGTGTGATGCCTTGAACATTGGCGGATCCAGCACACTGACAATATTGTTTTTCTCCATTTAAAAGTTCTACATTATAATTTTTTTAATGTATCGATTCTTTGAGGGGCTAGGTGGTCCAACGAGAATCGATTATTTAACATAAGTTCAAATGGAGAGAATTAGAAGTTGCCAAATTGCTTGGCCCGCCTCTGGCCTTGAAACTTTCTGTGAGGTTACCTTTGTTAATGAAGAATACATTCCCACAATTTTAAGTTACAATGGTGTTCCTGTGGAAGTTTTCTGGTGGAAAAATAATACATAAGAGGAATTTAGGCAATGTCTGATGTAGCTAGGTTGATTTTGGTTAAATCCGTCCGAACGAAACTTCGTGCACAGCAAATTAATTTAGGTATAAGGAACATCGTGCGTAGAATTTACGTCCTTCATGGTTCTTTTTGGCAATATTTATTTGCAGGTAGTATTTTTTTTTTATAATTACTTCTAAATGGACTCAGCACGAAGCCTTTCCCGACATTTTAAGCAAGAGCGTTGCAACTAAATACTATATTTTACAATATTTGTTTAAACTTTTTTTCTCAACGATTTCAATGTTTTCTATAACTTTCACCTAAGTGATGTTACTCTATTTTGTTAATCTGTTACTATGTTCTATGAATGTTACTTTAAACCCTTTATTCAAAACAAAGCTCCCTGGATTCAGTTAAAGTCTTGCTTAATTTGACTCCTACGCCATTATTAGTCGAAAGAGGGCTGAGCGACAATCCCAGCCCAAGGATTGTCGCCCAGCCTTTCAATCTTCCGAAGATCATGGCTGTTTTTTCTAGACTAAATATGTAAACACACTCCGACAGTTAAACTAAAAATCCAAGCTTTATATTACAAAAGTAAGAGTATGGCCTGAAATTTTTCCTCGACGTGTTTATTCTGCAGAATTATTTCACGAGAGTATACAATAAATAAAATGTTGATGCGATTCCATCAGCAAACTGAAATGCTATAGGAAAATTACTTATAATTTCACAAACTAAATTACGCATTGGCTTTTTTCATCTTGCCATCAATTGCATATACTAAAACATCAATTTGGTGAAACCACATTAATTGTGGACAATTTTTTTTTTTTTTTTTTTTTTATTTATTTATTTTTTTTTATTTAAAAATACTTTGTAGATAAGAGTGATTTTCTCGATTATTCTTCTTTACATTACTTCCGAATCTCATCAAACTTTGAGTAAAACATTGACTACAAGAAAGCTTCAGTGGCCTGGCGTGTTTTGCGATACGTCGATTGATCTGCCATTAAAACCTACCTACGTTCGCAACGAATACCCTAATAATCGATTCTTTGCACAGCTTCAAATGGGGAAATGTCGATAATCGATTATTCACGCCTCAGCACTGGGAAGCTTCCGACTGGGACGATCAGCATGAAATAAGGCACTTAATTCAGATGAGGAAGGTCATTCAGGATGTAGGTTTCAGGAGATCAGAGGGGGAGAGTTTGGATCTCCGCAGTATGAAAATTATTCTTGTGCGCGTGATATTCAAAATTTTGAAGATTCCCTGCAATTTTCTACTTCATATTGCGGGTTATAGACCGCGATCCTAAATTGAAGGTCTCCGCAAATCTAATTGTATTGCAACACTTGGAAATGGCATACCGCGAGCCAACGAAGATACGTGCAACGGAGAATCTGCTGCTTTAGAATGTGAGTCGTTGCTCTGAAAGGTTTACGACGATGCCATACGTCACTCAAATTAATCTAAGGATCAAAGAGTCACTCTCTGTTTATTCATTATTTTTCATTTACAAAACAATTCATGCAAACGATCAAAGTTAACGATTTTCGAATGCTCGCTCAAAATGTAGAATCAAATATAACCGTTGGTCAGATTTAATGTTGATGACGTTCACTTTTAAGCACTTGTAGCAAAATCTTGTGAAAAATATTTTAACAAGGATTCTTACGAAGAGAGAGAGAGGAAGAAAAATTTTCTTCGTGAGTTAATTTCTCTAGATGATGAAAAGACCATGATTATGGTAGTAGCACATGCAAACATCTTCGGAATATTGTCTCCACGATTTTTTCAATGAGTCAAGACGAGTTACGAAATAAAGCATTTTGTCATATGCCTTCTCTTCTATTAATTATTTACAAAGGAAATATTGCAGACGATAACAAGTTTGGAAATCAACTCCTGAAAAAATAAGATTATTTAAAATGCATGTGTGTTAACCATAATACTATTTGATATGACAAAGACACAATGAGTTATCTGTCTCATGGGTTC
Source organism: Bemisia tabaci (assembly GCF_001854935.1). Lineage (NCBI taxonomy): Eukaryota > Metazoa > Arthropoda > Insecta > Hemiptera > Aleyrodidae > Bemisia > Bemisia tabaci. The sequence continues at coordinate 872,906 of NW_017547183.1, forward strand.
AGTATTAAAAGTGTCTGTATGTAGTTTAGATACCCTATTTAGGAGTGGATTTCCGAACTTGAAAGAAAGCATATTCTTGAGTACATTCCATAAAGTTTCATGGATTTTGTAAATGTAAGAGAGCGGCTAGAATGCACAATCGTAGCAACGTCTGACGGAAGTGGTCTTGTGTTAAAATGATCATCCATACAACGTGGTGATTTTAATTCCTACTTTTTTTAGTGGCCCATGCGGAATTCTACCGTAAAAATTACCTTCTTTCGTCTTTTTTTGCCAATTTACGGGGTGCATAAAATTTGCTTTATCTACATCGGGTCGAATACTCATACTCCATGCGCACAATGGTTCCATTGTAAACTCTAAACCTGCTCTCGTCGCGATGTGACACCACGGTGTGAAAATTGGATGAGTTTGAGCTCAGCCCATGCAGTACCCCGACAAGCATAGTAATCACGTATAGTGAGTAATTTCGATTTAATTATACGGTCTTCGGTCACTTACTTAACTATATATGCATTTCAAACGTATTGAAAGACTACTGGCACAGAGACAAACTGACTTCAATTCTTTGAAGGAGCAGGATCCTCCGAAATGACAATTTGGGGGTCATTTTCTGTTAAACGAGGGGTAGGCTCGAAGACAGCGGTCGAAACTCACAGGCGCCAACGCGCCTAAAAATCGGCTATGGCGCCTAGAAAATGAAGGCTCTGCGCCTACGTGGCCCCTAAAAATTGCCCCTTAAAAATCTGGATTTTCATAGGAATCACATGAAGGTAGAAAAACAAATCTATTTGAATTGAAAAAAGTCAGAATTGTCTAGTTCTGTTACGAAAACATCTAGCGTCTAACTTGTCACTAAATGCACTTTAATATATAGGCAAAAAGCCAAGTTTGCCCCTAAAAAATCTGCAATGGCGCCTAAAAATCGGTCTCGATGCGCCACATGCCTCCCAGAACTCGAAGGTGAGTTTCGAACACTGCAGTCGAAGAGGACCCTGAGAGGCTCTGCCAGATTACTCAAAGGGTGCCGAATGGGGCCCATCAAATATTGCCAAAACTGGTCCGCGTGAGGTCCATTTGGCCTTTTTTAGGAGGTGATTTCCTCCGAATCTCCCGCCCCCCAACCCCCTGGGTTAGTCCGTGCGCATGTTTCTTGTAAGACAAATACCTTAAAATGCATACTTTATGAAAAAATCTAAAGGGAGACTTCTCTTCAAAATTAAAATGAAACCATCTTGCTCAAAAAATGTTATATCTTTTCTAAAAATGATTGAAATTATGATACCTCGAGGTCCCTTTTATCAGGTCACATCAATTTCTAAAATCCAAGTGCGTCAGAAGGAAGGAAAAGAAACTATACCGAAAAAAACTAAACTGCGGAATAAGAGATCAGCTAAAATACGAAGCCACGCAGTTTTAATACGCCTTGAAATTTTAACAAGAAGGTTTGTTATCTCACAGACTATCTCCGGACAAAGAGTACAAATAATTTCAGCCGGTTCGCGCGTCCGATTTTATTGCAGATCTCCGGGTGGCTGACATTCATTTAAAGTATTCGAACCATCTTCTTGATGCCAATCGGTTGAGCGTAATTTTGTTGGTATTCAAGAGTCAGTTATTCACACCTGGTGTGAGATTTTGAAGTCGTAGAGCGCATGTCTCCAGCATGAGAGCGTTGTCGTCTCAAGCTTCAAATATTTTAAGCCTGCTTCACACGGTCAAAATGAGGTCTTCGAAATAGGTAATCAGTGCAACTGTCCATGATCTAAACACTGAGGCCAGTCAGTACACAAATCCCCTCGTCTCAACCATTTAAGTTCACCTGGATTCGAGATTGTCACCTGCCGGTGGCCAAAGGGTCACGAGATTCTGCTTCGTAGATGTTCGGATAAAACTATGACCAAGAATAAAAATATGGAATGTCAGCGAGTCTGAAGTACAGAGTTATTTAGTGGAATATCCCAAGGTTCATTTTTCGTTCCATTTGATTGATGTCGGGGTGCTTTAATATGTCACTCTTTTCATAAAAGATGTACTGATAAATACAATATTACGCTCGAGGGTAGAGATTTCCATATGGACTTCATTTAGCAATATAAGGAGCCAATGTTTCTGGCTCATTAATAAAAACTCTCTTCTACATGGGGAAACTAATGGCACATACTTCGTTTCTAAAATGAGTCAGAAATAGTTGTTCCTTATTGCGAATTGAGGTCGCCATTTTAAACTCTATTTACTTCAACCCCCCTCCCCCTTTATGCCCTTGTCGGGTCGTGATCGGAAAAAAGTAAATTTGAAGACCGCCCCGCAATTAGATATCCAAGCAATTTGATTTAGTGTGGCAAAATTCACAGCGTTATTTTCCGTATCATGGCAGGGACAAGGAAATGTGGAGCGCCTTCAATTTTTCATATATGCAACCCAGGCATCCTAAGAGCACAAATAGTTGCATCCGAACATTATCATTACCGCTTCTCATTGACGCAATTGGTGTTACGGCAAGGGAAAGCGATATAAATATCGATTAATTACCATTGGTAGAATTGAGATAGGTTAAGGTTATTTCACTCTTATTTTCAGAGACGATATATTTTAGAATTCCGGAGTAAAAATTAATCAAGACATTGTTATCGACTGAGGCGAAAGTTTAGTTAGGAGACCAATGCCGTTTTTCGTGGAGTACCTGTATACGGGAGAGTATTGCTATATCAATCCTTTTACTACAGAAAAAGTGTGCCGCACTCTGATTGTTCGGCTATCATAGAGCCCCAACGTTGACCCAATGTTGACAAACCCCAACCCTTCCGAGCCTAGTTTGGCAGTTTGGCCCAATGTAAACAAACAAGATGGCGAAAAAGTTCCAGACGTGATTTTGGACGTGATAACTTTGGAGCTCCATGATAGCCTAAAATTGATGAACCGATCAGAGAGCGGCACAGAGTTGGCAATACTCTCCCGTATACAGGTACTCTAGTTTTTCACTTGATGATGGTCGATAGTGCAACATTATATGGGCAAAAGTTTAAATAAATCTCGCCTAATGGTGACGGGTGAATGCCAGAATGAGCAGTTGGGCACAGTGCCCGGCTAGTTTTCACCAATTTAGACCTGCTGTCTGACTGTCGAAATTTATGTCGGCACGACAAGAATCGAAAATCGATATATTGCGTGGCACAGATAGGGCTGTGTCTTGTCTTATCTTGCCGACATAGCCAGTTAAAGTTTCAACAATCGGGCTGCAGTTGCTCAACCCTAAGCGTTAACTTCTGAACGTTACTTTTAAATTTTAGAGAACATGGCGCTGCAGGGGCTGGGTCCCTAAATTATATTGTCTCTGGGCTTTGGCTCCGAGGCTAACCCAAGAGCCAAAGTGCATAATTCGTGAGCACATACTGCACGCGCGCGGCCAATTTAGCCACCAACCCGGTGTCCGACCGTCCACGCCGACTCCACCGTTGGTTTGGCAGTGAATTTTGAATTTCTGCGCGTTTCCACAAAATAGGACGAACGGGTGCAGACGTCCGTCGTTCGATCATGAATGAGGCCCGCCCGCCCGCCCGCGCCGCGGCGCGGCGGCCGCCGCCGGGCCTGGATTTGTGTGTGACATGCTTGGCAAGAGAAAAATTGGACTAGACTCTTCGCGCGGAATAATAAAGACGCTGCCTCGATGCCATTTCAGCAGCCAAAACAGTAACTTTTATGGATTTGAATAATCAGGGGGCATACGTATTCCCGTGCGCAAGTTTGTGAAGGCATATTTTGTCATACGTCAGTCTCTATTTGTTTTGATGTGGAGAAAAAGAAAATTGATGATGGCCATCTCAAATTTCATGCAAACCCCCTCAAATTCAAGATGGCGGCCAAACTGGCGGTTTTAAGGTGGAAAAAGCGGATATTCCACTTCCACGGGGAATTGCTTTTGCAAATAAATAATTAAAACTACAGTAAAAAAATAATAATAAAAAAAAAAAATCAAAATTTTCATTTGTTTTAGTGAAGAACAGTATTCTTGATTTTTTATTCGAAAATTTGGCACCTGTGAACAGCTCAGCAAAACAGCTGGCTGCAGCAAAGCTCTGCTAGCAAAAAATCAAATAACTACAACACTGCCTATTCACCCAAGGTTATTCTTGTTCTAACGGTATTGAAGGCAAAATACTTTAGGGGGAGTCCCACTGTCAAAGTGAATGGACGAGCCAAAAATGATTTTCGGGGATCCAACATTTTCTGATCATGGGACATCATTTTCGTCAAGTGGAGATTGATGAGTAATTGGTTGAGTGACCGGTTGGGCAAACTATATTCAGGTTGAACTAATCGTCGGGACCAAAAGAAGCATTAGAAAATACGGAAGTCTCTGCTCATTAGGAAAAAAAGTAACTTCCAAAAACTCCTCTTGCCTTAACCTTCTACACTATTTAAATAGTAGCCAATGTAGGATTTTTGAAAACAATTGTACAAAATATATAAAAATGTATTATACAATTGCGGCATGTTAAAATTCCTGCTCTGGAAATATTCTCAGGAAAAATTAACAAGGTAACGTTTCTGCATGGAAACAGATAGGCAAAGTATATTTGGGGAACGCTAATTTGGGGAAAGGCTGCAAAAGGGGGACAAATCAAAAGAAAACCCCGGATCGTTTCAAACTTGTTACAATTCCATCATCAACCGGAAACAAAAATTAAATAAAAATGAGTCGTCAATTCGCTATTATTGCGAGACCGAGACAATATATTTCTCCTATTTAATGTAACAAACAGAGTTTGCAAAGATGGCAACTTGAACGCAGAGCCTATTTGCTGTGCTAAGGAAGAACGCCGTATGAGCATTGGAGAGTTGCCTTTACTTCGATAGAATGATTATTGTTGAGAAAAGTTGTGATTAGTTTTCCTTCAAATTTTCAGGATCTCTAAGTGAAATCGCGAACAATATTATCTGAAAAATTGGGAGAAAAATAAACATAAGTTTACCAGTAAATTCGCGTTTTATGAAAGAAAATTTGGCGACGCCTGAAGGTTCATACGGCGTTCTTCCTTAGTACGGCAGTATAGCAGGATGGAGCAGACGCGAAGGGAGTAAGGGGACGTCTAAAAGGTGCGAAAATCTCCGGCCAATTTGACAGATCGGGGGACTGAGGACCCGGGGGGCGGGGGGGGGGGGGGGATTCGCCACGGGTGAGGATATCTTGATAGCGATCGCCCGGGCCCCGCGAAGAGCGTATCGAGCGAATGTGATTTTTCCCCCTATAAGAGAATTGAGAGGGGGCCCGCGACCACATTGTCATCTCGATCCGCGATCCGTCAGCACTGTACAGCATGTTTCCGTTCCCGGTAAGTCCTTAACCCCTAATTTTTCGCCTCTTAGCATGATTACCGGTCCCCAGTGAACTTATTTATGCTAAAAAGAACTATATGCACAGGGATTGCATGTAACATAGTTACTTTTAGCATAAACACGTCCAAGTAGAGTGCATTGTGATACGAGAAATGTGCAATTTTCTGGTAATTTATTTCAACTTGATTCTAACATGTTTACTTTATTTCATGAGGATAACAGTGGTTTTTTGTGACGCCTTCACCAATACCAAAAAGTTCAATTTTGTTCCGGTAAATTTAAAAAAAAAAAAAAAAAAAAAAAAAAACACCGTTGCTGATAGAAGAAATCCGCTAAGCACCTCAATTTTTAATTACATCCAAAAATTTCAACACTATTTTGCGGTGACTTTCCAATGTATCGCACGCAATTCTACTTGGAGTGCACCGACGGACAAGATATGAAGTTAAAAATTTAGCTACGTGTTTTTTTATCAAAAATTTACATAGGTAAAATACGGTCGGAAGATTCTTTAGAACTAATTTACTGCGACTTTCGTTTAATTTGACTGCTACTTGTTTGAATTTTCTTTGACTGTTACGTTTATAAAATTATCTGGGCCGCTGGGAAAAATTGCAACACTGAGGACTTGAAATTAGTTTGCTGCGATCATAAAATTATTACAACATGTGCTACTTAGGGTGGACTACTAGATGAGGTAAAACGATTAATACGTGTTGTATGATGTAATTATTACACGTATTAATACGTGTAAAAAATGGATGAGGAAATGTTTAAATCTCTTTTTCCTATTATAACTTATTTTAATTCGTTCCTCTTTGTTAAAGCCGCTCTATATTTAAGGTCAAACAAGTTTTTCTGGGAAGGGAAGGAGGGGATGAAGTTTCGAAGCGCCCTAGAACTTATATTTTCTGCAACAGCGCGTATTTTTTTAAGGTGGGTACTTCGAAAAAACGCAGTAAATAATCCTAACTCACTCTAATCAAAGATGGAGGAGATAAAATTAGTCAGGCTCGGTCGGAAAAGGTCCTGTCAAAATTTTCAGAAAAATGAAGATAGTGCGTTTCCTAACAACACGATTCAATTAACCCTATTGTGACAAACTTGGGATTCATGACTCACATATCAGATTCGAACTCGTTAGAAATCGGAAGAGAGAAAATCAGTAAAAGAATAAGTTGAAGAGGAAGTAGAGGAGGGAAGAGAAGAAAAAGAAGGAGTGGAGGAGAGAAAAATGTAGAAGAGAGTTAGAAAAAGAGGACTGAAGTAAAAAGGAAGAAACAGAGGAGGAAGATGAGGAGGAATAGCAATAAGGGGAAAAGAAGGAAATAGAAGGAGATGTGGGGAGGAGGAAGCGGATGAGGAATAGTAATAGGAAAAAAGAAGAAGAGAGAAATAAGGAAAAAGAGGAGGATGAGAAGGAAAAATAAGAAAAATAAGGAGAGAAAAAGAGTAAATGATGAAGGGGAAGAAGAAGAAAAGAGGCAGAAAAATACTAGGAGATTTTTCCCTATCTCTATCTTCTCTTCCTTCCTCTCTCCCCTTTATTCTTATTTATCCTCCTGTTTTTTTCCTTTTCCCTTTCTTTTTCTTCCTTTTCTTATTTTCTTTACCTCCTTCTCTTTCTACCTCTGATTTGGGAGACGGAGCTTCAAGTGTAAAAGATCTGCATCGGTCAGGGTAGCGTTGAAGGGACTGATTTCATCGCCCCTTCTCGCATGGAAAAATTCCTCTACGTTGAGTAAACATCAGAATATCAAATAGAATCAGCTTATTTCGAGACTTTATCTACTCGCCAACTGAGAGTGACACATTTTCAACCGCTTTCTCGACTAGTCTACGGCACGAATTTGCTCCATTTCTACGTCTCCAGCTTCAAAAAGTATTAGTTAAAATGCATTCCTTTAAATGGGCATGGTGACATTTTTACACTTGTTATGTTAACGATGAAGCACCATGTTGAACCGAGGTAGATGGCATCCGATTTGCACACTTCTATTCGGTCGACGCATCCAACATGCTTTTTACCGGTCGTGGTCGGTCTGGTGGCTAGGCGAATCAAATTTTTCAAATCATTCAATGATAATAATCTATCAATTGAATAATTTTTTCGCATTTTTATAATTTCATGCCTTTTAAATCGTCTTTAAAGGGTTTTTCACGGTTTTCTATCATTTCTGAAAAGAATACCGCAAGTGCATTTTGTGCCTAGACGCTACGTCACGTCGCGTCGTTGGACATCTTCATTTATTTTAAAAAAATTGCCTCGCAAAACTATTGAAAAAATTTTAATGCTTTCAGGGAGTAATCGGTAATGTGTTGATGAAGGAATATTTGGTTATATTATCAAAAGATTTCGGTAATTTGTAACTATCTAAGAAATTGGTAAGTTTGAAGAAGTTTGACAACATAGTGCCGAGGTACAAATGACGCTTTGTCATATTATTCTCCGAAAGGGGGCGATTTGAATATTTTTCCCTCACTGAATTAGCCTTTTTAGTTTTGCGTGCTTCTTGGTCGTGTATTTGGAAGTTTAAGGTGCTTGCATGGAAGTCTCTTCTGTGGCCATTATTTTTATATAATTCATTTCACACTGGAAAAACAAAAAACACATTGGATCTAGAGTCCAGACTCTTGAAAACATTGACAAGAAAAAGGACTCTTGATTCAATCAGATTCAAGCTTAAATCAAAAGGAAATCCGCTCGAATTAAGAGGCTTGGTTCTTGATTTAAGCTTAAATCTGATTGAATCAAGAGTATTTTTTCTTGTCGATGTTTTTAAGAGTCTAGACTCTAGATTCAATGTGTTTTTTTTCCAGTGCATTCAAACATCTTTTCAAAAGCGGAAATCGAACTTTATTGCTTTGGAAGTTCAAAATGTTTAAAACTGAGCTCGTGTGCTAACTTAAATTTTCTGACCAAAATTACACTAAAATCAATAATTGAAATGTGTAATACAGAAAGAGTAGCCTCGTTAAACAATCTTTTCGGTCATACACATGTGCAGTATACTTTGATTCCATGAAAGCAGACTATCGGGTATTGGGAGAAACCTGGCGCACGGGCCACCGAACTGCACTTTGCAGGTGAACGAGCCGGGGAACATATCACACAAAAGGATCGTGGCTCAGGTCATAACGAATCGAGCGAATAAAGTTTAAAAAAAAAATCTTTGTCCTCTCAGAACAATGAATTGAGCTCGTGGCAGCTTCTTTGTCCGATGATTGCTCCGGGAAATTGTGCTGTGCTGAGGAAAAACGCCGTATGTCCCTCACATGTCGCCGAATTTCATCCAATAAAATATTTCTTTACAAGGAAAGTTATGAATATTTTGCCTAAATATGCTCACGTACTTTGCACTTAAGTGCAATTAAAATACTCTAAAAAATTTAAGTGAGAGTACATAAGATGTTTCCGGAAAAATTCGAATTTTATAAAATGAAATTTGGCAACGTTCGAAGGCGAATATGGTGTTCTACACCTTAACACGGACGAATAAAAGAAGCTCGATAGCTCAAAGCGGTGGAGCCTGAGGGCTCATGTCTATTGGCAAATTTTAGAGGAGCGCTTTTCATCTCGTAGCATCAACGGGCATCCGATGGTTCAACTGGAAGACCGGGTATCTTAATTGCGTTGTTTTATAATTTGCGCTCTTACCTTCTTTTTTCCGTACAAAACCGTACTTCACCCTTCAAAACTTTTATAGAATATTCTTTAATTAGAGGAAAATTTCTTATCTTGTCTGATACTCCATAAAGAAATCAAATGAAACGGGAAATTATGTATAACGTCGGAAACCAAGGGCACGCGTGGTTATTTCTCAAATATTTTCATCCATAATATTGTGAATTCCCGGACGAAGGAACGAAACTCCATCCCAAGGATACAAAATTGATCCAAACAATCAATTTTTTATAAAAAAAAACGTACCTCTGCAATTTTTGCCCAAAATGTGTCTTATTTTTGCAAGAGATCAGAGGTAAAATCAGTGCACTTTTTAGTTGGGAATGCGCGCTAGATTTCCCTGGTAAAAATGCAATTCGCGACGGGAAACATTGGCAACATTGAAATTTCGTTCCGTCCTTTTGTGGAGGAAACGAAGTATAATGAACTCATTATTTGCAAGATTACTGCCTCTCAAAAACACCAGCTGCGTAGAGGACTAGGACTTGAACCCGTGATTTGCAAATTATCTCTACACTTCTACCCCGGCGTTAAAGTCTCTTGACATTTCCGGTGGGTCAATTGTTAAAACGTTGCTCTTTAAAGTTTATCGTTAAATGTTATAGTTCGGTTAAAATATCGCCAGCTGAATCTTTCTCTAGGTTCAAAAATGTCCGCGTTAACATCCGACAAAATTGTTTTTGGTGCCAAATTTCGTAAATGCTTAGTGCATGCTTAAGCAGCGGCAAGTGCGCATGCTTAATATTTATACTCGATATGAGTCACGACATCACTAGAGTCTTTCTGAGGCTTCTGATTAGCCGGCACCGAAGTCTCAGCTTTCAACGAATATTACATTCCGGTGCAAAAAAGTTGATTAAATTTGGCCCCAGGGTTGGAAGCTTAAAGTTCATACCGCTAAAACTAGATGGGCAATTTATCCCCGGGATAAAATGGGAGATCGCTGCGGTGGTTGGAACGAACCAGGCTATTTTCAGTCGAGACAATGATGCTACTGTGAGCGAGCTTTTGATAATTAATTAACTTCCGATCTGAATAGTATAGTCTATACGCAGGTCTATATAAGTCGATCTATATAAAACCTAACGTGTCCATTCTCCGATGAGCTGTGATATGCAAGTATTCTTGGGAGCCCCAGGGTTCCCAAGGATTGGCATGGTAGGTTTTAAAATACGTTGATTCATATGCCCTACCTCGACAAGTCTTCGGGGATAATTGAACTGTGAATGAGGTTGTTGCAATTTCCTCGAAAACATGATCCACGCAACGGTGGTTTTATCTTAACTGAGATTCTAGGTAACGTATTAGTTTCTACTCGTAATTTTGGCCTGTAGTCTACAATTTTTGTACATAAATATTTCATGAGTGGAAGAATCCAGGAGTTCGTGTAAATATAGACTCTGCTCTTCTAAGGAATTCAACTTTAATCACGCAAAATTTGGAGGTATCAGGAGCAAAGACATTCTTAACTTGCTTAAACGCTCATTCGGAAACTAATTTAATAAATTCTGATAAAATTTCAAAACAAAAATATAAATCAAAAACTTTCATTGTTATTCTCATGAAATTATTCATAGATGGGACGTATCCGAAATGCAAATATAGAAAGACACAAAGATTCACCCATCAAACGAATATAAAATTTCTCCCGCCACAGGAGTTGCGTATCTCAATACGCAAAATAGAGAATAAATCTGCAAGGGTCGCCCGGTTAAACCTGCTAAAAATCGTTCCATTTAATTGGTCGTCAACATGAAAAATGACAAGTCTGATCAAACTACCAGAGTGAGATACCCTCCGAATCAAGATCGTAAAACTTCAGCTGTCTCCCCCATCTCCGAGCACAGTCAGATCGTGCGAGAATAATAATTTAATCCCAAATCACTCTCAGTGTGGCTCAGTGATTTCACCGGTGATCTGGCAAACCTGGCCTTCCGATTTTCCTCGCATCGTTGAGAGAACTTTGACCCCCGTCAAAAGTCGCCTCGGACGGCGGGAGAAAAGCACTTAAGCCACTTTTCGGAGCCCCCCGAACCGAAAAATATGCTAATATATTGCAAAACCACCGCTTAATCCCGGTTCCCGACCACCGAAGTTAATGGCACCCTAAAACGGAACTAGTCCGAGTCGATGTCGAACTGCCGCATGCCGAACTGACTTGATCTTCGCGACATCTTCTCCATCCTCTTCGGCCTCGCCACCGATCTCGTCGAATTTCAGACTAAATTCCAGCTTCTTCTTTACTCGAAACACTTACTGCCGTGCTGAGTAAAAACGCCATATCCGAATATTGCCAAATTTCTTCTCAGAAAATATTTACTCTAGACGAGAGTTAAGAATATTTGGACGTATTTCTATCAAACAGACCTATGTGCAGGTGAGAAATATGGGGTGTGCTCGTCGAAGCTGCATAAGAAGCAATGTAAAAGTGTGCGTGATTCCTTTTGAAGAATTGGAACAGCGGGATATTACATTCTATCAAACAGACCTATGTGCCAACTGAATGCGGGATTCATGAGCCGCGAGGATGGGACGAGAGCGTTGTGGATAGGGCTCATGAGTTAAAGCAGCCCTCGAGCCACAACGGCGAGGGTTTCTTCGCCGCTGACGTCACTGGCGCTTCATTATTCTCGTTCACTTTTACGACCAGAGAAATAACGAGCACACCCCATATTTCTCACTTGCACATAGGTCTGTTTGATAGAAATTTGTCCATTTTACCTTACAATTTTCACACTTTTTAGATCAAATTACGAAAAAAATCTTCTGAAAAAACGGAAAAAAATATTCAAAAATTGTCCCAAATATTCGTGATTTGTCAAAGGATTTGGCAATGCCTAATGACTCATACGGTGTTTTTCCTCAGCGCGGCAGATTAGTGCCAAAGAGGAGCCAATAAAAAACGGGAGGGGGGAGGCTGACACCGTTAGTGAGCCATTTGACACCCCTCCCCCCTGGTAAATTTCAAGACAAAGGAATGAGACTTTTGTAGGGGAGGTTTTTAATCCTGTAGAGATTGTACAACCTTGAAATAGAATTGAGTTACAGGGTCAGAGCACACACATCCAACTTTCAGCCTTTAAAATTTGATTGAATGATGCATTAATAGCATGGACATGAAAAATTCACCACCGAGATTCGAACCCGGGACGAATTAACCTAAAGTTGATCAAAAACATTGATCAGAGGACCAAAGATCAACCTGGCTAGTAAATTGAAACTTTTCTATTGTAGAAGAGTGCGCTGTCCTCCAGTTTTCTCTAAAAAAAAAACCTAAATTTAATACCGATACTACTAAGTCACTCTTACAGCGCTTCTGTGCGCTCTGTGACACCCAACCGCCACTGATAGCGATCCCGCCAGAGCCCTAAATTAAAATTTAACTTAATTAGACATAAATTTGATTAATTTGTTAAAAATTGATCATGACTGATCAATCAAGCTGAAATAATCAAACTGAGAGCAATGAAAGAGATGGATGATCGAACTACCAAACTTCGTATCTCGGTTTGGGCCATACGTATACCATACTACCTGCCACATTTTCCTTTTCTGTTCAGAGATAACTGATGATCATGACTATAAGCTAATATTTTTTGGGATTTTTCCTTGTCGTTATATGAATCTTTTTTGAGAATATCATGCAAACCTGTTCATTAATATTCTTTAAAAAAAATAGAAAAAGAGCGGAAATTTTGAAACATCGTAATAGAGGGCTATAAAGTCGTCCACCGCCAGAATAGATTTCCCATAAATAGAACCGAACGTCATTTTGGCGCTACTCTGATTGGCATCAATGGAAGCATCTTCGTTGCGGCTTCCGTTGAATTTCATGACGTGCCATTAAACGAGTCCATTAGAGCGTTTGGTAATAGATTGGTTCCCTTAATGTTTGAAGGATTAAAAAGTAAACTGTGAGTGGGAAAATTTGTCGAGCCTTTCCCGAGGAGAGTTCATTGCATTCGCTGAGTTCAATCGACGCGATGACGCTACGATGACGTATGACGAAGAGAACCAGACGAAGACGCGTGGCTAATACTTTTCGCAGAAGAATAGACAAACAAAAGCTCCAGCCGACGATATACGTGATCGACTCCCTATCACATTTTACTTGTCAGACTCCTCTCGTAGTTGTCAGATTGAAACAACAATGCGGTTACATAATTTGTTGAGTTTTGTGTAAGGATACTGTTTAGGGCGGGAGGGGCGTACTCATGGTCGTCCTTCGGCCATCTCTTCTTTTTATTATAAAACCCCAATGCGACATACATTTTGATTTGTTGATAATTCCTAAAGATTCGAACCACCCAAAAGCACATAAATATATTTTTTTTGTCTACTTCATTATAGCCCACAAGGGCTAATCCTTGCGCTTTAGTCCCGTCCCCCTCCATCCCTACAACCAGTCCCAGGCAACCAAACTTATATGCTTATATTCACTTACATTTTGATTCGAAGGACTTCTTGGACAAAGTATCATTAAAAGATCGAGTTTTACAAATCTATACAAGTAGATCCTTTGTAAGGGATTATAGTAATTTGTCACATTAAAGAACATACAAAGGAATAATGTTCTTAACAAACTTATATACCCACCTACTTTAAAATTTACATAATCGTAATATTTTTTCCTTGGTAATTTACATTTTTATTGAGGCAAATTATTGTAGGTGATCCCTTGAAAAGATCTATTCGCAATACCACACAGTATAGGGTTTTCATCGAGTCTTGTAAAAATTGTCCTTATTATGCCGCCGCTATATGTCAAAGATGTTATGGAGACTTTCTAAAGCAAGGAGTTGTTGAATATATAACTATGAATATAGCCCTAAGTGATCCAGGGATGAGCACTGCAACTATGCCACGCTGCTACGAACTTGCGTCTTTTTAAGACGCAATAATTATCATAAAATCAAAGATAATCAGCGTTCAAGTCTCCGGACTTTTTTCAGCGGGATGATTTTTAAAACATCATATTTACGTATTTCTATCAAACGGAACTATGTGCATCATGACGTGAGCCCCGTTACACATATATTCTTATGAGTCTCGGGGCTCACGTCTTAATGCACATAGTTCCGTTTGACAGAAATACCTACGTTCATATGACCTTGATCGATAGTTATGACCGCTAATAGAAGGATTCAACAAACAAGAACCTCTCATCAAAGACACCGGCTGTGTAGATGTCTATGGGACCTAAACCAATTTTTTGCAAAGTATCTCTTTTCTCTATCCTTGCGTTAAAGTCTCCAGAGTTTTTCCAGCGGGATGCTTTTTAAAACGTCATTGAATTAGTGGCGAGGCGTACATCGCGGAATATCAATATGTCTGCCATTTAAACCTACAGAAAAGGATCGACAAACAGGGTGTTTGCAACGAACACCTTAAGAATCGATTCATTACCACAGCTACAAATGGGGAGATATCGATAATCGATCATTCACGCCTCACCACTGATTGAATGTGATTGATTAACATCATTGCTAATATAGGGATTCAACAAACAAGACAAGATCGCTTGACGACAATCCAAAAATCCGGGCGCAGGTCAGTCGGTGATCGATTGCGAATAGAAAGAGAATTGCAAGTCGAAGTCGCGGAACTATTTAAACTAGTGCCATTTTCAACCAATTAAATAAATCATGGATACTTCTAAAATTTATTCTCGTGCACGTTCACATCGACAATCTTTAGCGGAAAGTACCAACGAGCTAAGCTGTCAGCTTGGATATGAATTTCTATTTAAACTGACTCCTTTGATGCCTCCTTGACAAGTCAAAAAACAATCTTGTAGATTACAGCAAACGTTTTTAGTTCGCTAACCCTGTCAATAGACATGAACGTGGCAAATACAACTCCATAAAGCTTTAGTCAGTTAAAAATTTGAGACATAATATAAAAGTGCATTCCTACCACTGCCGTGCTATGTTAGAACGCCATATGAGCCTTCAAACGTTCCAAAATTTCCCTCAATAAAATACGAATTTTCAAGAAAAGTGAGTATTTTTCTTCGAATTTTTCCAGAAAATTTTATATGTAATCAGAGCTGAATCACCTAAACAAATTAAAGAAAATATTCATTACAATCCTCAAAAGTGAACATTTTACTGTAAGAAATTTGACAAATCACGAATTTCCATGTGGCTTTGTTCCTCAGCACGTGATTAAAATCAATTTACGCAGACTTTGGTATTCATTTAACGTACAGTCATTTCATCTACGTATCTAGTATTTAACTCGGTTAGAAAAAGGTCATCTGATTTTACGAGTCTCGTCTTAGGATGTTTTTTTCATGTAGTACACCCAAAAATTGTGTGGTATTTTAATGAAAGTCTCTCATGCAGCAAAAGCTATCCCTATCCTCATGGAGATTTAACAGACATTCACGTGGGCACTTTAGCGGGTATATTGTTTTCTCGATCCCTACATGCAGTTATAACTTAAACATCATGCAATCATGCACACGACTTCTAAACATTAAATTAATCAAAATGACGGTAAAAGCCCATTCTTATATTGCCAGATTTTACGGCAATTATTTTTGGCGGATTAAAATTGTGCTGCTGGGATATTTGGACGGCTTATAACAAGATGGAAAGCAACTTTTTCTAGCGATTCTGATTTTTAGGCACACTTAGGTGTTTTTGTAAATAAATCACTTATTTGGCAGCAACTCTTTCAGTGAGCATCTCCCAACCCATAAAACTATCTAAACTTTATTCTGATCAGCTTGAACATACATTAGCGGCTCTCAAATAAAAGATGAAAAACGAACTACACGCTGAGGAAGGATAAAGTACCTCGGCCAAAATGAACAAAATAAAGCGCTTAATATGAGTCATCAATTCGTGCTCACTCTCAACAAAACTCTTCCGAAAGCAGTGTTAAGCTGATTCGAACACTCCACTCATTGACCTTTTGCAATGTAGTCACGTTACAATGAAAATGAAAATTTGTTAATCTCAATGAAGAGGTCAATGATACGACTCAAATTGGCAACCATAGCCATGAGTCGGTAAATTGTGAATATCGCTCATCGGCTCCACATGGGAGGCTTTGAACCTTTTGTCTCTGGTCTCATGAGCTATCACCACATTCGTCTTTGCTTATTATGGTAGTCTAATGACTATGCTTTCGATTGAATTAAATGTTACCGATCTCTCTGATCACTCTCGATGCACGAAGTTATCATTCCACTGAGATTTTTTTACAGGCTCTCTTGATCTGCATATTTTTTCTTACTCGTTGCTTTAAAATCGAAAATTTATCGAGTCAATTTCTGTTATTTTAAACGGAGCTTTTTACGTCTGCAAATCCTTGTTTACTTAAATTTTCGAAATAAAACTCTCTCGTCAGACATTGAGGGCTAGACATGAACTTTTTAACATTGAAATCCGTTTCAGTCAAATCAACATAAAATTCGTACTCTTTTGTAAAACTGATCAAAAACACGAGTAATTTTTTTATCCGAGACGAATGAATTGAGTTTAAACAAGGAGTTAAAAACGAGTTGTGCGTTATTTTCAGCACAAACAATAAAGACTCTTCATTTACGTGCCGAGAAAGCAAAGCCCGCACATTTTTGGATTTCAAAAAATGGATCCAAAGCTTATAAGAAATGGATTCAAAGCTTATTTGTTACACTTAGTGTTATGGAGGAAAAAACCTCAAACTTTTTTTTTCTGTAGTAAGTACCTAACTCACTGCGACTTGGTACATATTATTAAAGTAAGTCCAAATAGTATCTGTTGTATAATAAGTGAACGACTAGAAACTGTGGCTTTTTTTGGAACAATTTCTAAGTGAACCTCCCCTATGCCACACACGATTGGGTGAAGAAGAGTGGTGCCTAAAATGCAGTGGCGTGGCGTGAATTGCGATGCATCGATTGTTATGCCATAAGAACCAATGGTAAAGAATCGATTATTAAGGTGTTCGCTGCGCACACCCTGTTTATCGATCCTTTTCTATAGTTTTAAATGGCATATTAATCGATATATCGCAATTCACGCCACGCCACTGCTAAAATGCAATGCCTCTGTATCGTCATGTGGTTAGCAAGCACAAGCACGAGAACTTACACCACCTCGGGGGGGGGGGGGGGCGATTTTGTGATTGAATGAATCTTCCCACTGATTTGAATTGATTGTAGTTTGATAATTTTGTGATTGTCGGCAGATTGTGTTGTTGTGTTTTGGCGCGGTGGCGCTCGCCGCCGAAAGATCGCCGGAGGCGCATGGACGTCAAGTTGTGTTGACTCAGCTCATCCTGCCGAACGGACAGTACCCGGGCCCGGCCAAAGTCATCGAAGCAGCCGCCCCTCTGCCTGCAAGACAAGTCTCGTACACCATCCCCCAGCTTAAACCTAACTACGTGTAAGTAAACTAGACCTGAATGCGAAAATACAAAACCTACGTGGAAAAATTGAGGGAATCGGCTTGTTGCAAACTTTTGCTAGAGCAAAAATGAGAGTTGTTACTCATAAAGAGGCGGTCTCAAAAATAAAGATGAGCGCATCGGCAAAGTCTAAAATGCACTTCTTACTTCACAATTTGCATAAGAAATCTGCGTTTTTTCGAGCTTCCCGCTTCAAAACGATACCACAGCACAGGTGAACATTTCGCTAGAGGAGTCATTCCATCCAGCCCCTGCTCACAAGGACACTACGCAATGTTCAACATAGCCGACGCCAATCCGCCAAAATTATAAGTGACGAGACGATGATTCTAACCACCTGATAACAATCTGCGTGTTTACATTCACATTTTTCTCGCGTTGATAGATATCCGCCTGGATTGATATCGTGCTCTCCTCAACTTGCGCGCGGAAGCGCCGGCCGTGTTGAGCGGGGATTGAATGGAACGACTCCTCTGACGAAATGTTCACCTGTGCTATAGTATCTCTTTTTAAGCGGGAAGCTTAAAACAACGCAAATTTCTTACGCAGATTGTGAAGTTTATAGGAGGGCATTTCAGAGTTTGCCGATGTGCTTATCGTGTTTTTGGAAATAATCTATAAAGAACAACTCTTTTGCTTTGGCAAAAGTTTGCAACATGTCCATTAAGAACTGATGCTCGGTGACACCAAGTTGGGGGAGGCCGTAGTGAAGGCATTCATTGAGAAAAAAGAATAGTTAATCTTTTGATGTTCCTTATGGATTCCACGTCACACCTGCCTCTCTAGTCGTATTCACGATATTTATTTCGTGGTAACAATTATATGTATGCAGCATTGAGTGTGATACGTGTTTTTACAGTGTTTTTACACACGATTCACAAAATAGAAATCACACTGCTCTGAACAGATTTAAAATTTTACAGAAAATTCACAATCCCACAATCACAATTGACAATCGTGAAAAATGCATTTTAATCTGATCGAGGAAAATCGACCGTATGTCTAAGCAGTTAACAAAATGCGTGACCCGACACCTGGCCTTTAACCGATGCATCAAGCTATTTCTAGGGCGTCGCAGGATTAAGTACGAATATTGAAGGAGTCGATTCTTTGGGTTAAACAAAGACGTTTTTGTGGTATAACTTTTATTCCAAAAACGCTTTTCGTAGGGGCCCAATTATCCCCCTATTATCCCCTGTTAGTCCCCTTTATCTCGAAAACAATGAGTTATGGCAAAAAAACGCAAGATACTTTTACTCAATATTTCTCGACGCTAAATCTAGCGGTACCGTCAATAGTCAATTTTTGTCGCTAGAAATATTAATTTTGACCACCTCTAGGTTTGATATCCCCCTGTACCTCCCCTCAAAATGAGGTTCATCCTTTTTGAAGGTCAACAATGAAAAGAACGTTAAAAATTACCCCTAATCACCGATTTGCATCAATATTGGTTTATAAACATCGTCACAGTGAAAGACGATTTTTTTCTTCAAGCTTTGGGGGGGGGGAGGGGCGTGATTCCCAGGGGAAGCGTCTTTGGGGGGAAAAAAAGTTATACCACAAAATCGTCATTTTTTGACCCAAAAATCGACTTCCTCATTATGTGCACTTAATCCTATGGGACCCCCTGTAGGATTTGACCATTGATGTACAATTCTGCAACTGGTGAGAGAGATCCACATTGACATTTTGAATTGCTTGATTGCAGTGACGGGTTCCAATACTACCCGGTTTTCCCGGGTCAGGCACCTGTGCCTTATGGTGCAAGTCCCTTCGTCTACTACCAGCCTGGCGCTCCCTATCCGGCCTACGTTCGAGACGAACAGGGAAGTGGAGGAGGTGGATGGAGTAACTTCTTCAGTAATTGGCAAAATTATATCCCCAGCAGCATATATCCCCAAGGTGGCCAAAGTAGCCAAAGCGAAGAACAACAAAGTGGTAAACGCAATTAATATCGCTTGCCTATCGAATAATTTGATTGAATTTTGCGAGTAGAAACTATTATTTCTGGCTCATCCAGAATAGCATCTATCTGCATATGGAGTCTCCTGGCACACATGTGTTATTTCTAGGATGAGCTGTGAATAGCAGTTACTCATTGTAAAAAGTGCAGCTAGGTTTCCTTAGCGTGATATAATGTTCGTAATAATAGCAGCGTAACTAGCGCAATATTCCTCACGTGTAAATAATCAGTTCCTTTCGTTATAATTGAGTACGTTTTTAATCATGAGTTTTTCTTTACTGGTAAATTGCATCTCTGGTTTTTGGTAAACTAATGAGAGTAGATAATATCAACTTGCAAAAAATATTAGGTTATTCATGCACCATTGCAATTTGTTGGAATTCTTTACAGATTCACTGGTGTTAATGTGAAAAATTGTGCTAGAATTGCGAAGTTGCAAGGTATCGCTTATATTTAATTCTTTTTTTATAACAAAAGAGTTTTCTTGAAAATGTTTGTAAATTTTCTTCACCTAATATTTAAAAATAATTTAATTAATTATAATTTTAGGGAGATATTCTACGTGTTTTTTTTTAAATATATAAATTATAATTGAACATTTTTGAATGTTACGAAAGAGATACGAATTTTTCGACTTTAGTGACCGTTTTGAATTCGATACACTATTTTGACACGTTATCTGCACCAGATACGATTATGTTATGCCGAAATTTTTCAGAGGAAAATGAAGGGGAGGAAAACAAGCAGAAGCCCCAGAAAGTGCAACAGCAAATCCAGCAACAGCAGCTCCAGCAACAACAATTCCAGCAACAACAAGAGCAACTCCAACAGCAACAGATCCAACAAGTTCAGCAGCAGATCAAGCTTCAACAAGAACAGCTCCAACAGCAGCAGCCTTCCCAGGTGTTCTACAACCAGCAACCGGCGCCTGAGAGCGTAGGCAACCAGAAGGACGGAGCTCCTGCCGGATTGCAGAACCCGGCAGCGACCGCCCAGTTCCCCCAGTTCCTGTACGGCGCTCAGCCCCAGTTTTTCGGGCCGTACCCGTCGCAGAACCGCGTGAGCCAGGACCCTGACAAACTGACCGCGGCCTCTCACGGCGCTGTCTCCAACTACTTGTTCCTTAAAAACCAGCAACAACCCGCATTCCAGCACACGCAACAGGTACGTCATCCCCCGGAATGCCAAGGGATTTGAGGTCGAGGAATCAGTTGATGACAAAACCTTAAGTACCCATTAAGTCGAATTTTCCAACAAAGGTACTTTTACACTGAATGAACAAAGTATGAAACTAACACCGGTAAATCCGAGTCATGATACATTTCAACAATTCTGCTTACTTTGTGTTGCATTATTATAAGCGCATTTAAGCAAGAGCAACTTTAATGTTGAACATGTTAGGTATTTTGAACAGGTGATTTTTGTTCGAGGAAAGGGGCGATTTTTCATTTTCATTTTATTTAATTTTTCTAGTAATAAATCGACGGTGGAACTCCCACACCAAGTGTCTCGTTTGCGGTGTGGAATTTTGACTGATGTTGATATGAGATGCTCGTGAGGAAAAATATATTTTCAATACTGAAAAAGTCAACACAAAGATATCTGCACCTTTGTAGAAAGGAGTGATTCATGAGAATATCTACGAAGAGGCCGCTGTCGCATAACGGCTTCAAATGCAAGAATTTCACAGCTCCTTACGCCCTTGAGGAACGCTGATTCATTTATGGGAAACCTCAATTGCATGCATCTAACAAAATTAATCTACGTTTTCCAAACTTTTTCTTCTTCTCTTTATTTAGATTTTGTTACGTATTTTTATTTAATTTTTTTTAAAAAAATATAACACGTAGTTATGCCTGCATTTTTTTTGTGGATGAATCATGTTCGATGACTTTCGTTTCGATAATTTTCGTCAATTTTTAATCTGCCCATGTGTGGGTTTCATTGCCCATTAAGACAAAAGATAAGTTCTTCTTTGTTATGAGTGCTGAGTGCATCTCGTTCCGTCATTGAATACATTGCACTTTTTACGTGAAAATTATTTTATATTGCCTACTTCAACTGCACGTTGAAACGTAGTGCTTTCTGACAGTGGTTAAAAAAAACTTACTTACCCATTTGCGCATCCCTGTCCCTCCTCTGATGGCTGTTTCACAAGTTTCGGAAGAAATTGCCCAGACAGAGTTCTTGTTTTAAATTAAGAAGACCCGGGATACATTTTGACAGAACCAAAGGAGCAGATTTCCTGGATAAGCTGGTTATCCTGCTAGAGCGTAGAATCAATTCCATCAACGGCAGGAGAATCTCCAGACTGGAAAAATAAGGCAATTTAAATGCACCATTCCGTCAGAAATAAACGCGGGTATACCGCACAAGTTCAGAGAATAAGTGATGTTTGTCAAAAAGTGGTTTGATAATTTATAGCCCCAAATGATTTCAGTGTACGAGGGCAATGTCTCGCAAATCCTACTTACATGTGATTGGATGTATCAGCCCGTCTCATTTAGTGAGAAATCAATGTTTAGAATAAATTGCAATTTCTTGTGACGAATGGTGTAGTTATGAAAATTGGTTGGCTCAGCGGTTCGGGAAAAAATGTTTTGAATATTCAATGCCTGCTCGACAGTTGTGAGAATTTTACATGTATTATTAGGCGACATGGTATCATAGAAAACGTAACATTACATCAAAATTTATTTTCTTGACGATGTAGGAACACTTCATTACATTACAAATATGTATACACTCTAAAGTGAATCATAATATCTGATCAATAAGTTAACATAGCCGTCAGGTGCAGGGCCAGATTTAGGGGGTGACCACATGGGCCGCGGCCCATAGCGGCAAATTGAGGGAGCGGCAAATTTTGTAATTTTGTTAAATGTAGCTATAAAGAAAAATCTGATTCAGGAAAAAAAATTAGAAACGAGAAAAGATGACAAAATCTTTCATTTCCCGAGAGTATATCTCTAATTTTGTCGTCTTTCTGTGATACAATAGACAGCACCTTTAATTAGTCGAGTTAAGACTAAGAGAGAAACCGAACACGGAATTTGGCCTGGAACGGCGCGGCGCAGGTACATGCCGATGATGACGAGATCTTGAGATGAAAAGGAGAAACCCTCGGCGCGGCGGTCGGCATGTAACACATATTAGCGCCTTCAAGACTGCATGAATACATCACGCGTTGCGTCAAACACAGTGCGGTCGCTGCGGTCAGCAGCAGGCGCCGTGAAACGCATAGCGCCTACAAGACTGCATGAATACTTCACGCATTGCACCAATTGCACAGTACGGTCAGCGTGGCGCGGCGCAGCGGCGGAAGTTAAACTTATTAAACCACATTTATGTTTGTTCTTTCATAATTTTTTCGTTCATTTCATATAAATGGAAGGCCTTGTCCATTAGAGATAGGTTTCCGAAAGGCAAAAGTTCAATCTTTTACTTACCTACATTGACACGAAGCGATGATCAATGCCTCGGAGGTACTTAGAGAGATTTTTTTTGCCTTCAACGTTCTCTAATTTCCATTGTTGCCCTGCTTCAAATTTTTCGAGTTACACTTCATCAAATTTCAAAATTACGGTGTGCCGAATAGTACCATTGTACAAAAAACCACGATATGACGACGAACAAATGTGCTCTTTTCATGAAGGCTATTTTCATTTAAATCTTCGTTACATTCATACGGCACAATGATACAACTATTTGAACTCTCCGGAATGCGTGCATGAGGTATCACGCCGCATTTGAAGGCGTTTTCAAAAAAGCCAAGTTCCGTTATCGGAATAATCGTTTTGCATAGTTCATATTCTTTTGTTTCCATCTCTAACCACTCGTTTATTTTTAATCCTCGTAGAAAAACCACCCATTTGTAAATACAATTCTAGCTGAAGCGCACTTCAGCTATGCATTCACCACTGCCAAAATTTCAGAGGAAATCGACAAGCCCAGCGTGCATGGAGGCTATCTCCATTTAAATCTTCCGTCGCATTTCTAAGGCGCAATGATACAACTATTTGAACTCTCCGGAATGCGTGAGGTATCACGCTGCATTTGAAGGCGTTTTCAAAACAGCCAAGTTCCGATACCCGGATTATCGTTTTGCATAGTTCATATTCTTTTGTTATATTCCGTACCACTTATTTATTTTTAATCCTCGTAGAAAAACCACCCACTTGTAAATACAATTCTAGCTGAAGCGCACTTCAGCTATGCATTCACCACTGCCAAAATTTCAGAGGAAATCGACAAGCCCAGCGTGCATGGAGGCTATCTCCATTTAAATCTTCCGTCGCATTTCTAAGGCGCGATGATACAACTATTTGAACTTTCCGGAATGCGTGAGGTATCACGCCGCATTTGAAGACGTTTTCAAAAGAGCCAAGTTCCGTTATCGGAATAATCGTTTTGCATAGTTCATATTCTTTTGTTTCCATCTCTAACCACTTGTTTAGTTATAATCCTCCTATAAAAACCACCCATTTGCGAAATACAATTCTAGCTGAAGCGCACTTAAGCGCATTCATGACCGCAAAAAAGTTAACGAAATCGACAAGCCCAGCGTGCATGGAGGCTATCTCCATTTAAACCTTCCGTCACATTCTTACGGTGCAATGATACAACTATTTGAACTCTCCAGAATGCGTGAGGTATCACGCCGCATTTGAAGGCGTTTTCAAAACAGCCAAGTTCCGTCATCGGAATAATCGTTTTGCATAGTTCATATGACTCGGTGACATTTTTTGATCATTTAATTATTTACATATATATTATATATATATATATAGTTAGTTAGTTAATTTTATTTAACGACGATATATATATATATATATATTCATTTATTTATTGAAAAACTTACTGATGACGTGACGTGTGCTTTCTGTTACAGCGGTACGAGAGTCCGGCGGCAGAGCCCGCGCCACTGGCGGCCGGCGGTCGCGGGCGGCCCGCAGCCGCGGCGGCGGCCCCGGGGAAGCGACTCGAGCTGGAGAGATATTCGGCCGACGCCAAGAACCAAAGATCTCCTCTTTACGCCCAGCACGTCTCTGCGTTGCAGGTTTCCGCCGACCCCGCCTCTATCCAAGGTCCCTCCAACGTCTAAAAATCCACAGTAATTTTTCTTTTATCTATATCAGGAATGCTTCTCTCTCTCCCATCCGAGGATGCATTCTAATCACCCCCCCCCTCGCTTTTTTTTCGCTTTTTCTCCTCTCTAAGCCCCCTTTCGAACGGTTTTCCGCCCGCACTGTTGAATTATGAGCGTGGGGCTGCCGTGTTGCCCTGCCGAAAAAAAAGTTGGTGAAATGAATGTGGGTTGTTGGTAGTCGAATCTCTCAGTTAGAGAATGACCCGAATCGTAATATTTCATAAATTTCTTTTACTGCAGAGAGATTACTTTTTCTTTTAGGATCAGTCGCATGTTATAAGACACTTTTTATCATTTTTTTTAGAGCGTCTTATAAAAACCTGCACCTTAAAAACTGGTGCAATTCGATAAGTACAGAAACGGTTCAAGTTCAAAAATGTTAACGATTCGTTTTATTGCAGCGAATTGAATTTGAGAGTAAGACACAACTCTATTACTGTATTTCTTCAGGGGAAAAAACAAACGGTAAAAGTTTAGTATCGTATACATAGGAACAACATGGCGGATTTTGGTCATTTTGAAAAAAGCCTACCTTTGGACTCACGTGAATTTCAAAAAAAAAAATCAACTTTTTTTGCTAGAAACGATAAAATTATCAGAAAAATTGGCAATCACAACCATGTTGTCTTCAGTATATATCACTGAGAACGGTCATATTTGTATCGACTTTTTTTTTTTTTTTTTTTTTTTTTTTTTTTTTTTGTGTGTGTGTGTGTGTGTACAGGGTGATATATGCACACCGGTCGTCTAGCTTCGTTCCCTCAGTAGACAAACATATTTTCAATAAAGATATTCGGAAAGTAGAGAGTTTAAATTGCAATATAAATATTGAAAACAGATTTACCTCTAAAATCAATCAAATGGACAGAGTATTATATGAGACTGCAATTTGAAGTTCGTCCAGTAATGAAGCCACGCGAAGACAGATATGCCGTGAAAAGTACGAATCGGAAATAAGATTCTCAAATTATTAACACTTTCTCCTACAACCTCCGAAGTACTGGATAAATTCTATTTAACTCCGCAACACCTCCTTTTATACCATTGATCTCTCATTAAAACGAATTTCTCCGCGGTTTGAGGTCATATTCTGCTGTTAGTTTTACATCGTATACTTCCTGTTCTTTGAATTCTTTTTAGAGGATGCATGCATTGTTATGGCACTTTTTATGCCACTCAATTTGGTTCTGAGGAAAAATATTGCATGTTTTATTTTTTCTTCTACACTCACAATATTACTGTCCAACAATTAACTACCTTCTTGTTTTTCGGATGACCTGATTTTTCTCTCATCTTAAGGTCAGGAAAGTACCTAAATACAAAAAGATTATCTGCCTCCTCGATAAATATCGATGATATCATGTTTTCTTGTGCAGTAGTGCACTGTTACATAAAATTACTTCGCCCAAGTTTATTTACACATCATTGTCAGAATGTTATCTCTCCACAAAGCATGTTTTAAAATAACTTTTTGTCAAATTAAAGTGCTTAAATAAATATCTACACAATTTCTTAAAACTTGCTTTGCAGATTTTCTGTCGCTGGTGATGTTGAATTAATCGAATCAAATCTTGCTAAAGTTTTGCTTTCGATGCTGATTTCTCCATTTTGATTGGATACATAGAAAATAGTGAATTTTACTCAAACTCAATTCTTACCATATAAACATCACGTCAATCACTCTTCTATTGAATTTCCATTTAGAAATTAGGCATTTCACTGATTTGACCATAAAAACTATGATCAGTCCATCACGCTTCGCTAATTCAAGGCTATATAAATTTTACAGATCGTTATTAAATCAATTTCTCCCGAAACATCTCAAACCCCCAAAGTCAAAAGCTGAGATACGAGACCTATGATATGATATCGGATCGCGAATTTTAATATTGTGAGGTAAGCTTTAAAATAAAATCGCGAACTTATCTATCATTACACGTTTCTGACCGAA
This sequence comes from Bemisia tabaci, assembly GCF_001854935.1. NCBI lineage: Eukaryota > Metazoa > Arthropoda > Insecta > Hemiptera > Aleyrodidae > Bemisia > Bemisia tabaci. The sequence goes on from NW_017547183.1 coordinate 899,391, forward strand.
AAAAGCATTGTGTCAAAGATTTCTCATATTGAGTCTCATTATTGTTGTTATCGAGTGGAAGATGCTTGCGCATGGAGGCAAAATATGCCATTTGATAGAGCAATAAGAACGACGGACTAAAATTAAAGTAAAGAAATTAAGGTGGACTGACTTTAAAAAGAAATACCTGCATAAACAGTTCTCAATATGTATGTCATTGAGCGCGGTGAGTTTAACGCAGCATAGAAAAAGTAACTACGTTCAAAATGTAGAAAAAGGCAGCAATTTCTTTATCGACGCCACCAATGATAAAGTTACATCTTTTCGGTCAGTTACCATTTAAGCCAAATCAACTCAGAGGAAGGAATCATGTACAATTGTACACCGTTGGTCCCTTTTCAAAGTTCAAAAGAGTGAAATTCATTCATGAAAAGTAACCAACTGGACAATGCTTCTTACGGAGATCTTCTAGGCACCGTAAAAACACCAAACCCTCTTGTTTTCCACGAAAAAAACAAACCTGGTTCCTTTTTGTTAAAGTAACAGATATTAAGTTCCAAAACTTTAATTAATTGAAAAAACGCACCCATTGAAGACAAAATTACAATTTTTATAGGTCTCCGTAATGTTATGAGAGCAAGCCCGTAGCAATCTAAAACAAATCACATTCTGTTATCAAAATTTCTTTCATAACAACATTGTTCTCGCTTTGAAAGGTACAGCCAAGTACAACTTTTTAAATTTTTACCATTTTTATACTGTTTTATCCAACCGAAGAAGGCTGAGTTTTTGGCGGAAACGTTATGGTAGCATTTTGTGAAAATTAGCCTTGTTGCCCGCTGTAAAATTTGTTTTATTATTGTATATCTTGTCACGGGCTACGGAGCATCAATCATATCTCATTCCTTTTTAAATGTTACCCCGTAGAAGAGCAAATTTAATCAAGGGCCGTCTTTCGTTTTGTTCGGCAGGTCATCTGATCGCTCAAGCGTCACCTGAAGCTCTGGCCGCCGCGGGGCAAGGAGGCATGGCAGGCGCTGGCCCCACCGGGCAGGCCATCGTAGGGGACAGGGGGCTCGCCCTCTCGGCGCCCAAAAGCACGGCCATCGCCGGTCACCCCGACATCGAGGTCGTCATCACCGGGGACAAGAAACCCGGCTCCAAACCCAAGAAGCCCGTCGCCAAATACTCGAAGAGCAAAGGCTACCACATCGACTACTCGTCTTGAGATCTCCATTCCACCACCGACTAAATTTCACAAACGGGGAGAAGGACCTTTGGATTATATCCGTTCCCTTCCCGCACTGTTTTACCATGACTGTTCCTTACCGTGATCTAATTGACGAACTATCCTCGACAGAATATTGGCATAAGTTCTGCCGCGTTAAGGAAAAACGCCCTGAGAACCGTCAGGCGTTGCCAAACTTCCATTTTAAAAAACAGGAATTTCCTGGTAAAGTCGTGAATATTTTTCTTCCAATTTTTCATATAATAATGTTTGCAATTTCACCTGAAGCTCCTGAAATTCTTGAGGAAAAATATTCATAACCTTCCTCAAAAATAAACATTTTGTCGAAGGAAATTTGGCAATTCTCGAATGTTCATACGGCGTTCTTCCTTAGCACGGCAGCGTTGGTCATTATTACGCGAAGAATTATAGTAATTTTTATACTAAGGCGAAGTTTGTAAAATAATGTATGTCCTAATTGAGTTAATAGCTATCACGTGAGAGTTTCGCCACTTCTCGTTAAAACTTTGAAGATGACTCAAAATTTAATTTTCTGGCGTAAAATTTACCAACATTTTCCCTGTCATTCATAATTCGTTTAGGGATAATTTCCTGCCTATTCCGAATAATTTAAGCCAGCCAGCTTTAACGTTTGCTGATCCTAAAGTGTATGTGCCATTTTATTTTTTATGCTAAGTAGGGTTGGAGCATTAAAATGCTCGGAGATTTCTTTGGTATCCAAATACGACGTTGAATGCATCGTATGATCATCACAAACATTTGCTTGATCTCGTTCTATTTTGTGTTATGTTCGAGTCACATTCCTCAATTCTTTATTGTATCTACACGGATTTTGATTGAAACACATTTTGAAAATAATTTAAAAATTATGAGTTTGGCTGTTATATAATGAGTCTCAGTTTGAAGCATTAATTTTCAATTTGAAAATGAAAATTTAAAGTCGAGTCTTTGATGTTGGGTTCATCATGGATCCTAGCTCTATTTAAAATCAGTGGGTCGCCACTTTCCGTCCATACATTGTATTGGTTCAAAATGGGTTTTTCAAATTCAAGTCAATTTTTATTTAATTTAGAGGGGCTGTTCAAAAAATCTGAATAAGTTCATAATTCGTGCCACTATTGTGTAGTAACAAGGACGGCTCAGTGTGAATCTTGTATTGTGTACTTGGGACTGTAAGATAGGTTTCTTATATTTTTTTTGTTTCGTTTTGCTACGTTTATGGTCCATTTCTCTTGACTAGACTTCGATTCGATATTGGTAAACTTTCCTTGCAGTGCTTAAGTTTTAAATCTTAGTAACAGATTGAATTGAAAGTAATGTGGATGAATAAACGTTTAGGAAAAATCAATACGCAAAAATTGCAAAATACGTGTCTCACTTTCCCATCATCCCTCTCTGTTCAAAAATGCCAGTTGTATTTGTCACACAATCTCTACATCCTGCTATTTATGAAGAAACTGTCACTGTAAGTACATTGAAATTCCTTCTTCAGACGACAGCATAAGTATGCTTTATTGCAATCATTTCACATGACTCAAGATGGAAGCTATCTGAATGACAAATTGTGTGCATGAATCATTTTCAAATCGCAGACGGGTTGATCTTTAATAGCAGACGATAAGAATTATAATTCTTCTTTTGGATTCTAGTTACTATTGTCATACTTTTTGGAAGTCATGATGTCAAGAAGAAGTGAAGAATTCATTAGAACCCAAAATTTTTCTCAGAAATGCTTCTCACCAAAAATATTGATAAAATTCTAGAAACTAAATGTGGCTTGATGTTATTGCTTTTTCAATAGAGAGGAGGTCTCTTCTCTAGTATTAACGCATAAGGAATATTTTTATCCACTAATAACGAGACGATTGTTGGTAGTTGTAAAGCGATTATGAGTTATAAGATAAATATTTTTTCTTGACACAAGCGAAAAATAAGAAAAACATTGGATGTCAGTGTGGATGGTAGGTACGCAATGAGTTTTACTAAAATAATGACGTGTAAAAGAGCAGAAAATTGAGAAAACTCAGGCATCTTCACAAATGCCCCTTCAAAAACTAGGGACGGCCAAAAACATACAGTTAAGCACACAAAAGTTTGAGCTGACCGGTCACCTATCAATAAACTATCAAGCTGGCATTACACTGTAATTAATTAGATGTGAATCATACTCGCAACTGATAAAAGAAGCCTTTCCCTTCTTTTACTTTTTCCTGTTTAAGGCCACCCCACAGGTTTCATGAGTTTTACCGATTAATTTTGGAATAACTCAGCTTGGTCTTAAGATTATATTCACGGCTTAATTCAACATTTAGCTTTCAATTTAATATGTGTGATAAACTTCAGAAATGCTCAGAAAATTACAAAGATCGATGTTGATGGGTGATTTTCCTTCACAGGAACAAAATGTTCTTACAAAAAGTGCATCATCGCAAATACCTAAGATACGCATATGATTGTATTTTTTCAAGTTTGAAGGTCCTTATTTTCCAACGCAAAGCAAATATTCGTACTCGATCTTAGGTGCATTCGTGCGAATCTATTGCTCCATCGGCAAAACGAAGTGACTATACTTGTGTATCTCAATGTTATAAAAACATTTTCATAGCGAAGCGTTGACAATGTAATGTTGAAGCGAAGCTTTCTGAATGCGAGAGTTTTCCCACGCTGGATCTTAAAAAATGACACCGTGTAATGCAAACAAACGAAAAGAAAACATTGCAATTGAACAGCAACATATGGAGAAAAAGGCACTGTCGCCAAATTATTTCGAGTTATGGCTTGATAATTTTAAGTTATTGGAGCTTTATTTCGGGTATTGCATCGTATGGCGCTCATTATGATAGGGGAAAGAGATGTAGTCGGCGCAAGCACATTCTGAAGATATTTTTAGAGCGATTGTCCGCTAAACTGGGATATTCAGAGATTATTTTTTGAGGATTCTGGAATGAAATTCTGAACAATTACCTTAAATGATCCATTGTATTGCATTATTCTTACGAGATTAACGCATCGCGAAGTTTCTGTTCGTGATCTAAAACGCAAAGCTCATTTCGCCCTACTAGGCAGAGTCCCCTCTCGCTCATTCTTACGTTAAATAAATATATTTAGAAACCCTGCGCTGGTATCTTGGACTAAAAGGCATTTTCGGAAATCCACGTTCAAATTCGCTTCATGCTAGCTGATGATCAAAGCGTTGAGGGATATTTTTGGCAAACTTGACCTAATTTCTTAAAAATCACGTCACAAAATGCTGCTCACCTCAATATTCATCGATCGTCATGAAACGAAAAGTAGCGCTGACCTCTGAACTTAACTTTAACTTCACCCGATTATATTTTTTTAGATTGTAGTGCGGAGTCCCTAAAAGATACTGTCTCTTGGGACGAGAATTACTTAGAGCGCAAGTCTGCAAATTAGGTTAGGTGTACTAAACCAATTGATCCGCACTAATGGGCCATAAGTGGCGAATCTGAGCGTTGACTTCCGACTTAAACTTTCACCCTGTAGGATAGATAGTAGTCTAGTATCTAGAAGATTCTTTTTTTGATTTCAAACAAAAGGCTTTTGTCGTTCGTCGTGTGTAAAGTGCGATAAAAGTCCGTTCTGCTCCTACCTAGAGTACCTGTATACGGGAGAGTATTGCCATCTCTGTACTGCTCTCTGATTGGTTCATCAGTTGTGGAGCTCTAAAATTCGTCCGATGTAAACAAACCCGACCCAGAGGAACACGTATTATCGGCTGAGAAATGAATGATAATCACACTCAAATCTTAATTTTCGGCAAAAATATCCATCAAAGTTCGATCATTTTGTGATCTTTCTATCACATCCAAAACCACGTATAGAACTTTGTGGAACTTTGTCGCCATCGTGTTTGCTTACATTGAGCCAAAGTAGGAGCGGAGGGGCTAGGGGGTTTGTTTACATCGGTCCAACTTTGGGGCTCCGTGATAGTCGACCAATCAGAGAGCGGCACACTTTTTCTGTAGTAAAAGGATTGAGATGGCAATACTCTCCTGTGTACAGGTGCTCTACTCCTACCGACGACGACGCTGCCGCACTGTGGTAGAAGCACGTAAGTGCGATGGGGATTCCCACGCATATCCGCCGTTTTGGGCATGCGAGGCGCGCCGACTGAAGTTCAAGGTCGCGGGGCCAAGTTGCGCTTGTAGCTTTTTCTAGCGGATCCGATTTTGTAGTGGGACTTGGAGGGGCCGCTGCGTGCCCAGCGCCGGGCGCATCGCGGCGCTTCATTCTCGTGCGCGGCCTCATGGATTACTCGACAATACTCATTTTCCTGGTAAGAATTTCCTACCTTTATTTTTCAGTCCTTTCGGAATTCGAACACCGCGCCACCTCGTGATCGGGACCCGAATTTTCGTTTTAGACGCGCTCGCGATTTAATCCGTCGACACTCGTTCGGTGCGTGACGGGGGCCCGGAATTCCATCATGAAAACCGCTTTTTCAAATTGCATTTTGATCCAGTTTTTTTTAAGGGGGGGGGGCTCCTCTGATTCAGTGATTTGTGTATCCAGGTTCTTAGTGGTTCTAATCCCTGAGATTTCCGTGATTTTTCCGAAAGTCTGGGCCAAAATTTTTTGAAAGAAACTTGAGATTTTCTCCCAGTCCGTCGGTTCGCGGACGAAGGATTGCGACTCCATTCCAAGCTTTCAAAAATAACCGAAATAATTTTGAAACTAACATAAATTTCGCAACTTAGATATTTAGTTACGTTCTTTTGCCTGAGAAATGGCGACTTTCTTCTAGTTTCTCTGGATAAATGCTTCTCTTGAGTTTGAGGCAAATTTTCCAATTTTTTCACAAACGGACCTGCGGGTAGGGTGGTCCAAACTGGGCAACTTCGGAAAATGAACCGCGACTCAACCTAAATTTGTTCCTTACCATCCAAATATGATACCTGCCAAATATTTTCGTTCTCCGATAATATTAACACGTGCCGACTTGAGGCTGAAAATCTCCCAAAAAATTACATTGATTTAAATGGGGCGAAAATGGGCCGATCCGCGGTATTTCGTTTTTCGGCTGTAAAATGCGCCAAAATGCAAATAACTTGCTCTTAACTTACAATGATACCTAGAGGCCTATTGTGAATGAAAAAATCACACATTCGACCCATTGGGAGGGGGGGGAGGGGGTCACAGCGGAGCCGATATCATAGGCGCTGGGGCGCCGCGTAAAGCATCATGCGCTAGTGTGATACGCTCGGGCAACTTCGGGAAATGGACCGCGTCGCTCCCTAAATTAGTTCCATTTGATCCAAAAACGACGCCGGCCACGTCTTATTTTACTCCCTGATAATCGGCTAGTTCATCGATGAAAGATTTTTTACGTTCTGAAAAGACATCTCGGCACTTATTCGCATTTCCTGCAAGTACCTCCATTGTTCATAAAGATCCTCCACTTTTTTAACACAACGAGAATTGTAATGCACTGGAATTCTCGCTTTGTTCCAGAAAATGATAACTTCCTGGACCACCAGGTGTGCACTGTCGCGTAAACTTAACTGGACTTCTCGTAAATTGAAGAACAATACGCGTAAAACTTGTTTCTTTGACGGGAGTTTACTCCCTTCAATTACAGGGGGGTAATTGCCGCGTAGATACACGTTTCGTTCTGTTCACAAAGTTGGCTTTGAAAGAGCCATAGTTTCATAAACATATCATGGAAGCATCGATGATCGATCGGCGGACAGACTCTGACTGCCAAATGCACTCCGCTCCCAGAAAACATGAGATTTTCTGCAAAACTCAGCAGTTTTACCAGCAAACCATTGTTGCAATGTGCTTATCAGCAGGTCACTTGATTTGCTTTTGAAACTCTAAAAATAACATCATTTAATTTGCAATACGGCAATGCGTATCAGGGAGCAGGGAGCCCGAAAATGCGAGCGCGTTCCTCTCTTATCAGTTTGGCGCATGGAGCCTCGCGCAGGGCCGCGGAGCCTATAGGAATCGGCTCCGCTGTGACCCCCTCCCCCCCTCCCAATGGGTCGAATGTGTGATTTTCTCATTCACAATAGGCCTCCAGGTATCATCGTAAGTTAAGAGCAAGTTATTTGCATTTTGGCGCATTTTACAGCCGAAAAACGAAATACCGCGGATCGGCCCATTTTCGCCCCATTTAAATCAATGTAATTTTTTGGGAGATTTTCAGCCTCAAGTCGGCACGTGTTAATATTGTCGGAGAACGAAAATATTTGGCAGGTATCACATTTGGATGGTAAGGAACAAATTTAGGTTGAGTCGCGGTTCATTGGGCCAAAAAAAAATTTCCCCATGTTAACTTGGACCACCCTAACCTGCGGGTCATTGTTGAATCGTTATCGGATGACCTTGATCGATATATAGCATTGTGAAGATAGGGAGTTATCGATCAAAGGCATTCGATAACGAATCAACAATCGACCAGCTGTTGATGTTTAAATCTAATAACACCGGAAACTCAAATTCAACAGGAGAAGAAAACAGCGGCTACCGAATGAAAAAAGTATTGAATGGACATTGAAAGGGTCCTTTCCAAAAGTGTGCGGAATGATGCTTCGTTTGCGATGAAGTGATGAGCGATTTCAATTTTGGAAAAAAATTGGTGCATCCTGTGGAAAAAAAAGTGCTGACATCAGTGCCAGCGAGGCGGTGTGATAATTGTGTTTCAACAAGTATGTTGAGTTTTTTCAACTTCCGGGCAAGTCAAAAGTGCAAAAAATGAGGTGTGTTTCTCAAAACGGAACCAAAAACCACCAGCCGTTGCTAGCTGCATTTTTTCTCATAAAACAATGGTTGTGACGATTCTCTTGAAAATTTGCTCTATATGACGCGGAGAAAGTTATCTGACATTTTTAAGACAAGACAGAGTTTTTTAAAACAGAGTCCGATGAAATTTGGCAACAAGTGACGTCACTTGGTTCTCTTTCGAGAAACATTGCACGTTTATTATTTCTTAAAAAGGTGTAATTTAGAACGTGCCTTTATAGATCGCAATCCTGAATTAAATAAGTGTCCGCAATTCAGTTGGAATTTTTACTTTTCCGTGTTCATTGACCCCTGGCCATAAGAAACAATTGCACGCTGCGATCAAATTGAATCTGCATATCCAAAACCGGTTCTGAATATTGTCAGTTTTTTTCATTAATTTTTTAGGACTTCGCCAAATTAATGGTGTCGTTATCGTTCAATGCTACCCGAGAGAATATTTCCGGTGATGAATGGATTAGGTGCTCTCTTGGAATAATTTACTGTTTGGCTTTTTGGATTCGCGACCCAAATAATGAGTATGTATCTAAGATAAATTGACCACGGCAGATTTTTGTTGTTGCCAAAACTTCTTGATTTTGTGGTTAAAGAAATTTTGGTTAATATTTAAGATTTCAATTCTCTGTGTTTTCATGCTTGGAGGTACACTGGAAAAAAAACACATTGGATCTAGAGTCCAGACTCTTGAAAACATTGACAAGAAAAAATACTCTTGATTCAATCGGATTTTTGCTTGAATCAAAAGGAAATCCGCTCAAATTAAGAGGCTTGGTTCTTGAGTTAAGCTTAGATCTGATTGAATCAAGAGTATTTTTTCTTGTCGATGTTTTTAAGAGTCTGGACTCTAGATCCAATGTGTTTTTTTTTTTTTTTCAGTGTAGTCACGGGAAGTGGATGCAAAGTTACTAGAGGGGTAAGTTTTGGCTCTTAAAATCAGGAAAGGCTTCCTCTGTAATTGTGCATGCATACGGTGTGTTTTCTAAAACAGGGCAGTCGCACATTACAAGAAGACAGACAGATAATACTAGGTCATCAATTCGGTTTTAGACGCATTCGACCACGGAATACGAGCACATAGTTGAGAGTCTTACAGAGGGAATCTCGTTGCGTACCAATATGAATAATGAAAAGTTGATTGTAGTGTAAATGCATTACCCACACGAGAGATATTGTAAATTAGTCATTCATTCGATGCTTCCGAAGTGGTGAAACTAAAAGTTTACTATGTCAAGCAGCTCTTTTTCAAAAAGAATCGACAGGGTTTATTTTGTGTTTATATTCCAAACGTAACAGTCCCAACATTTTGCCAGCAGAATCAAAAAAGCTGACTCTTGAGCATAAAGTTGCTGAAGAATCACGATCAACACGTGAAGGAAAGTCTAAAAATGACTGATTCTAGATTTGCGAGAGAGATTTTTAAATTTTCTGATTATCTTGAATGAGGGTGACGAAGTAAAATATTTTACTCCAAACAGGTGAGTCACCTCAAGTGATGAGTCGCAATGGCGAGGCGTGAATGATCGATTATCGATATTTCCCCATTGGAAGCTACGGTAAATAATCGATTATTAAGGTGTTCGTTGCGAACACCCTGCATATCGATCCTTTTCCATAGGTTTAAATGGCAGAACAATTGATATCCCGTAAAGCACGCCACGCCATTGGAGACGCCCGCACGGATTCCAAAATGGTCACAATCACGGAATGTATCCTCTTGGATGGGAACCCACTCGAGTCCTATTTTTTCAACACAATTTGGAAAAAAATTATGAAGAGGGAAGGGATTATATTCGTTATTATCTCTACAGATAAGTGTTCTTACCTATCAATCGTCGCACATTGATTCTCTTGGTTTTTAGAATTTTCTTCTTTTTTTTTCTACACCTGCGTTTAAGTCTCCAACTCCAAGCCAGAGTCTAGTATAAGTAAGACGAAGAAACGACCCTTAGTCTGCAAGAACCCTGAAATGAGTAATGAATATGAAGGCAGGAAGAAGTAGTATACAAACGCAGTCTAAATTTTTCAGTTCAAAAGAATTGTATATTTCGAGAAAAAACCACGTAAAATTAAATCGGTTCTGATAGAAGGGCAAATTCCATTTTTGTTTGTTTTTTTTAATTTTTTTTTTTCTTTTGAGGAGGAAAGCTTCTAAATTGACTTTACAGGTTAAAATGAGTGATACAATTATGAAAACAGACTTTCAGCCTATCTGTTTTGCTTGAGAATGTCTCAGTTAACCTTCGTTTTCTAGAAATGGGGTGTAAGTCCAAAATTGGTTAAATAATTCCCCATTTTCCTGAAAAGACAGTTCCCATCGAAAAATATGTACCCGTCCTCTGAATACTTAAAAAAATGTTAGTCACGCTGGATGACGAGAAAAAAAATTATTTTCGATCCCCCTTCTGTAAAATTTGGTTTTCCGGGCTTACGCTCTTCGACCAGAGCTCGTTTCCTTTTTAATTTGTTATTTTTAGGATGTAAAATTGACAATTTATAATGCAACTGTATGCCCTTCACTGGCACAAAAGAAGGAATCTTCCGTCGAAATCTCAAAATATGATTTTTTCGACGCACAGCTACACAAAAATTGTTCTGCTGAGATTTGCCTCCGTGAACTTACGGCTAATTTTCTCATGGGCGGTCAAACGTTAAATAATTAAATCTCTTATTCACTGAACCTTCAAAAAATCGAATCGCCTCCGTCCCCACTAAACTAAATTTTACCTACATAAAGATGACGTGACCATAGTCACGTGATCCAAGGTCGAGGTCGGGTCCGGATGCATGCCAATGACCCGTGGTCGATGGCTCAGTCAGTCAACTCGATGATGCAACCCACGGTGAAAACACCGAACGCATTAACTTTTTCAGCAGTGATTTAACATCATTGAGGAGAGCTCCAGCCTGACATCACGCTCAGAATGCGGCAACATGAGTTTTGAGAATATCCGGAGAGATTCAGGGATGACGTAACTAAACGTGTTCTCTATTCGAATGGATGTAGCTTCTATAGAATTGGATCTTAACTATGACAAAGCTTCTCTTAAAATGGACTGATTAAAGTAAAGAATCACTTTTGAGGACCATTCGATGGTCAATTGATCAATTAGTAATTTCTAGCTTTCTGAAATTTTCTCTCATTGAAAAAGTAAGTTGATGTAAGTCCAAGGAGGAAACCTTTGGGATGCCCCGAAATTTTAGGTGGACCTCTCTGAAAAAAAAGGAAAATCCCTGCTGGAAGTGATGCGGGACTTTTGGATTACTATGCTGCTGATTCGTCACTTTATGAATTTTAAGAGACACTTTTTGAAGCTAATTTTAGGAGAGCCCCGATGGTAATGTAGCATTGCGTCCATGATATTGGACCCCATGCTTATTTATACATATAATGCTTGGCTGCTCATCACGCCCAAGATCTTGGACTCGATGCTCACTTTAATGAGGAATAATTGTTCCGAAAAATCAAAGTGAGCATAGCTTCCAAATTTGTGGGATGCAGATATTCTCTGACATAAGATGATCACTGGGTCCAAAAATTTAGCAAGACAATTTTTGTGAAATGAAGACGAAAAAACTGTGCATTGTTAGGTTTGGTTAATTTAGGCAAGTTAGCTGCGGTTAGATTAGATAAGAAAATTTGGCAATTTTCTGTGGACATTAAAACTGAGGGAGGTCTCCGTGATATTGGACTTCATGCTCAAGCGAAGAAGTGAAAATTTAGCGATGAGCATGGAGTCCAAGATCTTGGACGCGATGCTACATGCTCAAACCAATGGACTAACTTTCAAACCTCTATGTTTTATATTAAGGAACATATCAGTGAAAGCTTCTAGAGTTTCCGCATCGCATTCGACCGCTTTCATTGGCTCGCTCTACCGCGTGCCGTAGGTCTGCAGCACTCTATTAAAAGCTCTGTTTCGTTTTATATGTGTTTGTGGAGCAGGTAGCCGGGCTACTGGTGCAAGTGTCATCGGCGCCGGCTGCGGACTCGGCGGAGGCGGGCCTCGAGGAGGAGTACAGCGACGTCGCCGACGCCGAAAACGACGCCGCTTCCAACCCGGAGTCTGAGGGCAGCGACGGAGCTGGAGCCGATGGGCGTGAGGGACGCATCTTGGGGCCAAGGTAAGACATTGCACTTGCATCCTGGCACTACCGACCGCCAACGCCACGCGACCGCCGCACCACACCGCGCTGAGATGCCCGAATCTCGCCATCTTCCGCATGGGCCCTGAACCCGATCAATCACCCCTCTGTTGCCACGTTGGCGCCCATATAACGGCGAACAGTGCATCGAGTCAATGGAGATGCACTGGAAAAAAAACACACACTCATTGGATCTAGAGTCCAGACTCTTAAAAACATCGACAAGAAAAAAATACTCTTGATTCAATCATATTTGAGCTTGAATCAAGAACCAAGCCTCTTAATTTGAGCGGATTTTCTTTTGATTTAAGCTTAAATCTGATTGAATCAAGAGTCATTTTTCATTGCCAATGTTTTCAAGAGTCTGGGCTCTAAATCCAATGTTTTTTTTTCCAGTGTGTTGCCTGTGTGAGGAATTTGCGATTTGACTATTGATTCTTACGTAAAAGTTTGCGAGAAACACGACGGTGCCACTGGTTTTCTCTGAAATCAACTCCCAAGCTCAAAAAAAGCTCTCAAGTTGAGGTCAAAATGGAGGGGATATCCCACGCTATCCTGAGGGTCCACCTCTACATCAAAACAAACTCTCCGTGCGAAGATAGGGAGCAAATACATAAGCACGGTTGCCGTGTTTTCAGTTTTGGAGTCCCCAAATAAAGTGGCAGCCCTGTCAATGTACTTGTTCCCTAAATTTGCATGGAGAGTTTGTCTTGATGTAGAGGTGGACACTCAGGATAGCGTGGGGTATCCCCTCCATTTTGGCCTCAACTTGAGAGCTTTTTTTGAGCTTGGGAGTTGATTTTAGAGAAAACCAGTTGCAGCATCGTGTTTCTCGCAAACTTTTACATAAGAATCAATGGTCAAATCGCAAATTCCTCACACATGCAGCATCTTCATTAGAGAGGAATGAAAGAGTCGGATATGAAATTTTTTACTAAATCCGCAAATTTTGATGCTTATTTCGTCACTCTCTTAGTTTCAAGGGGTACTGTAAGAGAAAATTTCACGAGAAAACCAATAAATCCACTTTTGGAACTTCAAAATTTTGTGTAAACGGAGTTGTAAGCGTTTAAAGTTTCCAAATTTTGTCCGACCTCTTCTAGTGACTCGATCCATTATTGTGCGGCGGAGAGAGCTCCAGTACCAATACCGTGCTAAGGGAAAACGCCGTATGAGCCTCCAGACGATGCCATATCTCCTTCAATGAAAAATGAATTTATTGGGAAAATCTTGGATATTTCTCCTCTTTTCCCGACAATTTTGTTCGATGTTTAATCTAAAATATCTGCAAATTTCAAGGAAAAATAAACCAAACTTCCTTAAAAAATACATGTTTCATTCGGTGAAATTTGGCAACTCTCGAATGTTTATGCGGCGTTCTTCCTTAGCACGGCAGTATAGGGGAAGTACTGCCATAGCTATGCTACTCCCTGATTGTTTCATCTATTTTTGGCTTCCCATGGGGCTCTTGTGGAGCAATGTAAACAAACCCGATCATGAGGAATTCGTGCAATCGGGTGCGACATGAATGATACCTAACAACACAAGAGTGTCATTTACGATAAAAATGTAAATCAAAGTTTGTGCAGAACTCAATTCAGAAGTTTAAAACAGGAAAATTCCTCTCACTTCTAGAGCTCTATCGTCATCTTGTTTGTTTACCTTGATAGAAATGTTAAAACAAACAGTGAAAGAAGGTCTTGAAACGCATTGACTAACAAAATTGTACGGTGAAAGGTTTTGAGCCATCTACCAGATGACCTCTGGATCGATAGGCAAGGATGGCGATTAGGTGTCGCAGAGCGCCCGAGCGCGCTGTAAAGCGACTGGAATGTATGTATGTAAGTTTTTGAGCTTTTTGAAAAAATTGTTTACTTTGATCCACAACCAGAAGTGAAGGAAGGGGTTACTTGAAAGTCAAAAACTCGTCGACCGATCAGAGAAGGGCGCATTTTAGAGAGAGCGGAATAATTCAGTCATTTAAATTAGGGTAGGTGCTCGAATTGGTCGTTCCTACTCTTTTCGGCAACAAGGCAGTGCTTAGCGCATATGGGCGGTTCTGAGGCCTCTCGGTGCATTAGGATTCGAAGAGGTCAAAAACCATACACCATCCTCCTTCAGGAGAGGAATCATAATCGCTTTTTCCCCCAAAATCGAGTGTTATTTCTCATCAATTTTTCCGGCCTAACTTACCTACTTGATTCAGACACGGCCTCGCACTAATACCTATTTGGCAGGAAATTTAAGGTACTCTCTCTTTTGATCAATGTCATAAGCCACCAAAACAATTTCAACTTTTTAAAATCTTGAGAGTTGCGACGTACACAATAGCAACGGCGCCATCGAGCTTCTCAGGAAACGTCACCTGGAAGTGGTTGGCTGAAGTCCGGCTTTCCCTATTTTTAGGACAAAGTGTATCGACGATGTTCTCACATTGTTTAACACTCCCTTGAAATGGAATTTTTCTTCGCGTCCATTATTTTTTCGCGATAAAAACGAAGAACTTAATGCAAATCCCTCCCTAATAAGAATAGATCGACCAGGACAGCATTATTGATCCAAAACTATTTAACCGCACACGGCGGCGTGGCACGATACTGATCATAACCCTTGGATGCAACTATTCGTGTTCTCTGGATGTCCTCATTGCATAAGCGATAAATTGAAGGCGTTTTGACTTTTTCCCTCGCGTAGCGTCGATACGCTCTCACAGGTGCAACTAGGTTAGGTATTTTGTCAGTAAGATAGGTACAAACAAACGTTCCAGAGTCACAAAATGTCCATTTCCTCCTAAAATATGAAATATTATGTTAGAAGTGTCCTCACCGCGAAGTGAGCCTCACATAATACGGAGAAAAAAATGAGCTCTTTTAAGACATGTTTCCGCATGAAAGTGTCACACAGAACACGCTGAAGATATAAAAACTCCAAAATCTAATCATAATGGAAAAAGTAACGTTTTTCATTTACATTAAAATGAGAGCATTCGAACATCCCACTCACGAAAGAACCTAAGTTACGTCGGGTCAAATCGAACATTGAATACATTTAAGATTGATTAGGTATCCATTCTGCCAAAAAAATCAGTGCGATGTTTGACAAAAATGTTTCTTTCGTCTGAATTGCAAAACTTCTGAGCCGCTCCGGATAAAATCAGGTACAGGGCTTTAGTTCCGTGCTGTGCTGTGTTACATGATTATTTCTTAATTTTACCGTTCTTGTTTCACATACGAGAAAAAAAAAAAAAAAAAAAAGCATAGACCTATCGATACATTTTGTGAGTTGTTAGTCTTCTAATCGTACAAATTGTTCACCTGCGTCCTTAGAGATGATGTATCATATTTCTCATGAATTTCACAGCTTCATGAAACCTCATGAAATAAATCCGAAGTTTCTTCCATTTCATACCACACGCCGAACACCTCTGAGGTAGGTATAATCCAATACAGATGCTCAGAGGATATTTGAGCATTTGTAACATGCTACCTCCGTTTTTCCTGATGCATCTTCGTAACGTTCTTATCTACGCCTCCCGTAATTTACGTTACGCTTGAGAGGTAAACCCATTAAAAGTACATGCAAGTGGTTAGATTTGACAACGGAGGCATCATTTTTAATGACACTCATGCGTGGGTTCTTGATAAGTAACATATTTGCGGGCGGTGACTTCTGCAAACCGTTAGACAGCTTTCAAAAGTGTGTCAGTCATGTCAAGTTTGAGTCAAAAGGAGATCTCCGGAGCGCAAAAGCGAAAATGCTCACCATAATCCACTCGCACGCAGTAATAAATACCATTATTTCCTGACAGATTATAAGACTAGAGAATGGACAATTTAATCTGCAGTGGTCGGATGATATCAACTTGAATTATTCTTGTGTTTGTGCTCTGCTAAAGAAATAGCGAAAAGAAACATAAGTCATAGGATCAAGTTCCAAAGTACCCGAAGTATAAAAATGCTTGAAATATGCATTGTCTGACAAACGTTGTTTCGTTCATGAGAAACTCGACGAGGATGGGACAAAAGAAGAAACCAAGGTACGAAACAGATGGCATCAAATTCTTCATGCGGATAGGTTCTTTTATTGATGATCTAGAAACAGCAGTTACATGCAAATAAGGTAGTCTAACTGAGCGGCTGGTGAGCGCGATGTTATTGATGACGCCTGAGTGCAGGCATGCGTGCTCCATAGATACCCATGTTGCATACTTCAAAAATGAAGGCGTTTTGAATTTTTACCTTCCTATGGAAGTGACGGCTTACTTTTAACTGATTCGACTACGCTGTATTGAAAAAAAAAAACACATTGGGTCTAGAGTCCAGACTCTTAAAAACATCGACAAGAAAAAATACTCCAAGAAATAAAAATATTCAATCGGATTTTTGCTTAAATCAAGAGCCAAGCCTCTTAATTTGAGGGAATTTCCTTTTGAACTAAGCAAAAATCTGATCGAATGGAGAGTATTTTTTCTTGTCAATGTTTTCAAGAGTCTGGACTCTAGATCAAAAGTGTTTTTTTCCAGTGTGAATTGCTCATAAACCCGAAAAGCTTATACTTCGTTTTCCGTTTTCCAGGTTGATCAGCCACGTGCAGGCTGAGAACAACCTATCACCCCAGCCCCACGCGGTCGGCAACAAATTCTCCCAGCCCCGCCCCGCATCCGGCGACGTCCTGCCCAGCGTGCCCATCATTCTTCCTCCGGCCCAAGACCCGGTCAACGTCTACCCCGTCCAGTACCCAGGCGTCCAGCCGGTCGTCGCCCACCTGGACAAAAACGCAGGGGCCCCCGTGAGTGGCGTCGTCGCCGGCTACCCGCTCGTCGTCCACATCCCCGAGACGAACCAGCCGATCGCCATCTACCGCGGCCAGTTCCCGGCCTTCATCGAGCGCATCGTCCAGCGCATCCAGAACCGCTACTCCGTGTACAACCCGCCCGAGTACTTCGAGAACCGCCCGCTCCCCGACGCCGAGCTCCAGCCCCCCGAACCGCCCCTCTGCGTCCAGGCGGCCGACACCGAGGGGCGCAACGAGACGCAGGAGGGCTACGCCTACGTCCCACCCTGCCCCACCTCCACCACGCCCACGACAACCACCCCTGAGCCCCCGACCACCGGCTACGTCTACGAGGATCCCAAACTCCCCGAAGACAACACCAACATAACCGTCTTCAACGGCACCATCATCCTTATCAATTGCACGGACCTCCATGATCTCACCTCGACGAGCACCGAGATTTACGTCACACCCCCCAAGGCGACGTCGAGTCCGCCTCCACCCCCACCGTCCATCTACCTCCCACCATCCACGGAACCATCCCCGTTTTACCTGCCTCCCGAAACAACCACTACAACCACCACGACTACCACTACTTCAGCACCCCCTGAGACTCAAAAACCATCAACCCCAGGCCCGGCATACCTGCCTCCCGAGACGCCGAAACCCTCCACACTTCTTCCTCCGACCTATCTGCCTCCTGAGAGCCCTAAGCCCCCCACGTACATCCCGCCAGACCCGGCCCCGATTTACCTGCCCCCTGAACACCCCGCCCCGTCGTATCCGCCCCCCAAAACGACGACGGAGAGTTCTGTAGCGTACGTCATCCATACTGAGAAAGAGCCGGTATCGTATCCTGCGCCCCATGTTAATATCAATATCAATGGCTACCAGCAGGCGAATCAGCTTCAACCTCTGTTCCCGTTTCCTCTGAGGTTGATCCAGTTTAAGAAAATGCTCTTGGCGAAGATACTGCATTTGAATTGAGCGGCCGTTACGATATCCCTATTAAAATATTGTATCATGATTGATTGACGAGCAACTGCTTTTCAACACTTCAATTTTAATTTTCGATTTTTCATTTCTCCCCGAGTAAACACCAAACGGCGGTGGAATATCTCGTACACTGGAAAAAAAAAACACATTGGATCTAGAGTCCAGACTCTTGAAAACATTGACAAGAAAAAATACTCTTGATTCAATCAGAATTTTGCTTAGGAAAATCAATAGGAAATCCGCTCAAATTAAGAGGCTTGGTTCTTGATTTAAGCAAAAATCCGATTGAATCGGGAGTATTTTTTCTCTTCGATGTTTTTAAGAGTCTGGACTCTAGATCCAATGTGTTTTTTTTTCCAGTGTAGTGTGATTTTTATACTGAAAAGAAACTGCAATTTAAGGGAGTTGTCATGTTTACTCGTATGGAGTATGTAGGTTCGTACCTCTGGTAAGCAAAAAGTGCGTCCCATAATCGGGGTACATAGAAAATGCAGATATTGGAAGGCAACTGGGCGCGCTTCTATTGTGAAAGGTCATGTAGAAAAATGCGGCATTTTGGACATGCTACATTTTCTTTCACGATTTATTTAAGTTCTCTTTTCGACCCTTCTCCATTGATTAAATCTTTGTCGATGGAGCCAAGTTGTGCAAAGATAAAAATTTGAACAGACTTTGCCCTCGTTCGATTTTTGATTACATATACGAACCGCAAAAGACTAATGCAGTTCCCCAAGTAGCATTTTGCAACGAAAAAATTGCAATTTAAATGCAATAAAATTTCCAGATGATTTCAACTTTCTTGCAAGAAAATTGCAATTATTTTACAACATCTGACCCCCTCATTGTAAAAAAGTTGCAATTTTTTTTTTT
>NW_017547183.1:925006-939841 GCF_001854935.1 Bemisia tabaci
TCATAATATGATTCACCTTCCTGACAATTTAAATTACTTTGAAAACTTAGAGCAGTGTAGCGCGTTTGATTTCGAGTCTTTCCTGAACATTTTAAAGAAGTGTCTGGCAAAAGGTGGTTCTGCTCTCCAACAGGCAATCAAACGTTGGAAAGAGAGAACCAGTGTTAATGCCAATGCCCCCAAGAAACCTATTAAAAAACCATTTTACAATGTTGGTCACCGTGGTGGTCCTTTATTGGAGTCTTGTTGCAACCCACAGTACCGAAATGTTAATTTCCCCTCTTTCAAGCTATCATTGTCAGCTCGAGATTGCTGTTTCACATCTAATGATCAAAGCATAGTAATCGCCCGCAATATTTGTCTTCATAGGCCTTCCAATGAGATGGTTATTGTTGGGCAAAAGCTTTTATCAAAAGAAAATGCCTTTACTTTTCCTTGTGAAAGCTCCAAGCTTGACATTTATTATGCCTCCCAACTTTCGGATCTTGTTCTCGTCCCATTTAATGAGGTTCTGTACAAAAATATGATACTTCCATGCCGAGAAGGTTACATTGTTCAACCCATTTTGCACACTCTACCGCAAACAGTTTAGTTGATGCCCTAGTTTGGCAACAATGTGGCAATCGAGAACTGATTTTTTTTATAAGATTTTAATACTTCTTGAAACTTTTAAGAGATTTTAGTCTCTGTGTAACTAACGCCTCGTCAATATTTATAATCATGTCCTCCTAATTAATTCTCTGAATTTTTTTTTTTTTTTTTTGATAAAGCAAAATATTGAAAAAACAGAATAGTTGAGTACTCTCAGATCAACGATTGGAATGACTGTTAACAAGGAAGTATTGCGTTGAGTTAGGTTTCTTTTCTTTTTTATTATTCTCTTTTAAGCAGTCCTTCAGCTCATCAATGTGTGTTTCCATTTCATGTAATACCTGCTCATAACTACCTCCATTTTTGCCTTTAACTTAATTAAGAAATTTTAACAGAAATACGGAAAACTCATTTTCGAATTCTTATTTCTTTGTCATAGGTTTTGGATTAACGATACAGATAATGTGGTGTGTAGCTATTTTTTGCGATAATGGTGATATCAGGATCGTATGTCAAAAATGGCTTGTCGAATCTACAGAAGGCAATGTCCGATGTTGGTATCCAACTGCTATTGATGGCAACAAATGGAACCGTCTGTTGGCGGAAAACACAGGTCCTGATCAAGAGAACTGGGAAATGGTAGCAATTGAAATCCTAAAGGACAAAATAGGTGAGACAGGCTTTTGGCAAGTATCTAGATTTTTTTTTTTTTTTTGGTTATCCATTTGCCAGTTTGAGTAGTTACTCCTAGCATGTGGAGGAACCAAAAAGTGATACCTAAATTCAATTGAGGAAAGTTTAACTTAAGATCTAAAGTTTTCTATGTTACACGATTCTCTAACAGGTCATTCAGAAATTAAGATTCTTCGCAATGAAAGTGTGTCAGACAGCAGTTTATCTATGCTGAGATGTGTTGAGAATCGCTACTTACAGATTAACTGCACCAGTTCAGAATGCACTGAAAACATGATTTTGAAGAGCATGCCTGCATAGTGCCTATTGCAGGAAGGCAATTTTAAAAAGCTCAGCATCTTATTCCTAATTTTCTCTGAGCATTATTTGTCATGATCTTAAAAATCTGGTTTCAGTATGTACTAATACTTAGATTTTACACTCCTTTCAGTCTTTTAATTAATTTTTTGCAGAGCTGAAAGTGAAATGTGCACAGTTTCTGTGTGTATTTTCAACATTTTGACCCACGATCCTTAGAATGATAGCTTTTTAAAGCTTTTCCCATGTGTGCAGTTGGAAATAGATCAGCCGGTAGATTTTAACAGTTTAATTAAAGGTGTATTATAGTGAGTTTGAAGATGAAATAGCCACCAATTTTTACACCTAGTAAAGGAACAGAGTCTTTAGTGTTTACTCATCTTCTCAATTTCATTTGATTTACTTAAAATGTAATCAAATTTAAATCATTTCAGGAACCCTCATCGATGCTCGAAAAATAGCTAAAAAAGCTGAGGATGAAGAAACAAGCTTATCCCTCACTGAACCGGAAAACATGGGTCGGGGGCGAAGAAAAAAGAAGAGCAGCCAAAGGGTCTTGTCTCTTTCTTCTAGTGATGAAGAAAACCCTTCCGCACTATCAACAGTTTCGAAGAGGTCTCGACGACAAGAGGAGCCACCTCGATCACTCCTAAGGATACAATCCCTTAAGTGGCCTACCAGTTGTATTGATAAAGCTGGTAGACTACCATTTTCAGATCTAAATCAAATTAGTAGACCGCAAGGTGTTGCATCTTCAACTCAGAAACCACCCCCCTCCTCTAGTAATGCTCCCAAGACTACCCACAAGACTGGTACACCCCAGCCTCCGAGCCATTTTCAAAATTCCAATCAAGTGAAGGGCTTCGCTGCCTCAACTCAGAAGCCACCCCCCTCCTCTAGTAATGCTCCCAAGACTACCCACAAGACTGGTACACCCCAGCCTCCAAGCCAATTTCAAAATTCCTATAAAGTACAGGGTTTTGCTGCTTCAACTCAGAAGCCAACCCCCTCCTCCAGTCATGCTGCCACGACCACTGATAAGACTGGTCCTGTACCGATCACCAGTCAAAGGAAAAATTATCCAAAAGTGCAGATTCCTAATTCTAAAACATCAACCCATTCAAGTGCTGCACATTATGCACCGCCTCCAAGCACTAATTTTGATCCACGGGTTCTGGTTGACAGAACCTCTGCCGGTGAAATTATTCAAAAACTCGCAAATTTCCAAGGTGAGTTTCATTTTATTGATGGTTTTACTGTATGATTCATAACTTAAGTGCTGCGGCCTAATCCCCCAGAGGCGTTTGGCGCATCTTATGTGCAGGTTTTCAATAGCATCAAAGATTGCGGGGCGTAATATATTTTTATTTTTTCGGGTAGCAGGCCTAAAATCACAATTAGAGAACAATGCTCTTAGCTCTGAAGGAATATGGATCAGTTCTGGTGGTTTTATTTTGCCACCATGGCAACAACTTTTCGTTACAACTTCATCCTCACAGCATAAAACAAGGGAAAAGTTTTAAAAATACAAAATAAATAAATAATAGGAAGGGAATAGAAGTGAAGAGGTAAGAGTGGGAGCGCAAGGTAAAAATAAATAAGAATAAAAATGTGAAATTAAGAAACTTGAAAGTTTCCGTACCTTTGTTCACATATATTAACTTTGTGGCCTTCCTTTACTGTTCCTTTTACAAAATCAATTTAATCATCTTATGTCCTCAATTTTTGTATGCTTTCAGAACAATTGAATCGGATTGAGAAGATTACTGTGCAGACAGCCTCAAAGGTAGTTGCACTGAGCAATGTAAGTGGGGACGTGCCCACAGCTCTGATAGAAATTCAATCAAAGCTGTCAGATCTTCTGTTAGTCGAAAATAATAGGCTGAGAGATGAAATCCTGCAAAATTTACCGATCAATGATGATATGGCTCTGAATGAATTTGAAGCCAAGTTAATAGACCCGAAATTTCGCTCTGCTTTTGTAAGTTTGCATCATCTTTTGTTTTCCTCTCATTTCCTGATCAATTCGTGTTTTCATTCTCTGCTTCCCTCAAACTACGTTAAATACTTTTCAAACCAAACTTCTTTGTGTGTAATCAAAATAAGTATTGATGAAACAGAAGAGTTTCTTGAGAAGTTCAACTGTTTGAAAAAAATGACAATTTTAGAAGAATTATCCAAGAGACATTTTCAGTTATTTTCAAATTTTTCCTGCACAAATAGACTAGTTTCTTGGTAAGTAACATGGATTTTAGTAAAATCCTAGAAGTATCCTCGTATAACATACATAAAGAAAGGGGGTGAGGCAGAAAAACAAATGAATATCTTTCTTTTCTTAAGACTATTGTGTAGTTTTCTGCAGGTCTGGGCCCTTTTTTCTTTTCCTCTTGTTATTCCATTCTGGTATTGTTGTTAATGTTCATTTTTTTTGTAGATAAAGTTTATGGCTACCAAAGGCAGCACTAAAAATGTGTCGCTATGTGTAAAGAAGCTAATGAAGGAGTTGTTAGTGGATACGTTTGCCATCAATTACTGCATGACAGGTCACCTTGGAAAAAAGCCTTTTATGGATAACAGAAACCTTTTTGAATCAATAGCAGGTAACACATGCACTGATTTTTCAAATCTCTCTGATATATGAGATGTTTTTCTAGAAGTCAGAAGTGCATTGCATTTTTGAACGTAAGAGAATTGTTTCCCCCCTTTACTTTCTCGCACCCTTACAGGTGGCTATGATATCCAAATGCCCTCAAAGTAGTGGAGGGAGGGGGGCGCTCCGACTCACCAATAATGATAGCTTTGTGCCCAATTTTGCCTTATTTTTTGCAGGGTCACATTTGTTGAATGTTTGTCTCTCTTGAAATTTTTGAGCATTTGAAATTTCTGCAACATTTTCCTGAAATGTGTCAATTTATTTTTGAGTCTTTCGCCTTCTAAATGAAGATCGACCGTAAAGCGTAGAAGGAAGGAGAAATTACAAATAGTAAAAGAGTGTGCTATTGCCGAATGAAGGCAAAGAAACTACTTGCGTCATTTTTCTAATATATTCCACGAAGTCACATGGCTTAGTAATCCTTTAATGTTTCTTTGTTTCTGTAGCCGCCACAAGAAGTTTTCACCCTCCCTAGTAGCCAAAATAGTGCCATCGAATAGGTATCGTCCAGATACCCTATTTTATAGGTATTTAATAGATATTTTATGGGGTATAAAATATACATATTTAGATCCATCTATTTTATAGGTATTTTACATGATTTTTTACAGGTGTATCTCAAAAGCATATTTTATACCTATTAATAAGTATCAAACCAATTTCATTCTTTAAGTTTCATGGAGATGGAAATTTTCATCTCTGCATCTTCGTTTCGTGATAATTAACGATAACGGTACCACGGTGTTACTTGAACGAACGTCTACGTCACTCATACCGGTTGTACTTATCTACGTCATCAAGATGGCCGTTACCTCTGTCACGGTCTCCGCCTTCGCACTGCACTAATACTCGACGATCCCAAACACGATACGCGAACACGAACACGCCGACGCTAGCTGTTAGAGTACCTGCCGATTGCCGACGCTGTAGCCTATCCTACGACGACGCCGCCTTCCTTGAAGTTCCCTGTGATTTCTAAAGTTTTCAAGTTGTTATATAGTTCTTTCCGCTCAATTTTGAATAAATTCATTCATCTGCTTGCGCTAGCTGTTAAGAGTACCTGCCGACGGCCGACGCTGAAGCCTATCCTACGACGACGCCGCCTTCCTTGAAGTTCCCTGCCCTGTGATGTTCTAAAGTTTTCAACGTTTTCAAGTTGTTGAATAGTTCTTTCCGCTCAATTTTGAATAAATTCATTCATCTGCTTGCCAGAGTGAGTAGCTAATTTTACTTTTTTCTCGTACCTTTTTCCATGCCAACCTCACGTTTTCTGTAGGTGACCGAGGATGTATTTCTGCCTGTTGATTGCGACCACGTAGGTGCCTCATGCGAGTATAATATTCCTCTAGACAATGGCCCTAACTGTCTCGTCTGAATCTTGTTCGACAAGAATCAAGCATTAAGCTACATTCCTGAGACCAGCGCAACTTACCCATTATTTGCAGTGAGGCTGAATTGTTCATGTGGATCCCGATTTTAGGTTAGGTCCTTCAAATCGTACAAAACTTTTTAATAATTAGGTATTGAAATTATATGAAGTTATATGCATGCATTTACTACCATGTGCCATTTCTTACAGTGCAGGCTCCTACTACACTTGTGCGCATCAGTTCCTCTAATTTCCACTGACGATGTGGCTCTGCCAGCCGCGTCTTAAATGGCCTGAGACATTGTTCGGTAATTGTAGGCCTAATTCCAGAATTAGTTAGCATAGGATGTCCCTAGAAACTAGGGAATCATCAGAGCTCCAAACTGTTCCATCTACTCTCTATTCTGCACTATTACTGTTTGAGCCTTCACAATTTATTTTGCGGACTGGTTCCTGTATTATTCTTAAGACAACGCTTCTCAAGCACATGGCTCAAAACTCAGGCCCAACTCTTATCACCCTTTGTCACAGATTCATCCCCCGGTTGACAAGCAATCTGAGTACCTGTTAAATTGTAACTGGTGGGTATGTCTCTTAGTTCCTAGCTGCACTGCTTGAACCACAAATGTTATCGGAATTATACAAGCCCTAAGACCCCGAAAATAGCTTATAATAAGTTTTGCTGTAAGGATAGGTTAAAATTAATCAGAGGCAATATAACTGGCTGTAAGTCTGTTATTTTAGGCCTAGATTCTGCTATCAATCACTTGGAAGTCTGTTGAGTCCCAAACGAACAAAAAGTCTGAACAAGCAACAAGTTTCGAAACACTGCAATTGAGGATTGCAGTTTCTCACTTCAGCCATCGAATCTAGTATACCTAACTTAATTTAGGCCCAAATGCCTGGGATCCTCTCAACATGTGTCAGGAGATTAGCTAAGATATAACTAAGCCCAGTTTTAGTTAGGCACTTTCATTCGCGCTTCCTGCCCCTGATTTCTTATGATTTTTAAAGATTTTGGTTTCTTTTTATCTGATTTCTTACGAAGAGATTGGTACCATCTGCTCATTAGTTGGCATTCATATTAAGTTCTAATAGCCAGTAATCAATTGGCTTTATCATGCGGTATTGCCTTTGGTAGGTTACAACTCTGCATGTACAGACCCGGAAGGTCTCTTTTGAATTTTCTTAGAAAGAAGCAAAGTTAAGAAACTTCCTGAGGAACATTCCATAAATATTACTATGCCCACGTCAGAACTCCTATTGGCATCCTTCCCATAGAACTGGGGTCTGTGTAGGTCCTAGGTAGGGTCATACACAGTAATTTCTTTGTTTTGATGTTACTGTATTTTATCCCCTACTTATTCCAGGAATAAAATATGTCTGGATCCTTCCATTGCTTCCTTTCAAAATCTGGAAGAAAAAGAAGGCGTAAGCTCAACCCACTGGAGGATGATGCTGAGTCGAGTAGTGAGTCGGAAAATGAAGTCCCATGTTCTCCGCCCTTCGATCCAGAAGATCTTACTCTGCCCGGTCCCTCTTTTCAACCCGTGGAAGAAACCACCTCCTCTCCACCAATTTCTCCCGATGTGTTGGAGCACTTAGATTTTGATGGGGGTGTAAAGCTTTTCAACCCTTTGTCTGATGAATCAGATGTTAGTTCTACCACCTCTGAGGATGCGGTGTCCTTTGATGAATCCATTGTTGACAATATCGAGCCTCCTGATTTGGTTGAACCTACCGACCCTTGTGTACGCATGGAGAAATTTTTAACAGATTGGGCCTTTGAATCTAACGCATCCCACAAGCAATTAAGTCTCCTATGCCAGGGATTAGTTGACAATCACCCTGAATGTTTTTTGAAACTCCATCGCGACGCTCGAACATACTTTAAAACGCCTCGAGGAAAACTGAAAACACGAGACATGGGAGCCTTAAACTCGTCAACCCCTGGGAGATACTTTCATATCAGTATAATTAAGCAGTTGATAACATTGCTTCCTTTGCTGCCTGCTTCTGTTACAGTGCTGAAATTGATTTTTTATATGGATGGGCTACCATTAATCAAAGGTGGCACCAATGAGCTTTGGCCAATTTTAATGAAATTAATCCTTGAGAACATCATCTGTAAAATCATGCCTGTTTCCCTTTTTTATGGCCCCAGTAAACCTGCGGACAATGTAGAGTTTCTGGATGAATTCATGGAAGAACTCAAGGTTTTATGCACGGATGGCTTAGAATTCAATGGAACAAGGTACGAAGTGATTGTTGCGGGCTTTGGGTTTGATACCCCTGCGAAAGCCTTTGTTCTCGGAATAATTTATCCGAATGCATATTTCTCCTGCCCTCGATGCAAAATTGAAGGAGAAGACTGGCAAATTACCACTGTCAGGGGTCAGAATGTCAAGATATCACATAAAAGAGTTTTCCTCGACACCAAATGCAGTGAGAGAACAGATGATGAATTTCGATCTAGAAGTGATGAAAAGCATCGACCCGTAGACAGAGAATGTCCTCTAGTTGCAATAGAATCTCTCGATATGGTCCGATCCATAATCCTTGACTATCAACATTTGGTTTTATTAGGTTCAATGAAGTATTTTATGACCCTCTGGTTTGGAACTGAGCCCTCCCAATTCAAAGTTTCGGCAGGAGCAAAGCTACGTGTATGTAAAGGTATTAGAAAATTTCATTCTGACGTGCCATGTGAATTTGCTCGCCAAAAACCTCGAGAATTGAAAGTCCTTTCTTATTGGAAAGCAACTGAGTTTAGATTTTTTCTCTTATATTTGGGGCCTATTCTGCTGAAAGGTGTCCTGGACCCACTGAAGTATGATCATTTCCTCATGTTGCATTTAGCAATCAGAATTCTTGTCAGCCGCAAACACTGCTCTGATCCGCAACAAGTTGAATATGCACGAAGTTTGCTAATTAGTTTTGTGGAATCTGCTCCTCAAATTTATTCTGAAACCATCATGGTTCTCAACCTGCACTGCCATATCCATCTAGCTGATGACATACAATACTTCCAACAGTTTTTCCCTGGCTGCACTCTTGACACACTCTCCACTTTTGTAGCTGAGGATTTCATGCAGCAGATGAAAAAACTTAGCAGGGCTCATAGCAAGAAATTGGAGCAAGTTGGGTTAAGAATCGCTGAAGCATTTTTGAGTGACTACATGCAGAAAAAAAGAGTTGTTCATGTGACAGAAGATGTGAAGTTTAAAGACATCCATAATGATGGACCTCTCAGCCTTGATTGCACTGATCCACAATACAGATCAATCATTTTTCCCAGCTACAAAATTTCTACATCACGCGTTGCTGATAGCTGTTGCATCTTAGACAGTGGAAGTATGGAGGTGGAAATCATGTGCATAGAAAATGTTGCATCTCATGAACAGTCCAAGAAGGAAGTAGTGATCGGTAGAATTTTCAAAGGCCTCAGAGATCTGTACAAATTAGGCGATTGCAATAGTTCCAGCTATGGCATATTCTCTGCAAGTCATCTATCAACAGATCTTGAAGTACGATCAGTAACTCAAATAATGGGCAAATACGTTTGCTTTAATGATAATGATTTAGATGGTTTCTTTTTGTTCCCGCTAATTCACACTCTGGGTTAATCAGTCTCTATGATGGTCTAGTCTACATCGCAAGGTATGTCACAGTCTTAAATCGTTTGGAACTAACATTCTCAGAAAGTGTTACTGGAACTGTGAGGTTTTCTGATCCATCATTTGATTGTGCGTTAACTTTTACGAAGTGAATTGCTACATCACTGCCGCCTACTGAGCAATGATAGGTTTTTTTCTTTCCTTTTTTGTGATGTGTAGCCTTATAATTGTGTAATCTAACTTTTCACTTACTTTCTATTGGCATCGGTTATCATTTTCTTTCACTTCAATGTGCGATGAACCTTAGTAAAATTGTGAATACTTTGTGTGAGTACGTGAATACTCTGTGAATACTTTCTCTGAAGTCAAGGAAGTCCCTAAGCTATCAATTAATCTGGCCATATCATGTTGTTATACCTTATTCAGTGATCAAAGACAACATAAAAACACCCCTTAGTTAGTATCTTCAGCGTGTTGTTTGTAGCGTAATGCATCAATATCACTTGGTCCAAGTTTTCCTGCAGCTACGTACCTGGAGTACCAATCCAATTTTTCCAGCCAGTCAACCATCGCCAGCAGTCACTGCGATTCAAGCTTCATTTTCATCAATGGAAACCTTCCAGGAAGACAAGACAGTAGCACCTGCTGTATTAATAGAAAGCCCAAGCAGCCGAAGATGTTGTCTAAACTGTAGGTACGTTACAGTTGCGTTTGTAGTTTTTGCTCACTACCTATTTCTCAGGAGCACAATCTTTTTACTTGATCACCTGCGTTGCGCAAGAAAATTTCTCACTCGCAAACAGCGCTGTTTTAACCTGCTCGGCTTCCTGAGTTTAGAAGTAATTCCTTGCCATGCTTTCGATCACTCATTCTTTTGCTTCTCTGCTCCCCCTAACAAAAAGTTGTTGCATTCTGTCAACGACTCTCCGCCTGTCCCGTCTCACGCCCAGCCATTGGTCAATGACGTCACACCTAAGCTGAACGGTGATTGGGGGAGGCGGTGAGCCGGATGACGCCGCGAGTATTGTGGAGTTCTCCTCACTTTTTTAGGCCATCTTTCTTTGAAACGTTTTATCTCGAAAGGATGCTGTCACGGCATCTAGTCTTTTTATCCATTTCCATCCACCACATTTGTGTTTTCCATATTCAGAATATATCACCTTCGTTTCTCGCATCTCCAGTTGTGCTTTTTTGAACGTCCAGTTTCCTTATTTTGCACGCCGCTCTCCCGAATGATCGCTTAGCGCGACGCCCGCATTGACACATTCCTCTGCGAACCCTGTTTTTCTCAATCCACCGGATAAGCTTGAGTTAACAGATTCTGATTGGATATGTGTGGTCCTCAAAGATCTCCCGAACTTTGGTTTCTTATCATTACCTCAAACTTTTTACTCTGGGTTAGTGATTTCCACAGATAAGTCCTCTTTCAATTCTCCATTTTCAACGCTTCAGGTAGTCCTCCACTCATCTTCAAGGCTTCATTTTACAAAGTTCTTATCAGACATATAGACTTCCCTGCTCCTTGAGTCGTGTCTTTTTCCATTGTTGCGGCTAGTGTTTTTTTTTTTTTTTTTTTTTTTTTTTTTTTTTTTTTTCCATCTCTTTTGATCTTTTTTATGCTACTTAATCTTCGCACCTCTTTGTACTTTTTGGTTTTTTGGCTAATTTAGTTTTTTCCTCGACCTTGCAACCACGGTTTTATTATTTGGGCATGCCATTACCTGGGTGGATTTATTTACTTTTTATGCAATTTCATCAGTATATTAGTTTCATAATATAGGAGCCATGGGTGTGACAGCATTCAAGCTGGAAGGATTGAACCTTCATACTAATATTTGAAACTTTCGTATGAAGACAACCCACTCTCAAAAATAAAAAAAAAACTCAATTATTTTTTCTCCCTGTCTGTGAGTTCATGTCTTCTGATTTACTACAAGAATAAGGAAAAAGTACAGACAACTCAGAAGTTTTACTTAATTTTTGGGCTTTGTGATCTAATGGTACCAAAAATATTCAAGAAATAGGCTAGAGGTACCCAGCCTTGTGCCAACCGTTATGGCATCAACCGCTCTCTTAGACCAGCAAAAGAAAGACTGAAGAAACGTTAAAACATCTTGATACTGCTAAAATAGTAGTCTAGCTGGTAGGGAAGACAAATTTCTTCAAGGTGTCCTCCAGTCCAACTCACATACTACTCCTTGAGCAGCAGATCGCACAAGATCTTATCAAAATTTTGACATTGATAGCAAGAAAGGAGAATAAAATTCTATGTAATTGAAATATAAGTTCATCAGCTCAAATTCTACCCATAATACCGGGCTCTATGATTAATAATATCTGTAGCCTGGTTTTTGGTTTAGTGTCTCAGCTCATATCTGCTGAAGAAGGACCTCTGGATTTTTATAACATTTTCATGTTCTAATTTTTATTTTTGACAACTGATCTAAGTTAGTGTGTGAGCAGAACCATCTTGTCCAAAGTTTTTACTATTCTTTGCCTGCTTCTGATGATAGCTTTTGTGTCTTTCTTATCTAAGTATCAGTCTGCCTTAATTCGTCTTGGAATTTCATTAATGCATCTATTACTCCTGAAGGAAAGTTTTTTTTAATTTTTAGTATTTTTTAATCTTTCTTTTCTTTTAACCCCTTTCATTTCAAGAATTATTCTCCTTTGACATCAGGATTTCCCCAAATATAACATGAACAATGTTCGTGATTTTGTTTGGTCTCCCTGTCCTATTTTCAGTGATAAGTCTTATGTACTAAACATATTGTTTTCTTCATTTCAGAACATGTATTCCATCATCATCAAGGAATCTGACAAAGGCATTTTTGATGATTACGATGTCATCCCAAGCAAATGGATTCTTAGTAAAAGCACCTGTATGTATCCGCCTAATCTCCTCAAATATAGGGCCAAGCGCAATGCGGATGTACAAGATTTCTGGACTCAGATGAACATCAAAATTATAACAGATGGTCACAGTGAGTATCTTAAAAATGTGTTTGCATTTTCTAGGAAAAACAGAATTTCTAATTCTCAATATGTTAAGCAGAAGCTCCGGTGACTAAAGTAGTTGAAGTGCAGGAAAGCCGTTGTGGATTTGGGGGGAAAATCAAAGATTTTCTTGTTGAAATTAGGAATAAGCCAAAAGCTTCGGCTGCCTCCATGGTGCAATGCTAAATCCTATCGTTTTCATTTGTTCTCTCGCAAATTCGAAGATAATTCAGTGACAGATGGCTCAGAAAGTATTAGGAAATTATTCTCAACAAGAATAAGTTTCTTTTAATTTCGTCAAGATTTGATATGCGATCGACATCATAAACACATAAGGAGTATGAGGCCAAACTTCAATCATCCCCCCTCCCGTCTTTTTGCCCTGAGTTGCGCTGTAATTTTTTGCACGCGAACCGTCTGTTCCCTCTTGTGTGTTTTGTGCCACTATAACTCAGAGCCAGCATAAGTGGACTGGTGCTGTAAAAATGCGAAGTCAAGTAAACCAAAAAGTATTCATTTCCCCAATTCCACTTTTTTCCTCTTAAAGTAGTGAGCTGTCCAGTTACCTCGCCTCTAAACAGTGTGTTTTGAAATTTTAATGATCTTTAAACAGCTTTTGTGCCATTTGCATGCACAAAAATACTTGGCAACTATTTTTCTCAAGCAGAAGAGAAGAGAAAGATCAGCCGTTTTTGAAGCATGCAGCTCGCATTTATCGATATCCATTGATGATGCGAGTAAGTAGTCTCTCAGCAATTCAGACCCAGCTTTAATTTTGTTGAGAGTGTACCTGATAATTTTTAAAATTCTGTTGTGTTGCTTATCCATTTGGGTTACAAAGGCAAGGCAAGTAATGCATTGTTCTTGTTTTCATTTTTACAGGCAACTATGAAAGAGCAATGGAAGACTGTTTGAGACTTAGCAAAGGCCGTCTGACAAAAAGTGGGTCAGAGGCGGAGGAGAAAGGGGTGGGGTGCCGTGCTAAAAAGTGCACGGTACTCTTCTCCCCTGGCTCCTCCCCATCAAAAAAAAAACAAAAAGTTGCTGGAAAAGTGGCCTCCTCGTGCCTGAAGTCTAAACTAAAACTCAATTTTCCAAAGCCTCCTGCAACAGACAAAACAGATTTCCTGCAGAAGGAAACCAGGAAAGCTTTTACCTCAAGCAATACCAATGTCCAAGGATCCAACCAGACTCCTAAACAACCCAAAAAGTCAACCCCAACCTCAAAACCTCAGATGAATGTTAAGACATCCAAAACGGATACGGAAAACAGAGAAGCTTTTCCAGAATTGGATTCCATTCCCATACGGGCTTCAAAACCTCAGATGAATTCACAGACACCGAAAACACATAAGGAAAGCAAAGAAGCTTCTCAAGAAGTAGTTTCCACTCCCTTACGGGCTATTGAAGCTCTCCTTGTGGATGTATCAAGTGAGTTCCATTAATTATAAAAGTGCTTTAAATATTAAAATTATGCATTTCCTGCTCTCTTCATAATTTGCAAGAGCATAAATAGCAACAATAACACTGCCGCAAATAATACCAAAATGAAATTTTTCCAGGATAAGTCACTTTTTCTATTTTGAAAAGAAAACTTAAAATTAAGAAAATTGGTGACGGCTAAGTAAAATGAAGGTCTTTTTTGGACCCTTCTGTATAAAACAGTGTAGCCAATTAATAAGGAAGTAATGCATGGTTTTACCCTCTTATTACCTGTCCTTTTCACTGTTGATTGGATTCATGAAATTATTTAACTTTACCTCTACTTCTCTGGTTTACACAGCCATGCAGTTTTGGAGGGCTTATTCTCATCTATTTGCAGCATTTCATCTGTATTGTTTCTCTCGTATGTGTTACAGGAGATGTCAAAAAACTGAAAGCAACCGTCTCGGTTATGCAAGCTGATTTAAAAAGCCTGATTGAAATTGAGAAACTACGAGGCGTTCCCAATGTCATCAATGCTAATGCCCTCGATGAATTTCCGTTCTCAAGTGTTGATAAACTGATAGAGTTTGACGACAAGCTTAAGGCAAACCCGCAGCTTTGTCAACAAGTTGTAAGTATTATGTCACTCAGTCTTTTACAGTACAACTCAAGCAAGGTTTCTTGCATTTCATTTTTCTGATGCGTCACTTATACCCTTTCAAACTCCATTAACCATTTTTCATCTGTAAATCGTACGCACTGAAAATGAAAAAACAACTTAACCAGGGGAAAAGGCTGCACATGAAAAACTGGGGCGCTTCAAAGTATCACAACATGCGTTTATGTGTGGTATGCATTTTCAACCAGAAAAAAAAAATATCAATTGCAACAGGGAAATCAAAAATGAAAAGAGAGCTGTTGACTGCTGTAATTGCGAAACCAAGACTAATTACCGGGCAAACAGAATATGTCCCACAGATTTGATCTTGCAGTCCTTATACTGTACATAGTAAACTAGTCGTGATTAGCTCGCTTTGCGAGCTGACACGTCTAGCCGGGGAGTGCCCCTGGACCCCAGTTCTACGCTTCGCGACGAACTTGCGACTCGCTCCGCGAGTCGCCACCGCCCCGCACAGTTTTTAACATTAATGAGGAGACAACATCTATGTCTTAATCTTCTTTTTCACCAATTT
>NW_017547183.1:940701-977188 GCF_001854935.1 Bemisia tabaci
AAGGCAGTGACGTCACGCAACAGGATTGAACCTGTTCGGCGCGATGCGCGTAAACAACCGCGTATCTCCAATGTAATACTATACGGAGAAATAACTTTTCGCTCTTGCGGGCATCCGAGGCAGCGGATTTGAATGGGAATAATTTTAATCAACTCCTCATTACAATAGCTAAGCGTGTACCAATTTTAAAGGAAATCGCTTCGGCCAATTTTTATCTAGGGGGGGCAGAGTGAGTGGGAACAGCAGCTTTATATAGAGTAATGAGCCATCATCAAATCATTCCTTGTTTTTTACTTCACTTTCGAAAGAAGAAAATCAATAATATCGTGTCTAGTGCTTACCAGCAAGTATCCATACTTGCACAAAATAAGAAGCAAGCTTTCAGGTCAAAGGGATAACGAAGGGCAAAGATATCAACCTTTCTGAATTACTTTGACCCTTTAGATTATGAACTGCTGGATACCTCCCCTGCAATGATGTTCCCTTTAATTGGAGTTGTGCTGCAATTTTGGAGCCCAGTATTGTGACTTATTTAAATAGAATAATATATATATTCGTTTTTTTTTTTTTTTTTTTGGCCCTATCAGAACATGTACCCTCGGTATGAAAATTTTTTAGGTTGGCAAAGCACAACTTCAGGCCAAAGTCCGTGATTACAACAGAATGGTTTCCGAAACTGTGTTCAATAGGATTTTCAAATTTTTCTTTGTTTCCTTTGCAGGTCCACGCTCTATACAAGAAGGTTGACAAAACATCATTAGCGAAAACAGCTCGCGATGTTATTAGAATTACTCTCACACCAAGTCTTTACAACTCATTCAACTTCAAAGGAAAAGGAGACAGAAACAAAAATGCATGGGCTGAGCTGAATATGTACAACCTAGTTCAGAAATGTGAGTGCTTTGTTGTTGCAAACTTTAAAAATTCTATTTTGGCATATACCTGTTTTGCTTTGCTGATTTATCTCTGCTCAAATACTTCAAAACAAAATGAAGAGCAATGCTCTAAAGTACTAGGTTCGATGAAAGAAATTCCCTTAAGTATTCCACTTTTGCCTTTAATTGGAAGTAATACAGGATAGTCGTGAATGTGGAAATGTATCTTTGTATGAGTGTGTATGGATTTGTTTGTCTAATTTCCAGCCAAAACTCGGAGGATATGCAAATCTAGGCAATTATAGCTTGAATTTGGGAGCAGTTAATTTGGCTGTGTTCCTCTCAGTTCCTACTATTTTGTACACTATTCTTTGTAATGGATTGATCTTACTGAGGAGCATGAAGATGACCGACTCAGTCTGTACAGTTCATATGCAAACCAACCTGCCAATTTTTTTTTATTCTTTATTACCGAAGTCGACGGATTTTTAAAACTCTTTAGAGAAAGTAACAAAATTGCACGTTTCAATTTTTAAAAAAAATGTGTGATTCCCGTTTTAGGCTGTTCATAAATGACGTTAATTATTTTGGGGAGAGGCGGTCTTGAAGAGGGTTACGCTATTCTCTTTACATTTTAACAGGATAAGGGCCTACGCAACCAAAGGTTTTCAAGGGGGGGGGGGGGGGGGGGCAAACGTGCTGAAATAGTGCATCACGTAATGTG
Organism: Bemisia tabaci; assembly: GCF_001854935.1. NCBI lineage: Eukaryota > Metazoa > Arthropoda > Insecta > Hemiptera > Aleyrodidae > Bemisia > Bemisia tabaci. The sequence goes on from NW_017547183.1 coordinate 942,301, forward strand.
TGAACGCTCTCTGATTGCCATCATCTTAATGAATGTTAACTTCTGTTGAAAAAAATATGTGAATGAAACTCAAACTGTTTGCCACTGCTCTCCAAAAGGAGAAGAAACTCATGAAATAGTTGGCAACAGCCTTCTTTTTTGAATTTCATACTGATCATTTTCCATTGCAAAGTTATTTTCCTTTCAAGTATGGTATGACATTTAAAAGTCATGTGAATTTTTTTTCAGCTGTTGTAACCAAAAAATGGGGTGATTCGGACCAAGTAGTGACTCTCATGAACACAACCTGCAGTGACTTCCTTGTGCAAGAAGCAGGAAAATATTTAAAGAAGCAGAATTTGTAAGTATTTCATTGATTATCACACTGAAATTTAATGAGATAAATCTTAGATCCTCCATATTCATTGACAATTCTCATGCCTTGAAGTGGCATATTCTTATTTCCTCCTCTTCAGACTATGTTCCCTTTCTAGCTGTAGGTAATTTCTGTTAAAGTTTTTAAAATAACTCAAGTCTATTAACGTTTCTGTGCACAGCACAGCTTCGGAAAAGCATCGGTTTTTCAAAGAAGATTTCTTATGTTATACGTGAATTTTAGAAGTTCTCATTGTGAGAAATAAATTTTTTGCATCGTTTTCCATTGGAATTGATATTTTAAAACAATGTAGCTCTTAAAGATCTTAGAAATGGTGAAGTAAATAAAAAACATTCTGTGCTAGTATTTATACTATTATACTTATTATATTACTATTATGCTTATTTTCTAAGTTAGTATTCAAACAGATGAAGTTCGGTGTAATTAGGTTTTGCTCATACTATACATATACAATTGATGATTGCTCTATTTTTTTATATCTTTATAATCTGTATAATCATCTAGGTTGACTTTATTGTTCTGTGAAATGATTTTCTGTGTCCTTCTTTCAGTGTGGAGGTGGTCGTCTCCCCAGAATAGTTGAATGTCTATTCTCAGTTGCTTCCCCCGTTTTCGGTTCCCTTCCCCACTTCTTCTTGTTCTCCGTTGTGTTCCCCCTTTTCACACAACCTCCCCCTCACCCCTCTGCTGACCACTATTTTAAACTGTCAGCACTTACTGTTCTTATTTCTACCATTACATTCATTTGGCTTTTGTTACAGATGCACAATGGAAAACAACAATAATAGAATTATTTATCAGATGAAACAACTAATTGACAACTACATAAGTACGGAGGAAGCTCGCCAAGAATCACCACGGATTCAACCTCAAAGTACCTCGTCAATATCTACGCTGGACAGACCTGCACCTCAGATCCAGAGTAGGTCTCAGCCATCAGACTCTAGATCTCAGACCATTTATATGCCATCTTCTTCAGGAAGTCGTCGTCAAAACAACTCATCGATAAATGCTGTTGTTGATGCCAAGTTTGAGCCTTATAAAACAGATTTTCGAGCCAAAAAAAGAAAATCCTCCAAAGCTGCCAAACCGGCAGAGTTCAAAATCTCAAAAGTTATATTGTTGCCAGTTCCAAGTTGCTATACCCTTAACAAATCACAACGAAATTTCATCGCTTCTTGTAAACTATACCGTGACAATGTAGAGTTCACGAGTGTCACAGGTATCCAAATCCCTGCAACTTGCCTTTTTTTTTAAACTTCTAAATTTTCTTTAATATTTCTCCAATTCATCTCAGATGGCTGGATTTGTTCATTTTCTCTATTTTTCAATCCAATCTCCCAGTCATCTCGTATAATGTCCCATTATTCTAATTACCAGACTTGCAACTGATAGCTCCACTGATTATAGCCAGCCAATGGCGTGTAGACTTGTTGTCTCACCACCTGTGACGTCAGCAAGTCTATAAAAGCTTGTGCTGCCCTAAAATCTTGGTCTATCTCTCCGTGCCCGAGGTCTGTCTCTCTACATCTACCTCTTCGGGACACCTCTTAACATCTCTTATTTAGACCCATACTTTACGCTGTGTGAATCAATTGTAAAATTGTGTTTTATTCAAAGTTCGTTAATACAAATTATTGGTGCATTTTAAATCTTCGACTTCAGTTCTTGCTCTCCCACAAACTCTCAGCTATTTCAGTGTCGAACTCTAAATTCTGACCTGGTGTCAAAATCCATGCCTTCTTTATGACATGGTGCAGAAACCCGTCTTCTCGATTTGTGCAGAAGATTTTACGGGCGACCTAGTGCATTTCCAGTAATAAGCCACTATTTTGCTTATCACTTTTCCAAGAAGTTCCTTTCCGGTTCGGAAAGACGAGAAGTCCCAGAATTTTACTCAAAATTCTGACGAGCAGTTTTTACGGGGTTACCCTTTCTCCTCGTGCTACTTAGCGAAGTGAAAAAAAGACGTCCCATAATCTGGTATTGGAGATCCCTCAACATCAGTGCCGTTTCTCTCTTTGGCTATCTTTTGGACTCCACCCGCAACGCTCACTCCAGGACTTTTCAACACCGCTACATCAGTGACTTCCCACAAGTGCCCACAAGGATTAATTATTGTGCTAAGTGATTTGTGATATTAGTGCTTAAGGTTGGTCAGTGCATTTCACATCTCTTTCTCCCCCACCCACCACCCAAAATTTTTCTTTTCTATGTCATGTCTAATTTCTCTTCTCTTTTTCAGGTTATTTCTCTCGTCTAGTCGTACTTTTTCGAAATTTCAATTTTTACACTCCAATACTGTTTATTCTATGTAGGCATTTCTAATGTCTTTTTAAATCTTGCTTATTCCTTACTATATGCCAACACAGTATTTTCTACCTTTTCTTTTTGAGTGTAACATTAATTTTTCATTGCTATAAATCAATGCAATCAATCAGTCAATTAATCTTTTTCCAATTTTTTCAAAGTACATTTTTCTTTAGTAATTTTCTCTAGTAATTTTTCGTAATTCAGTCTTAATTTTTAAATTTCATTCTTTTTGCCAATCAAAATTTCGAATTTTTCTGCTTTTCTTTTTTTTTTCTCTCTTGTACTAATTTAGTTTCAGTTTTCAAAGACACCTTCTGAGTGTGCCCTCTTGTGAGTTCTCCGCTCAAGGTTTGTCCAGTTTTCTTTCATACTTTTTGCAATTTTATTCTTTTCTTTACTTTTTTCGTGTATATGCATTTTTATTTTTCATTTTATGCAGTGATTTCTTATTTTGTATGTCACATCTGTTTCAATTCTGTTTTTCACTCAAATGTCCCAACCCCCTAATCGTCGTTTAAATTTTTCGACCAGTTCTCAAACAGTTAGTTCAACCCCTTATTTATCAAATTTTCAACCAGAAGACGACGCTTTGTCAGATATAACTGAACGATCAGAACTCATTTCCACGATGAATTCTCCAATCCAAACAGTCGTTACGTCTGACACCGCATACGTCGAGATTAATATACCGGCGTATTCCATCCCCCACTCAAACCCCAACCCTACAACTTCGAGCTCTGGTCCCATCTCCTCTATTTTACCCAATAATCAACCACCAGTTGCCAATCGTAATTTTAAGTCCCCCAAAATTCCCCTCCCCACTTTTACTGGTAGTGAAAATGTTCAAGACTATTTCATAGCTTTAGAATCTGCAATCTTAGTCAATCAGTATGACCCAGATTTAGTCCCATTATTCATAGAAACCCAGTTAAAAGACGAAGCTTTATCATTCCTCCAATTCCTCAAGAAATCAGACCCAAATTTATCGTTTCAACATTTCAAGAACAAATTTTTAGAAGAATTCTCGTTAAAAAACCCAATAGCCCATTATCAATCGCAATTAGACTCTTTACATATGAACAATTCCTCAATCATAGATTACCTATTTAAAGTTAAGTTATTATGCAAAAATTTAAATCTAACTCCTGATTATACTGTTTTTCATATTTTAAAAGGTTTACCCCCCCACGTTAAATCCATAGTTACTCTATACCCTCACGATACCCTTGAGGAGTTGGAAGAATCAATTCGCAAATTCGCGAAACGAAACCTCGAACTTCAGACCCCTACCACCCCGACGATAACCCCTCAGGACAGCGACAGATTAACAGAATTGATCCAAATCGTGCAAAATCAATCAAAGCAGATTGAAAACTTGAAAAAGTCCCGACGAAAATTTCGACCTCACCAACAAAACTCTCAAACTTCTATCGTGTCGAATAACGATCAAGGCACCTCTCCCCGTTGCAATATATGCGCGGATCTTCACCCCCCTGATTCATGCACTGTTCGTTATTGCCGATACTGTAAAGATACAGATCATACGATAGATTTTTGCCCCAAACCAAACTGTGAGGTCTCCAAGAGAAATAAGAAAAATAGTAAGCCTCAAAATTTTCGGTAAAGTCTCAAAAACAAAAACTGAAAAAGTCGTCAAAATTTCCTTCTAACCGTACGTCACCTTCTCAACCTGTGTTCTCAAATCAAGATTTTCCCCCTCTCAAAAAACCGGCATTAACGCAAAAAAAATTGCCGAAAAGCGGCGTTCTTTCTAATTTTCTTTCGGAATCTAGCTCTACGATTTCTGTTTCTGTTTCGGATAAAAATTTTACTGCCCTTTTAGATACGGGCGCTTCGGTGAACGTCTGCTCTAGTTCATTGAAAGATTTAGTTGTACCTTGTAAAGGTCCCTTGCTCAACTTAAAATCAGCTAGCGATCAACCCTTGGAAATTATAGGCAAAGGCCATTTGTTCATTACTATCAAGAAACAATTGTTCAAACTTTTCACTTATATTGTTAAAAATTTGCCTACGCCCATTATTCTAGGAACTCCATTCTTAACAGAACATAAAGCCCATATCGATTTCCAATCCAAGTCTTTATCCATCACTCCGAAAACAGGAACCTCGTTGAAAATTGATTTATTACCCAAAAATCAATCTTTGTCTATCAACTATGTTAGTAAAAACAGTACTTTTTCAGCATTTGTTAAAGAGACGATTACTCTAACCCCAATGTCATTTACCAGTGTACCTGTATGTCATGATCTACCCAACATTCGCTCTACAACATATCTAGAGCCGAATGTAAATCTCCTTCATGCTAAGCCAATCCACATTCCACTTCAGGAATTCTCTTCGGCTAGCTCTCATTCCGTTTGTTCTGTGATCCTGGTAAAAAATTTATCCTATTCACCGGTGGTAATTCTAAAATCAAGTATCCTAGGCACTATCTCCTTTAAAAGGAATCTAGAATACCACCCCTCTCGGGTCCTGCAAAACCCATCGCTGTTCAATCAGCACTCTTATCAGTCTTCACAGACTGACGATCACTTAGATGATCAATCAATCCGAAAGGTTAATGCGCAGTACTCGCACCCTTTCACCCCCCCTCCAGATCTTTCCATAGATCACATTTTTGGGAATGCAACAAGTTTGCCCCAAAAAGGAGTATCTTATGCAGCTAGTCTGCAAGGTACAACAACTCAGACCCGTAAGACATCAGCCCCACGAATGGCAGGTCTAAAAGGTCATCTTTTTCGTGCCACTCTCAATGGTAATCCATCAGTGCCCAGAACCACAGGGAACCCATTGACTGTGGCGCGAAAAATCCTCAATCCTCCAAGCGTAAAGGCAGCCTCGCACTTGCGAAGCTTTTACAGCAAGGAGATCTTTTCTCAGGATCACAAACAAGCTCTCATTCATTCGATTACGTCTGATGCCGATTTCAGTAACCCATCTACACCCCTTGTAGATACTAACGTGCGCGATAAGGCTGGAACCCCAGTGCGAGTATCCAAAGATCTGAACCCTTCTTTCCGCAGTAGCTTGGAGAAAATTTTGTCCAATCATGTGAATGTTTTTGCGTCCTCGATAATAGATCTACAAAAGGCGCGTATCTTACCCGCAGTCATAAATCTGACTGACGATGAACCCGTTCATAGCCCCCCCTTTCAAATGTCGTCTCTAGAACGATCCCACCTAAACGAAGTAATTTCAGAATTTAAGTCAGTTAAAGTCCTAGAAAACAGTACCTCCCCCTACGCTTCCCCCGCTTTTCTTGTTAAAAAACCCCACCTTAATAAACCAGTTACAGAATTAACCCCCCAAGATAAACGTTTAGTAGTAGATTACCGAAAGTTAAATAAAAAAGTCATCCCAGACAGATACCCCCTCCCTCGAGTAGATTCTATTATCAACGAATTACGTGGACACAAATTTTATAGCCAGCTTGATTTTGTCCAAGGTTTCTATCAACAGGAACTATCAATGAAATCTAGACCTTGTACTGCTCTCACAACCCCCCAGGGTCTTTTTCAGTTCACCAGGCAACCGATGGGCATTCGCAATGGGACCTCCTCCTTTTCGCGCGCAATAAATAGAGTTTTTGCAGACCTCTTATATCATGGAGTAGTGATTTATGTGGATAATCTGTACATCTATTCCGACACAGAAGAAGAACATCTGCGACTCTTAAAGATAGTTTTTGAACGTCTTTCCCACCATCTCTTACGTGTTAAAACCGAAAAATGTTCATTTTTCACAAAGTCGATCGATCTCTTAGGCTTCACTTTATCCGAACATTCGTTTTCACCAGATGCCAACAATCTCTCTGCCATTCTAAATTCCCCCACCCCCTCTTCTTATAAACAGTTACGCAGTTTTCTCGGTTCTTGTACCTTTTATCGCAATTTTGTTTTCCACTTTTCTAAAATTTGTGCCCCATTATACGCAATTTTGAAACAAGAATCCAAGAAAGAACCATTTACTTGGACTGCTGAAGCAGATACCGCATTTAATTCTCTTAAAAGTAAATTCATAACCCCCCCTGTCCTCCAAAATTTCGACGAGTCAAAGAAGTTAACCCTGATCATCGACAGTTCGAATATCGCCACTGGAGCAATATTGGCACAGCCCGATGATCATGGAAAGCTTCATCCAATTGGTTTCTATAGCAAAATCTTACCCCCCCTCAAATCTTGGTCAGCTACCCAACTAGAACTCCGCGGTTTAGTCAATGCCGCTAACCATTTTCGAAATTTCATATATGGCAGAAGATTCACGGTTATCAGTGATCACAAATCGTTAGAGTACTTTCAGACGTTCAAAAATTCATCATCAAGACTTAATAAATTGGTTTCCCAACTTCTAGACTACGACTTTGAGATAAAATACACTAAAGAATCCTCGGCACCCATCAAAGCAGCAGATTACTTATCAAGATATCCTCCAGCCCTAGTCAATGCGATCACTTTAGATAATAGTAAAGAGTTATTCGACTTACAACAAGCAGATCCAACAATCAAATCGATCTATATGGCTCTTTCAAATCCCGCATCTATATCTGATAAGAAAATCTTGCGTCTCTCTCGAAGATTCGTACTCAGAAATAACTTAGTGTATTTCCAAGTTTTCACCCCCAATAAAAAATCTTTGGCTATATATGTACCAGAAAAATTACGCCCTGATGTTTTGGCTTCGTGCCATAACAGCCTTTCAGATGGCGGTGGCCATTTTGGCTTCGCCAAATCCTTTCAAAAAGCCAGATTCTTGTATTATTGGCCCAACATGTCCCAGGATATCCAACAATTCATTAAGTCTTGTGTGTCGTGCAGTTATATTAAACGTGCCCCTAAGTATGGTTATCTGCAACCCATCCCTCCACCTTTGGATGGAAGACCGTTCTCCCACCTAATCATTGATTTTCTTGGCCCCCTACCCCCCTCAAATAGATTCACTTATATCCTTATCGCAGTTTGTACGTTAACTAAGTATGTCATAACCGCAGCGACCACCAAAGCTGACGGGCCAACAGTCGCCGAATTTTTATTAAAAAAAGTAATTCCTAATTACGGTTTTCCAAAAAAAATTTCATCAGATAGAGGCACCCACTTTGAAAATGAGTTAATTGCCCAGTTGTGCAAAAGCCTTAACATCGACCAGAAGTTCTCAACTGCTTACCACCCACAGTCTCAAGGCTTGGTAGAAAGAAACAATGCCATTATAGTTTCAACGCTTAAACACTATGTTAACGACAATTTGAATGACTGGTCCAAATATCTACCTTTTGTCACTTTTGCTTACAACTCTTCCATTCACTCAGCAACTAAGTACTCGCCATTTTTCTTGTTACATGGTTTTGAACCTGATACGTCCCTTTCCGCCTCTCTCCCCTCAGGGGAAGACAAGAATCTTTTGGATAACATTACAAAATTAATAGAAATTCGACGATCTGTGCCTCAAATGATCGAAAAAGCGCAAACCTCATATAAGAGAATCTATGATCAGGGCCGCCAGGAAATTAGTTTCAATCCGAATGACCTTGTCCTCGTCACCTTGACACCAAAAGGGTCCAAATTGGAACCTTTATACAAAGGCCCTTACAAGGTCATTGAAAAATTGTCAGACCTGAACTATGTAGTTGAGATCCCCATTCGTAACAAACTTTCTAAAGAAACAATCCATGTTTCAAGGTTAAAGCCTTATCCCAGAACGGTTCTTCCACCCTTAGGACGTCTGGATCGCAAACACTCTATCTAGATTTTGTCATCGGCACGGCATCGAATTTTCCACCCCCCCCCCCCCCCCTCATTGCTGTCCATGTGCAACTCGCAATAAATATGACTCATAAGTCATTCCTTGAATTTTTTCTCTTGTGTCAGGAGATTTCACATTGTTGATAATTTTAATTTTCTGTATTTCCGCAATTTGTATTTCCGCTTTGTTAATTATTGATCTGTGCTCAAAATTCACTTCATTCACTTGCAAACTCTTAACCAGTTCATTTTGTGTCTTCAACATTTTCGAGTTCTCTATCGTTCTTTATATTTATTTAATTTTTTTTTGTAAAAAAATGGGTATCGCATCCAACGATATATCAACTCAGTTAAAGGACTCGTATAATACATACACAGTTTTTACCTTCTCCCAAGATCTCATTCAGAACTTATTGATTTTTTTGATAATCTTCGGTATTTTCATCTACTTTCTGCATAACTGGTGTTCCAAACTCAAGAGACACACGCACGAAGTGAATCATGAACTCAGATCAGTAAACGTCCCTAAACGGCCTCTATCGCACTTACCAGTGTAAATTCTTAATTGTTAAGGTAAGGAATACTTCTCTTATCTCTCTTCCCTTTCATTTAGTCAAGATTTCATTATAAACAAAACATTTTTTTATTCAAGTTTTAATCAGATATTTTTATTTTATTTTCATGTTACAAATTTTCATTTTCTTTTTTTTACATCTCATTTTGTATTATTGATTGTAATTACCTTCGACTCTCAGAGATACAGTTGGAATCAAACCTTTGTTCTTCATACTTACCTACCGCCGGAATTTAATTGTTAACTTGTTACTCACCTGAAATCAGAAAAGCATAATTTTATTACTAATGTACTCCCTTCTTGACACTCCAGATTCATTCATTTATCTCATCTTATCAATTGTTAGCGATTACCCTGTTTTATTCCATTTCAGACGCAACGGCATGCGGCACCGTAATTAGCGCGGACAATTAATGACGCCTCTGTAATCATAATTCCATCTCACGCGACTCTATCACCTCTCGCACCTCACCGGTCATTAATGCGCTCTGTTAACATTCCAACTTGCACACCTTGCACAGATGTGCCAAATTTCTTTGTAATTTTTCACCTTTTTGATCACAATCTTGTACTCACTCCGATTCAGTCTATAATCTCTGTAGTTATCCGTTGCAAGGTATTATCTCCCCTCCCTCTTTTTCTCTCATATTTTTGAATAATTTTTTTGGTAATCTTCAATTTTCTTTTTTTTTACTGACACCCCCTATCCGCCCTTCCGGCCCATTTTTCTTCCTTTTTTTTCTTTTCGTGCGCAATTGATTCACACAGTGTAAAGTATGGGTCTAAATAATAGATGTTAAGAGGTGTCCTAAAGAGGCAGATGTAGTGAGACAGACCTCGGGCACGGAGAGATAGACCAAGATTTTAGGGCAGCACAAGCTTTTATAGACTTGCTGACGTCACAGGTGGTGAGACAACAAGTCTACACGCCATTGGCTGGCTATAATCAGTGGAGCTATCAGTTGCAAGTCTGGTAATTAGAATAATGGGACATTATACGAGATGACTGGGAGATTGGATTGAAAAATAGAGAAAATGAACAAATCCAGCCATCTGAGATGAATTGGAGAAATATTAAAGAAAATTCTTGAGGTTGGCCACTAGGTGATGGTTGGGTTTCGGCACCATGTCATATCTGAGAGTTGGAATTTGAGTTCGGCACCAGTTGCTCTTTGAGTAGGAACAACAAACTACTTGGAAAAATTGAACAACGAAATTTTGAGATGGAAATTTGGAATTGTATTAAGACCGAAAGAGAGAATTACAGAATTACAATAGTCACTTAGAATTGTGCCAAAAGGGCGAAAAAGGCACTACGTACTAGTACGGGTCGGGGATGGAATAAGACCTAGATTTTGGGGCAGCACAAGCTTTTATAGACTTGCTGACGTCACAGGTGGTGAGACAACAAGTCTACACGCTATTGGCTGGCTATAATCAGTGGAGCTATCAGTTGCAAGTCTGGTAATTAGAATAATGGGACATTATACGAGATGACTGGGAGATTGGATTGAAAAAATAGAGAAAATGAACAAATCCAGCCATCTGAGATGAATTGGAGAAATATTAAAGAAAATTTAGAATTTTAAAAAAAAGGCAAGTTGCAGGGATTTGGATACCTGTGACATCCCCCGGCTGAAAGAGAGTGCGACCCCGCACGAAAAGAAAAAAAAAGAAAGAAAAATGGGCCGGGAGGGCGGAAAGGGGGTGTCAGTAAAAAAAAAGAAAATCGAAGATTACCAAAAAAAAATGTAAAAATATGAGAGAAAAAGAGGGAGGGGAGATAATAGCTTGCAACGGATAACTACAGAGATTATAGACTGAATCGGAGTGAGTACAAGATTGTGATCAAAAAGGTGAAAAATTACAAAGAAATTTGGCACATCTGTGCAAGGTGTGCAAGTTGGAATGTTAACAGAGCGCATTAATGACCGGTGAGATGCGAGAGGTGATAGAGTCGCGTGAGATGGAATTATGATTACAGAGGCGTCATTAATTGTCCGCGCTAATTACGGTGCCGCATGCCGTTGTGTCTGAAATGGAATAAAACAGGGTAATCGCTAACAATTGATAAGATGAGATAAATGAATGAATCTGGAGTGTCAAGAAGGGAGTACATTAGTAATAAAATTATGCTTTTCTGATTTCAGGTGAGTAACAAGTTAACAATTAAATTCCGGCGGTAGGTAAGTATGAAGAACAAAGGTTTGATTCCAACTGTATCTCTGAGAGTCGAAAGTAATTACAATCAATAATACAAAATGAGATGTAAAAAAAAGAAAATGAAAATTTGTAACATGAAAATAAAATAAAAATATCTGATTAAAACTTGAATAAAGAAATGTTTTGTTTATAACGAAATCTTGACTAAATGAAAGGGAAGAGAGATAAGAGAAGTATTCCTTACCTTAACAATTAAGAATTTACACTGGTAAGTGCGATAGAGGCCGTTTAGGGACGTTTACTGATCTGAGTTCATGATTCACTTCGTGCGTGTGTCTCTTGAGTTTGGAACACCAGTTATGCAGAAAGTAGATGAAAATACCGAAGATTATCAAAAAAATCAATAAGTTCTGAATGAGATCTTGGGAGAAGGTAAAAACTGTGTATGTATTATACGAGTCCTTTAACTGAGTTGATATATCGTTGGATGCGATACCCATTTTTTTACAAAAAAAAATTAAATAAATATAAAGAACGATAGAGAACTCGAAAATGTTGAAGACACAAAATGAACTGGTTAAGAGTTTGCAAGTGAATGAAGTGAATTTTGAGCACAGATCAATAATTAACAAAGCGGAAATACAAATTGCGGAAATACAGAAAATTAAAATTATCAACAATGTGAAATCTCCTGACACAAGAGAAAAAATTCAAGGAATGACTTATGAGTCATATTTATTGCGAGTTGCACATGGACGCAGTGTGTTCCTTTGTCTCCTGTTTCCAACCGACGTTGCCTGCCTTCGTGGAATCGTATGATTCTGTGGGTCTCTGACGGACGAACCCTCCCGGCTTTACCTCAGCTTTGTTTTGGGCTAGTAGGGCGATTTCAATGTCCGGGTTCGGCCGTCCGCCAGAGATCCACCGAAGACAGGGGCTTCGGCCGGATGCAGGCGACAAACTTGCACATCAACGCATGGCAAAGCAATGAGGGAAGGGGGGGGGTGGAAAATTCGATGCCGTGCCGATGACAAAATCTAGATAGAGTGTTTGCGATCCAGACGTCCTAAGGGTGGAAGAACCGTTCTGGGGTAAGGCTTTAATCTTGAAACATGGATTGTTTCTTTAGAAAGTTTGTTACGAATGGGGATCTCAACTACATAGTTCAGGTCTGACAATTTTTCAATGACCTTGTAAGGGCCTTTGTATAAAGGTTCCAATTTGGACCCTTTTGGTGTCAAGGTGACGAGGACAAGGTCATTCGGATTGAAACTAATTTCCTGGCGGCCCTGATCATAGATTCTCTTATATGAGGTTTGCGCTTTTTCGATCATTTGAGGCACAGATCGTCGAATTTCTATTAATTTTGTAATGTTATCCAAAAGATTCTTGTCTTCCCCTGAGGGGAGAGAGGCGGAAAGGGACGTATCAGGTTCAAAACCATGTAACAAGAAAAATGGCGAGTACTTAGTTGCTGAGTGAATGGAAGAGTTGTAAGCAAAAGTGACAAAAGGTAGATATTTGGACCAGTCATTCAAATTATCGTTAACATAGTGCTTAAGGGTTGAAACTATAATAGCATTGTTTCTTTCTACCAAGCCTTGAGATTGTGGGTGGTAAGCAGTTGAGAACTTCTGGTCGATGTTAAGGCTTTTGCACAACTGGGCAATTAACTCATTTTCAAAGTGGGTGCCTCTATCTGATGAAATTTTTTTTGGAAAACCGTAATTAGGAATTACTTTTTTTAATAAAAATTCGGCGACTGTTGGCCCGTCAGCTTTGGTGGTCGCTGCGGTTATGACATACTTAGTTAACGTACAAACTGCGATAAGGATATAAGTGAATCTATTTGAGGGGGGTAGGGGGCCAAGAAAATCAATGATTAGGTGGGAGAACGGTCTTCCATCCAAAGGTGGAGGGATGGGCTGCAGATAACCATACTTAGGGGCACGTTTAATATAACTGCACGACACACAAGACTTAATGAATTGTTGGATATCCTGGGACATGTTGGGCCAATAATACAAGAATCTGGCTTTTTGAAAGGATTTGGCGAAGCCAAAATGGCCACCGCCATCTGAAAGGCTGTTATGGCACGAAGCCAAAACATCAGGGCGTAATTTTTCTGGTACATATATAGCCAAAGATTTTTTATTGGGGGTGAAAACTTGGAAATACACTAAGTTATTTCTGAGTACGAATCTTCGAGAGAGACGCAAGATTTTCTTATCAGATATAGATGCGGGATTTGAAAGAGCCATATAGATCGATTTGATTGTTGGATCTGCTTGTTGTAAGTCGAATAACTCTTTACTATTATCTAAAGTGATCGCATTGACTAGGGCTGGAGGATATCTTGATAAGTAATCTGCTGCTTTGATGGGTGCTGAGGATTCTTTAGTGTACTTTATTTCAAAGTCGTAGTTTAGAAGTTGGGAAACCAATTTATTAAGTCTTGATGATGAATTTTTGAACGTCTGAAAGTACTCTAACGATTTGTGATCACTGATAACCGTGAATCTTCTGCCATATATGAAATTTCGAAAATGGTTAGCGGCATTGACTAAACCGCGGAGTTCTAGTTGGGTAGCTGACCAAGATTTGAGGGGGGGTAAGATTTTGCTATAGAAACCAATTGGATGAAGCTTTCCATGATCATCGGGCTGTGCCAATATTGCTCCAGTGGCGATATTCGAACTGTCGATGATCAGGGTTAACTTCTTTGACTCATCGAAATTTTGGAGGACAGGGGGGGTTATGAATTTCCTTTTAAGAGAATTAAATGCGGTATCTGCTTCAGCAGTCCAAGTAAATGGTTCTTTCTTGGATTCTTGTTTCAAAATTGCGTATAATGGGGCACAAATTTTAGAAAAGTGGAAAACAAAATTGCGATAAAAGGTACAAGAACCGAGAAAACTGCGTAACTGTTTATAGGAAGAGGGGGTGGGGGAATTTAGAATGGCAGAGAGATTGTTGGCATCTGGTGAAAACGAATGTTCGGATAAAGTGAAGCCTAAGAGATCGATCGACTTTGTGAAAAATGAACATTTTTCGGTTTTAACACGTAAGAGATGGTGGGAAAGACGTTCAAAAACTATCTTTAAGAGTCGTAGATGTTCTTCTTCTGTGTCGGAATAGATGTACAGATTATCCACATAAATCACTACTCCATGATATAAGAGGTCCGCAAAAACTCTATTTATTGCGCGCGAAAAGGAGGAGGTCCCATTGCGAATGCCCATCGGTTGCCTGGTGAATTGAAAAAGACCCTGGGGGGTTGTGAGGGCAGTGCAAGGTCTAGATTTCATTGATAGTTCCTGTTGATAGAAACCTTGGAGAAAATCAAGCTGGCTATAAAATTTGTGTCCACGTAATTCGTTGATAATAGAATCTACTCGAGGGAGGGGGTATCTGTCTGGGATGACTTTTTTATTTAACTTTCGGTAATCTACTACTAAACGTTTATCTTGGGGGGTTAATTCTGTAACTGGTTTATTAAGGTGGGGTTTTTTAACAAGAAAAGCGGGGGAAGCGTAGGGGGAGGTACTGTTTTCTAGGACTTTAACTGACTTAAATTCTGAAATTACTTCGTTTAGGTGGGATCGTTCTAGAGACGACATTTGAAAGGGGGGGCTATGAACGGGTTCATCGTCAGTCAGATTTATGACTGCTGGTAAGATACGCGCCTTTTGTAGATCTATTATCGAGGACGCAAAAACATTCACATGATTGGACAAAATTTTCTCCAAGCTACTGCGGAAAGAAGGGTTCAGATCTTTGGATACTCGCACTGGGGTTCCAGCCTTATCGCGCACGTTAGTATCTACAAGGGGTGTAGATGGGTTGCTGAAATCGGCATCAGACGTAATCGAATGAATGAGAGCTTGTTTGTGATCCTGAGAAAAGATCTCCTTGCTGTAAAAGCTTCGCAAGTGCGAGGCTGCCTTTACGCTTGGAGGATTGAGGATTTTTCGCGCCACAGTCAATGGGTTCCCTGTGGGTAATAAATCAATTTTCAACGAGGTTCCTGTTTTCGGAGTGATGGATAAAGACTTGGATTGGAAATCGATATGGGCTTTGTGTTCTGTTAAGAATGGAGTTCCTAGAATAATGGGCGTAGGCAAATTTTTAACAATATAAGTGAAAAGTTTGAACAATTGTTTCTTGATAGTAATGAACAAATGGCCTTTGCCTATAATTTCCAAGGGTTGATCGCTAGCTGATTTTAAGTTGAGCAAGGGACCTTTACAAGGTACAACTAAATCTTTCAATGAACTAGAGCAGACGTTCACCGAAGCGCCCGTATCTAAAAGGGCAGTAAAATTTTTATCCGAAACAGAAACAGAAATCGTAGAGCTAGATTCCGAAAGAATGCTAGAATGCTGCGTCACCCAATGTATGATCATACACAGATGACTTTCAGCCGTAAAACCATGTGTCAGTCGTACTCTGTCCGGCCCGTTACAAATGCTGTCCGTCCCGTTACGCAGATTTTTCAATTTTTTTTATGCTTAATTCAATACTTATGAAAATTAGTTTAAATAGCATAGTACCTTGAACCCTTGAGGACTATATACATTTTTTGTGGATTTTTTACATAGTAAAATTCGCTGAGTTATTCAATTTTCTCAAGGGAGTCAAAACTCACTTCCAAAAACTGTCCGTCCCGTTACGGCTCTATTTTTGGTATAACTCCCTTAAAAATTAAAACAAAAAAGTAAGTTCGTACACTTTTGGAAATAACACACTGAGCTCTATCTACTGGTACAATTTATTTTAAATTTATGTGATTTTAAATTCATTTCTTTATTACTCAAAGGCGTGCGGTTGTCCGGCCCGTTACAATGGACTGACCCATATGATCTATGGATGTATCTCGTCTGTCAAATCCTTAAAAGTGCGAGGTAAATACAAACGAACAAATGGCGACATGAAAACATGCACCACGAATTAAAGTAAAAAGACTTTGCACTTCTGTTAGTAGCAGCGATTAAGAAATCAGTCACACTGGTTATACAAAATGGTTCTTGTAAATGCTCTAGTAATAATAGTAAAATCTGAAAGGTGTTTTTCTCAAACGCCATTTTGCACCTAGGTATTTCATTGATATTTTATTGGGAAAAAAATGTATACATATCTAGATACGTCTGTTTAAGAGGTCTCATCTTCCAAATTCTTTGTAAAGAGGTTAATAGCCTAAGATGCTGAATGTCTTTAAATAAATGAACTAACTAACTTTTCTATAATTTTTGATTGCTTTAACAAATTCATATCCCAAAACCACATTCAGTGCATACAAACGAAATACACTTGGAAAAGAAAAAAATCTTGGAAAGGTAATGTGATGCGTCTCATAATGAATGTTTCTTTTTTTCTTTTCTTTTTTTTACTAGTGTATTACTATGTAATATCGTAGGAATGGATGATGAATATTTATGGTTGTCGATGCTTCAAAGATAGACCGAAGCTTTACAATGGCAAACAAGTTTGGAGTGTTGCCAAATACGTTATTTACTTCAGAAATGTCAATAAATAGTGACTCGTTTTTCCGTCAGTAACTCAGAATAAGAAAACCGAAGTTCTGACCTGTGAAAAAGCAATTATTTATACTTTGTCTGTGCACACAGAGGCAAATGAAAAATTACAATGATAAGACCCTTAATCTTATAGTTAAGTACTTAAAAAATAACTTTAAAATATTCAACCTTAATGATAAAAGCACCGATAAAAAGGACAGGGTTCCCCAGAATAGGGGGGGGGGGGGGGAGGTAAAACTTGGAGAAGTTAGACTGCTGACTCAACCAATGCTACATTCATCTCCCATTGCCTGAGTTAAGAAAATTCGAATTCTTCCACTTGAATTCCAATTTTTAATTCTTAACCTTATTTTAAGGAGCAAAATTAAAAAATCAGTAGTTGCACCTCGCAATTTTATGATAAATTGGTTGAATGATTCGACTTGGTAAATGTTTTAGGTACCTAAATTTGCTCAAAGAAGATAAATGTTCTCTGAAGTAAATCTCTAGTAGATATTAAAATATTAAATAAGCTATTAGCTTTCTTATTTTTATAGTTAGGGTTCCCTTTCTTGCATGGGGTGCTCAACAGTATAATACACATTGCATAGTTAGGCGGTCAAATTAGGAGTGATTATAAGCCATTGTGCACAATTTCAGATCTGTTAGATCTCCTATGCGCCTAAGATCAGTTTTTCCTCAAGAGCTGTTTGAAGAATTCGTCAGTTTTTTGGGAGTTTCTTTCATCTTCGAGGATGTGTCAAGAGGTGGTCACCTTCCTGCCAAAGTATCACAAGGGTCAATTTGTGCTGAGGCAGTGTGTGGCGAAACTTCTCAAACTTGTCCATTTTTTTTTTAGGGAAAAACAGAATAATGAACATTATCACTTGAAAATGTACCTAACATTTCTTTGGTCATCAAGATTAATCCTTTAAATTTTCATGAAAGCATATTCCAAAGTTTTAAAACAAATTAAAACAATATTGAATGTTCAAGAACAAATTGTCTAAGTGTAAATGGGGCTTTTAATACTTTGGATAAGAGGTGACCAGGTCATATTTGCCTTTTTTTAAAAACACTTTTGAATAATGAAACGCTCAAATTTTGGTTCCTATAGAAAAATACTTCAAAACGTATTGGTAAACCCACAGTGCCTATTTCCCTAGGAGTTCAAAACAGAAATGATTTCATGTTTGAATAGAGCTCAAGTTGCTTGTTCCCGCCCAATTTTGGATCTTGGAGAAATCTCTTAGGAAACTTGATAAGTGTACATCAATGTATTATTAAGCTTCCTTTCAAATGCAACAAAAATCAGAGTTTAATAAATTAAACGTTATTGTAAAGGTTACTTTTTGAAGCATCTTCAAAGATATATAAAAAAAAAACCTCTTGAAAAACCAGAAAAAAGTTCAAACTGCTCTTCGAAAAAGTTTGCTATGAGCAGACAGTAGATCAGCACTAAAATTGGGTACAATTGCTCCATATTACTCCTGATTGGACCCTTAGACAAAAATTTGGTACAACAAAACAATCGAAAAGGGCAGCATGAATGTTGTTACTTTAGTCCCCGCCCCTCAAACTTCGAAAGAATTAGCGATCTGAATGATTTTCAGACCCTCATCTTAGAGAGTTTTTCATCTCAGGTATAGTGACAATGGATCTATTTGTTTCACGAATTGGTGGTAGCCCGAAAGGAGTATATTTGAGGTTGAACCATATAATACAGAGGAGAAAAAATTAAAGTTGGCACCTGCAGTTTCAAGATAGAGTTATTACGAAACATAAGTGGATTACAAGGAACAACCCCTTCTTACTGCTATCGTATAGAAATGTATTAAAATTCAAGGCACTTTTATGCACTCAAGGCACACGAATAAATCGACAATCCAGACAGCTAAAAGGTTAAGTTATGAGAATTATGGAATAGCTCTTCTAAAGAGGAATACTGCAAAGTTTAAAAAAAGAGCAAGAACTAGGAAAAACAGCAGAAGTTCTTTTCTCTTTTAAAAAATGAGCAAGTACTTAGGTACTAAGGTTAAAAAATAGCTCTTTAAAAAAGCTTTTGGAGTAAAATGTTGTAATTCCATTTCATTTATGGGAACAGCATTCACTTCAGTCAGTCTATTCATTTAGATCATGGGACACCATCTGTGACACATTGATGTCAAGAAAATGGTGAAAAGAGCACCAGTATCACAGTCACTATAAAAATCCTCTTTTCTTACAGAAATCTAAATCCTAAGAGTGATTTAAATATTAAATACCTCTTGGTAACTTTTCATCAAATTGTCCGGTAATGCGTGTTTCTAGTCAAAAATACTGCATAAAATTAGCATTGACACTGATTATGGTAGAGATTTGTACTTTCAGCTGGAGTTTGCAGGCTCCTTGAGTTGTTCATTTGATCTTAGTCTTCGCTGACAGATGACATAAGTCATCAGTAGAATAAGAAAAACAGAGATGAAGTACACTGATAAATGAGGAGATCTAGAGGGCAATGAAGCTCTAGAAGAGGATGTCTCTCCTGAAAACTCTGCATGCAAAATATTGGGCACACTGCTTGAGGGTTCGTTTATGAAACATTCAGATGGCATAATGTCCGTGACACCAGTGATGTACTTAAATTTTTTATCAATATCCTTCAATTTGTCACAAAGAAACATTTTTAAATGCGTTTTCCAGACATTTTTGTCGAGATTATCTTTCGCAAACATCACAAAATCGGTCAAGGATTTAAAAATCTGTTGGACGATCAATCCTCTTGAACTCTGAGGCTCTTGAAGTCCAACAAAATTGTGACCAGGTATTCCTCGTTTTCCAGGCTTACATGCAGAAAGACTTACTGAATTTTCTCTCTTAATTTCCCAAAAATGCCCTTTCTTCGTCGCCAGAAAATCGATCACTTCTCCAGGCTCCCCTTCTGTGCCACCGTTACCACCCAAGCCACTAGTGCCATCCTCTCCTTTTCTAGTACTCCTTGAGACCACACATTTAGTCCCGAGAGCGATCATTTCAATTCTCCCTGACATGCCTCCTTTTCCACCCGCACCTCCGTTGCCACCATTTTCCCCATCGCTGCATCCAGTGCCTATCACTTTGCATCTCTGCTGTTCGCTTGGACTTGCTAAATTACCAGTTCCCGTGGCAGCAATGGCGGCGGCTGCTAAACCAAGTGGCCCACCAAAAAATGTGCTTGCCACAAAGTAAGCTAATGTTCCAAAAGAAGTTGCAACCACTGTTTGTTGAGTACGGTCTGGTGGTATTGGTTGGCAACTATGCTTCTCGGGCCAGAATAAATTCCTCCGAAAACCAGAGGAGGGTGTTGTACCGTCGTTCCCGTTCACACCATCTTTTCCTTTTTGGCCGCGACCACCTCTTCCACCACTGGCAGAAATACTTAATTTGTTGCAATTCACGAACTCATCCCCAATGCCTAAAAAGTTTCCAGCAGGGCCTCCAGGAAGACCAGGGTTTCCAGGCACCTCTTCAGTATCAGACATTGGAGCAATATCTATTTCAACAGCATCACTCCCATCTAATACTATTTTGGGTGAGTTAACAACTATCCAGGTCGGTGATATAATTGAAATTTGAACATCTTCGCCTGTTAAATCTACATTGGAGTCGATGAAAACTTTTTTAAGAGCAAAAATTTCAACCAAGAGGACGTTTTTGCAAGATTTGTCTTCAAGTGGCTTTAAAGCATCACTGATTTTAACAAAGTAGCCTTTTACTCTCAATGTGCTATGAACTTTGTCACAAAACAAATTAATTTTGAATTTTAATGCAAGATCGATGAGCAGCTCAAGCCTTTGAAATTTGACTGGACTTGCAACACCCATTTCATTGATTTTATCATGATTAATTCCAGAGTATAATTTACAAGAATCGTGGAGCTCATTCCTCAGATCATTAATATCCTTTATTGTGAAATTCTTCGGAGATTTCAGAATCCCAGTAAGTTTGTCTGCAACAATCACACAGTTTTTTGGGTCTCGCTGCACATCATACGAAGAAATAGCTGAACTGAATTCTGTTAAAAATGCATACCAACATTTTGATTCTTTCAGACGTTGGTTGAGCCTGATGATATTTTGGTTCCATTCTGATGGTTTAATTTTTATGACTGTGGCACTGAAATTATTCAAAAATTCCAGGTAGCTATCATACCTAGAAAGGTCTACTAAGGTCTCTTTGCTAATTGTCAAATTCAACAAATGCATACTTTCAGTCACTAAATTAGTCAATTCATTTAAATTGTCAACTTTCTGAATGATTTTTGTAAATATGTCATGCGCTTCTTGAAACTGTCTGCGTAAGTCCTCAATATCATTTTCCTTTTCTTCTTTGGCAGAAAGGCCTTTTTCAATTTCCTCAGTCAGACGCCTAACATCAGCAACAATGTTTTCCCTTATAATCTCTACCAAGTTATAGATGCGGTATTTGGAGTGCGCTGAGATTGTGTAATCAAAATCAGCCTCTGTTTGCTCAATGAATTTGATGTTCTTATGTACTATTCTCTCAAGAGATCTCTTGCTTTCTTGCAGCATAGCCATCTTAGTAATGGGGCCATCTCGATCAGGTCTTCGAAAAATACCAATTCTGGGATAGTAATTTCCATCTTTCTGAAGAAGAATCTCTATAAATGTTATGATTTTCAGGTTTTTTTCTCTTTCCTTGTTTTTTTCTTTTAAAGCATGGTTGCCATTAGACTGCAATTTAGAAATTATTTCATTCTTAAGTTTTTGTAAAAAATCAACAATTGTTTCAATTACAGTTTCATCGCCTACCAGGGTCCCATCTCTGTAAAAATTGTCCACCTTTGTGACAACTAAAGCCAAGCTATCCCTGAACTTATCAATGTTTCTAACAGCTTTAGCAACATGCTCAGCAAACATCATGAAGTCTTGTCTATCTACGCCAACTCTGACAGCAGGATACCCTACAATGAAAACTAATTTCACCGCTTGGGTCTTGGTGATGGTTTTTTTTGTGAAGTAAGTGGCAGTAATATCGTGAGCAACCCCACGAGTGTCACTGAAGCCTGGACAATCATAAAAATTGGCTGAAGTATTATTATCAATGTGAAGTTCAGGATAAATAGTCCTTGAAGTCCATGTGTCAGTACTAACCTTACCGAAGATATCTTCTAAAATGTATTCGCCGCTCCTCTTGACTGTTTCCACTGATATTAGACTCTTGTCATTCCCTGTGATGAACTGGGAGAAAGTGCTTTTTCCGGAGCCAGTGTTACCCATCAACATTATTGCATTTTGGGCAGGCTGAAATTTCATAAGTGCCTCACCCTCTTTGAGCAGTTTCAAGACCTTTTGCACCTCATCATCTGTTTCCATGTTGTTGCTAGATTCTGCAAAGGAAAAATATGTATTTGAAAGGACTGGCTTTTAATGATTGGAACTGAAAATATCTGTCCAAATATGAATTTGTTAAATGTACATAAATCAGATTAAAATTTGAATGTGATGTTATGATCAAGTTTCCGTTTAACCTTTCATAAGATTTTTGCTCGAGAGTCTAGTGCCATTTACACCTTCATCCTTGTATGGGAATTTAGTGGTTATTCAGTGAATTAAAACACTATGATCATTTGCGTTGTGGAAATATAAAAGGGACCAACAAACAATGATTGGAGTCAAAACCAGAATGCTTTTGCACCAATGCTCCCTTTTTGGTTTAAGTTGAGGACTTCTTTTTCATTTGAGAAAAACTATGACCGAACGTAAAATGGCCATAGCATTTTTACTGACTTGACAACCAAGTAACTACCCAGGATTAAGAAAGCCAAACAAGTTTGCATCAATTTCATATTGCGAAACCACCTTTCTTCCTTTGCCACATTGCAAACTTCCCGTTGTAATTTATTGTTTTTTTTTTTGTTTTTTTTGAAAAACTAGTCTCAACTTCTCGAAAACTTCCTTGATTTTCCTTCTGTCTTAGCAGAATATTCCGTGGAAATTTGCAGCTATAAAGTCGGCTTGTTTCTCTCCAAAAAAATAAAATAGGAGAGGAAATTTTGAAACATCGCAATGGAGATATGGCAACCACGAATATGGAACCAATGGATACTTGGTTTTGTAATTTGGCCATCGATATTCTTGTGCTGTGTCATATATAAAATCGAGAAAACTTGCATGAAAAGTTATTTTGTGTGTATGGGGCCTAAGGCCTAAGAGATGGGTAACCTGCAACCGACTTAGGCAGGGATACAGAAAGTGCTTTAGAACAAAAATTAGTAAAAATTTCCTCTTTCAAAGGAAAACTCACTCTACAAAAAGACAATAGTGCACATTCAGCCAGAAATTTCAAAAAATAGCTTGCAGTTTTATTTTTTCTGTCATTTATTGCTTAACATAATAAGAAAATAACAGTTGTATCAAACAATTTCCTCCAGCACTGAAGAATTCTTTCAGGCTACAGCTTGCATGCTAGAGCATTTTCTGTGCTCTTGCTTTGGAGGTAAATAATATTTCCCATCTTCATGCTAACTTTATTGCAGTTTGTCACTAGTAATATTACTTAATTATTAAAAAAAACCAGGACAAGTAAAACCAGCCGATTGGTTGCAACAACAAACAACTATTTCATAAAAGTAGGTAAAATAAAACAAAATTAACAATGATATAAAAAATACTGCATAAAGTTTAGCTGCTGCCAATTCTTTTCTGTTCATATTCAAACTTCCTGAGAAAACTTGACAGAATTGGTCTTAGAATTTATTGAAGAATTTATTCAAGATTTGATTGGTCCAGGTTATTCAAAAATCAAGGAAAAATTTCTCTAGATTTTTGTTAACATGAATATTTTATCAGAGAACTGCACAACATTTCGATGGTAAGGAGACATTCTTCCTCATCACAGCAACATTGTCAGCATTTCTTCATCAAAGCAGACTAAAATTTTACTCTGCAAATCTTAATTTTCTAAAACCTTTTTGTATTCGGACAAATGATTAACTGAGCGGCAGTGCCATATATTCAAAAAGTTAATCAAGAACAAGAATAATGACTGATGAGACTGTTTTGGTAAACAAAAGTTTCAGTCGAATTCAAATCGTAAGCGCTCACAGATTTTGAGCCTTCTTGAGCTGTACCCAATGGCAGGACCAAATGTTCTTTTAATATTTTCATACTTTTTGTAAAACATATCTACCTTTTTCTTTCATAAATAAAATAAAACAAGTCTCTTTTATGTCAAAAAGTTACCAGTAAATATTTGCGTGTCCATTGGTTCTTGCAATATTGGCCTGTCTCCATAGTTTGCGCTTGAACTTCCCTGAAAAAACCAAAAAGTATGACACATGAACAAATGGTAGCGCCTGCTAAATTACTGCTTTCAAATAATTCTCAAGTGAAAGGATGTTACTGACAACTAGGTAATATTTTTTTTGGGGGAGTTGTACCTATTGCGTTTAAATACCTTACAATGCTCAAAAATTACACCTGAATAAAGTTATTATACACCTAACTAAAGCGAATGTTACATTTGGAGGCAGAGGATATGATAGCAGATAAAATATGCATGAGGGTAGGGTGCTGAAGTGCTTAGGTGATTCTTCTTTCGTTTTTAGTTTGCAAAGAAATTTTTTTTTCCTCGAGTCAGGTCACATCAAATCATGATGATCAGACTAGGCTAAAAACTGAAAGACTTTACAGCCTAGAAGGGAAGCAAAAATAGACAAAATAAAGTACTTAAAAGTCAAGACACCCATGATAAAATTTTGTAAATATAATAAAAAAATTGGTTTGATGAGATTTTGTTATTCTCCGAAGGTTGGGCCGAAGGATAAAGCCAAAACCACTGAGCCAATACTGAAGTTACATTTAGCCCCTAAGATATGCGCCTCACTTACCTCCATAAAATCCACTTTCTGTGAGTTTTAGAGAAGAAATTGTCAGAAAATGTGTGACATTCCTTAAGGATAGCAATACTACTTAACTCAAACTCACAAATTTTGGAGATCTATATTTTTGTGCGTGTGGGTAGGTAGGAAAGCTCCTTCGGTTTTTATACATTATACCTTGAATTTTTAATCACATAACAATCAAAAACTTTCAGAGCATGATGAAAGTTTCCTTAGCACCTCTGAAACTCTACAAGCCCAGCTCCACAGTCAGGATAAATACATAATAATTTTGATGAGGTAAGGCTTCTTGGACACACCAACAGTGATTGAAACACACGCCAGCCAAACAGCAATTTGCTGATGAGAAATTAAATTAAAAAAATTAAATCTCAACTACTTACTTATGAGTTAAAAAATTAAAAGTCTTCACAAGACCTAATCTATTTAAATGATTACCTTTTGACTTTGTTTTTTTGGCGACCTCTGAGCTATTTAAGGGCTAAGTAACTGTCAAAGTGAAGATGGACTGATGCTGATGGAGAGAGATAAAGAAAATAGTGGTTTTGTGTGTGGCTTCGACATATATAGCATTAGGCTGTTCAATAGGGTAATCGTGACTCCAGGTATTTCGGAAGGGCAACTTTCCATTTTGGCTCCGAAGAAATCTGAGATGGCCCCTGTAGGAAAAAAAGTTACAGGCTACTTGGCTGCTAAGACTTTATGCCGAGTTTTAAATACTGCACACCAACAAAATCAGTACGATGCAGAAACAATATGTTCGGCAACATAGCAGCTAAAGTCTTCATGGACTTTCTTCGGCTTACTAAGCAAGCTAGCTGAACTTCTCGGGAGTGTCGAGTTTAAGATGTCGTACATTTACTTGTTATCAAATGTAGCCTTCAGAACTTACCACACATTTCCTTGAAGAGTAAATCAGGAGTATGAGGATGGTTGCTGTAAGGGAGATCCCTGGCTTGTCATGACGAGACATTGACATTGCACTCGTAAAAACACGGCACAAGCCAAATGCGTTGTGGTAGCAGTATGCAAGTAGATAATAACACTATTTAAAAGAAAAAGTTAAAGAGTAGAGATTCCACTCAACAGCAATTTTATAATTACAAATTTTAAAGCCGGCGAAGTGGAGTTGAGTGTATGTAAACACGCTGTCAGAGCAAGCAACAAAAAAACATAACCTCCTGGACCTCCTCTCCTCTCTTGCTTCTTACGCCCACGCCACTCAAAAAGCACCGGCGCTCCGGCGCATGGCGCTCAGTATGTCTTTGCGCACAGTGGAGCGAGCCAATAGAGTCGATCGGACATGATATTTTTTACTAAATTTGCAAATTTTAATGTTTAAGCCGTTGCATTTTAAATGTAATATGACGATGAAAATTTAACAAGAAAACCAATGGACCCACCTTTCACATTCTGTGACTCGTGATAACGAAGATAAAAGATTTTCAGGTTCTTACATTACGTTCAACCTTTCCCATTGACTCACTCCGCTGTGTGGCGTTATCTGACAGATCGCCTCTGATTGGCTTAGAGCGTGGGCTCTAGAGTGGTTCTTATTTTTCGACTTTTCGAAAATCAAATGTCCGACCTCCCTAAAAGTTGTCATTTGGTGTGAAAAGAACCTACAAAAAATTTCAGCCCTATCATACTGACGAATATCGATACAGAAAACAACCAATGTTCCTTGTAAAATCGGGAAAAATCGATTAAATTTCGCGTGACGTCCTAGAAAGGGCTGAGAAGGGATGGACTCGAGGTGACAGTTTCGTCATTGTACCTAGGTAATTGTTTTCATGTTTACAGGATAAAGATCTACGTTACAAGGGCGTTACAAGGACGGAGAGATGCAGGAGAGATGCAGGAGCAATTTCACTAAATAATAAACGGAACTTAAATCCACAATATAATGCAAAAAAATTTGGAAAATCTCGTCATGAAAATACATAGGTACCTAAGATTCGTAAACGCCTTCAATTGAAGCGTGATACCTCACGCGTTCCGGGAAGTTCAAATAGTTGTATCCCTGCGCCTTAGCAAGGCGATGGAAGTTTAATATTGAAGTAGCGTCCCGGTTTGGTTTTCGGCTTTCCTGTGCCGCCACTGCAGTTTCAACCGTTATGGCCGGAGTTTAAGGGCGCTAAAGCCGGGTTTGTACTTCGAAAAAAGAAAATTTTACCAGGATACTTAAATACTAAGAAGCAGGAATAATTTAACAAAATAATGTAAGAAACTCAAATCTACAATATAATGCAAAAAAAAAATTGGAAAATCTCGTTATGTAAATACATAAGAATCGTGAACGCCTTCAATCGAGGCGTGATACCTCATGCGTTCCGGAGAGTTCAAATAGTTGTACCTATCCCTGCGCCTTAGCAAGGAGATGGAAGTTTAATATTGAAGCAACGTCCACGCTTGGTTTTTCTGCTTTCCTGTGCCGCCAGGGGCGGACTGCCGCTGAACTAGTTGTATCCCTGCGCCTTAGCAAGGCGGTGGAAGTTAAATATTGAAGTAACGTCCCCGTTTGGTTTTTCGGCTTTCCTGTGCCGCTACTGCAGTTTCGACCGGTAAGGCCGTATTTTAAGGGCGCTAAAGCCAGGGTTGTATTTCGCAAATGGATGGTGTTTGCAGAATAATTAAAAATTAGGACGGAGGAATAATTTAACTAATTAATAAAAAGAACTCAAATCGACAGTAATGGAAACAAATTTGGAAAGTCTCGTCATGTAAATACAGAAGATTAGAAAACGCCTTCAATTGAGGCGTGATACCTCACGCGTTCCGGAGAGTTTAAATAGTTGTATCCCTGCGCCTTAGCAAGGCGATGGAAGTTTAATATTGAAGTAGCGTTCTCGTTTGGTTTTTCGGCTTTCCTGTGTCGCGACTGCAGTTTCGACCCTTAAGACCGTAGTTTAAGGGCGCGAAAGCCAGGATTGTATTTCGCAATAAGAGAATCTTACCAGAATATTAAAAATTTTGTATCAGGAATAATTTATTTAAATAATAAAAGGTACTCAAATCGACATTAGAATGCAAACAAATTTGGAAAGTCTCGTCATGTAAATACAGAAGATTCGAAAACGCATTTAATTGAAGCGTGATACCTCACGCGTTCCGGAGAGTTTAAATAGTTGTATCCCTGCGCCTTAGCAAGGCGATGGAAGTTTAATATTGAAGTAGCGTTCTCGTTTGGTTTTTCGGTTTTCCTGTGCCGCTACTGTAGTTTCGACCGTTAAGGCCGTAGTTTAAGGGCGCGATAGCAAGGATTGTATTTTGCCAAAAGAGAATCTTACCAGAATATTTAAAAATTAAGACGGAGGAATAATTTAACTAATTAATAAAAGGAACTCAAATCGACAGTATAATGGAGACAAATTTGGAAAGTCTCGTCATTTAAATACAGAAGATTCGAAAACGCCATCAATTGAAGCGTGATACCTCACGCGTTCCGGAGTGTTCAAATAGTCGTATCCCTGCGCCTTAGCAAGGCGATAGAAGTTTAATATTGAAGCAGCGTCCCCGTTTGGTTTTTCTGCTTTCCTGTGCCGTCAGGGGCGGAGTGGCCATGGGGGCGGGGAGGCGATCGCCCCCTAACAATTTGCCGCGGCGCGGCGGTCCCGAAGGAGCCCACGCGGCAATGTTGTAATTTTCTTGTCCTTTTCAATCACTAAAAGGCCCCGAATTCCTTGAAAATTTGTCTCTAAGAGACATGGAAGGTCGCCAAAAGTATTTGTGATGAAGGGACCCCGGATGAATTCTGAGAATGGGTTATTTTGAAGTCCAAGTACTGTAGAATCCAACACCAATAATGCCTACGTGTTTAAAAAGTGTGAAATTTTCAAAATTTACCGGGGGAGGGCCCCTGAAACTTCTTAGATGAGTTAGAGGGGCCCACGAACGACAGGAGGGGCCCTTAGATTTAGGTCTCCTGCTATTTTTTCGACTACCAGTCCGCCCCTGCACGTATGGAATGTGGCATCATTGATTAAAAGTTGCACTTTTAGTTGAAAATTTCGTGTTCGACCTTTCCGGCGAGATCATTTTACTACACCATTTGTCAGGCGGGCTTTACTGCAAGGATCTAAAATAACAGGGTGCCTTCAATTCCTTATTCATGCCTCAAGGACATTCCCCAGGCATCTTTACAAATCACGCTGAGCACATCGCGATATGGCAACTAAAACACAAAGGATACTCGCACATACCACGCCTGTATGTAACTATTCGTACCTTGGAGACTTTTTTGTAGTATAAACAATCAATTAAAAGCGCTCTGACATTTTTGATCCTCGCAGTAAAGCCCGCCGTCATCGCCAAATCGCGGGTGAAGCGGAGAGAGCTTGGACAGTCAAAACGCCTATCCGTGAGTATGCAACATGGACATCCATGGAGCCCATATAGTTGCATCCAGGAGTTTAATGAAATTTTTATTCTGTTCGTCATATTCGACACTAAGTAAGGGCGCTTTATTTGTTTTGCTGCTACTGTAACTGAATTCCAGCGTTGCATTATAGGCCAATGAAGTAAATTATTGCTGACTTATTGCGATATTGTCAATTTCTAAAATAATGCTTCGATTGTTTCAATACGCAATAGCGTTGCCGTCCTAAAATGTGGGCTGTAGCTCCTACCCTCACGGATCTGAGAACGACGAATGCGGCAAAGTTGTTTCATGGTCACTTCAGGAAGTTTTCAAACGCGCATCTTAGTATATTTGCATTTTTTTCGCTGAAAAGTTAGAAAAAAGTCCAATGGGCCTGTTGCAAACTTTTGCTAGAGCAGAATGAAGAGTTGTTTCCTATAGATAATGCCTTAAAAATCACGATGAGCGCATCGGCAAAGTCTGAAATGCACTCATAAATTCACAATCTGCGTAAGAAATTTGCGTTATTTTGAGCTTCCCGCTTCAAAAACGATACTACTGCACAGGTGAACATTTTGTTAGAGGAGTCGCTCCATCGTCGGCAATATTCATCATGGCCGACGCTTGCGCAGTTCCTCGCGTAATTCGAGGAGAGTTCAAGGTCAATTAAGTCGGGCGAGGAAAATATGAACGTAAACACGCCGATTGTTATCTGGTTTAATCCTGTTCAGGTGTTATCTCGTCCCATCACACGTGTTTTGGCGGACTGGCGTCGGCCATGATGAGTATTGCCACCAATGGAACGACTCCTGCAACAAAATGTTCACCTGTACCGTAGTATCGTTTTCGAAGCGGGAACCTTAAAAAACCGCAAATTTCTCACGCAGATTGTGAAGTTATGAAAGCATTTCAGACTTTGCCGATGCGCTCATCGTGATTTTTGAGGCATTATCTGTAAGAAACAACTCTTAGTTTTGCTCTAGCAAAAGTTTGCAACAGGCCCATTATAATTGGATTACATTTTGCAAAGAGGAACCAAGAGCATTCCAGTGTTGCAGTGATTGTGCAGCTTGCACTCTTCGCAAGTAATTACTGAAATCATATGCAAAAAATTAAATTTACAAAGGTAATTTTTGAATTGACTTTATAGTTTATTGCTGGAGTAAAGGTAAAACCTGTTTGGTCGATCAATTTCTATTTGGAAGGCAAAAAAAAGTTTCACAATCTTAACGACAATGACATGCTCCTGGTTCCTTTTTGCCGAATTCAATCCAATTGTCAACCAACTCACGGTTAATTCGGAGCCCGGTGTGGTAGGTAGGACCCAAAGCTTGTATTAGATATTGATCACTGTTATTGGTTACTGATTGCTTAAGGATCATCGAACCAGAGCATCAGAGGAGAATTTTTCTCAGTATGGGGTACTCTGAGGTGAAGGGGGGAGACGGGTACACTGAAAAAACAAACACATTGGATCTAGAGTCTAGACTCTTAAAAACATCAACAAGAAAAAGTGCTCTTGATTCAATCAGAATCTAGCTTAAATCAAGAACCAAGCATCTTAATTTAAGCGGAGTTCGTTTTGATTTAAGCAAAAATCCGATTTGAATCAAGAGTATTTTTTCTTTTCAATTTTTTCAAGAGTCTGGACTCTAGAACCAATGTCTTTTTTTCCAGTGTAGAGGAGGAGCACATCGTCACCTTCCCGGCAAAGTATCACAAGCGCCATTTTTACCGAAATTGAGTTATGAATAGTTCCGAAATAACGAGATGCATTTACATACGAAAATAATCATTTTTTTTACAACAAATATGTAGAAATATGAATAAAAGTCGATTAAAGTTGATGTAGGTAGGTACTTTTGTATCACAAGCGCCATTTGGGAGAAAAGTATCACAAGCGCCAAGTTCGGCAACCGCCTACCTTTCTGATTGTTTTACAATTTTTGTCACGGCAGTCTTCGGAATGACTTGAAACTAAATTATTTTCGCATGTAATTACATCTCGTTATTTCGAATATAATATTTTTTTTAGACTAAATATAAATAAATATTTAAAATACTCCATTGAAGTTGACGAACTTTCGTATCACAAGCGCCATGTAAGAGAAAAGTATCACAAGCGCCAAGTTGGGAATAATCGCTCATCTTTGAGATTGATTTTCGATATTAGTATCAACAACTTTTGGAATGACTTGGAGCGATTCGTCACTTTTCGGCCGAAGTATCACAAGCGCTATTTTTATTAAAGTTGAGTTATGGGTAGTTTTGAATTAATAAGATGCATTTACATACGAAAATAATATTTTTTTTTAGATTAAAAATGAAGAAATATGGAAAAAACTCCGTTAAATTTGATGGGCTTTCGTATCACAAGCGCCAATAGATTCTCAGAGTGCCCCGAGAAGCCGATATCACAAGCGCCAATTTTCAAAGAAAAACCCGTTTTTTTAAAGAAATTTTATTAAAATTCGAAGCAGGGAGGTGTGCTGGATCTATATTTCAAGTTTCAAGCCAAACATCCGTCTTTTACGGTCGCAATTCAGTTTTTTGTGTCTCTTGAAAAGTTGGCAAAGTGGCGCTTGTGATACTTTGCCGGGAAGGTGACGACATAATACCACGAAGAATAGTCTTACAGAGAAAATAAACTTCAATGCAGACTCAATTCATCAGATGCATAGCGTTTTATAGACCAGTACCATGTTGATTATCGTTCTTCACTCGCCAGTATATTTTTGCATAATTCTGTCCCTCTGAACAAAATGGGTCAGTTGCGCTGGTCACAGAATCGTGTTTTGATGCTTGATTCTTGTAGATCAGCTAAAAATAATAAGATCTATCCAAACCGCAACTTTTCTACGTTCAATATCAACCGAGATAGCGCCCTTAAAGTCGGGTTTTTGACGTCATCCACCGCGGTTGCGACACCCTTGGTTATTTCTTCCTCTTTTGTTCGGTCAGTGATACAAAGGGCGCAAAGCAAAACTTCAACGATATTTAACATAAACAAACTCAAGAACCAGACGGATTTGCGCTTCGAGGATCCTCTTATCAGGAGATAACGCACTCGATTGTGTTTAGTGTCGTTGAAGTTTTGCTTTGCGCCCTTTGCATCACTGACCGAAAAAGAAAGGAAGAAACCAAGGGTGTCACAACCGCGGTGGATGACGTCAAAAACCCGACTTTATAAAGGGCGCTATCTCGGTTAATGTTAAACGTAGAAAGTTGCGGTTTGGACAGATCTTATTATTTTTAGCTGATCTATAAGAATCAAGCATCAAAAGAAACGATTCTGTGACCAGCGCAACTGACCCACTACAGTATTTTCTACCATGCTTTTTTTCTACAGGACATAGTGCGAATGTACATACGCAAAAGTCGAGAATGTAGCAAGCGCCCATTTCCAGACAATCACCGCCGAGTTGAAACAAGACAGAAAGCTCTCCCGCGTAATCGAACGAGTCATAAATTATCAGCGCTGGTAATTTAACGACCGCTCCCGTCATTAATGACTGCTCAGTCACTCACTGCACACTCCTTATGCCTGCAGTAGCGAGGCGTGAATGATCGATTATCGATATTTCCTCATTAAAGCTATGGTAAAGAACCGATTATTAAGGTGTCCGTTGCGAACACCCTGATTATCGATATTTTTCCGTAGGTTTAAATGGCAGATAAATCGATACATCGCAAAGTACACCAAGCCACTGTATGCCTGAGCCGTTTGATCTCTAGAATTTGTAGTAATTAACTACAACTCACTCAGATCTCACCATAGGTCTTTTACACAATTCGAGCTAAGTTCGAACCCGCGGTCATTCTGATATTAATCATGATGTCATCGACTGCTGACTATTTACCGTGCGCTTTATCAGCTTTTACTTTTTCTCAAGCGAATCTGTATAGTGCTGCGTGAAAACGGCATAAGCCTATCCGTGCGTTGCTAACTTTATTCTCAAAGAAAACGAATTTTCCCGAAACCTTGCGAATAATTTCTTTTGAAAATGTTGAGGTTTTCTGCGAGCAACTTTATGTACTAGATCAGTCGGTTTTCAAGGGAATTATGCGTATCGTTCCATACAAATAAATATTTAATCGGGGGAAATTTGACAACCATCATACGTTCATACGATGTTTTGCCTCGATGCGGCAGACATTGACGGTTGTCTTTAGCACGCCATTTCACTCTTCTCGTTTTGTTCGCGGCTAATTTTGCCGACGGACTAACGGAGGTGGTGTGTGTGTTTAGAAATTTTTTGCTAACTAGTTAGCTGGTCTGAAAAATGTTTGTTCTGGAGAGGATCCTCCTGGAATGTCAATAACGGGTGGCTGGTATTGTTTTCATTGCCCAGCCTCTCCTACTTTCTCTGCGTGCAGGCGTGCATACGACATCCGCGGACATTCGGGATTTACTCATGGCGATTCGTGTGTGCGCATAATGTTATCTTGGTCAGGAATTGATTGTTTGCTCCCTTTGAGCAAACTTCCCGACACTCACTTGCTCAATTCAAAATTGAAAATTGAGTTAGTTACTTAGTTAATATATTGTAAGACATTCACCGTCACAGGCTATTAACGTATTTACAGAGAATTCGGAAAATGGGTGTATATACGAAAATTTAAATGTTTAAATTAAGAGAGGCAAAGAGTTTCAGTAGCCTGGTAGTGACATTGGGTTCAGCGCATGTTAGTGGGTTTGTATTCCAAAACGGAGTGGAACGACTTTCATGTATGTATATGTAAAAACAGCATGACGTGTATAATGTGTGTATAGCGCGTTGTGAAAAGCTGTGGAGGATGATGAATAACTAAGAAAAAGTTCAGATCCAGCAATTTGGTAACATCGGATTGCCTCCATTTAAACCTATATCGACGGTGAAAGTCAGCAATCACATAACTCGATTTGCGACGTCGCAGACTTCATGTCATACTTTATTCTTTAAACGAAAAACTACTCAACGGTAATTCCTTAAAACTGCCGTGATTTTTCTTCTATGTGCGAGGAAAATTCTGCAAAAACTGCAAGGAATCATGTCCATTTGTTCTCCTTTAAAAAAATAACATAGTTACGGAGATTTTCAGACACCGCAAACGAGTTACGTGATTGCCGACTTGCACCGTCGATATGCTAAATAATCGATTCTTGTCGGAGCATCTGGCCCTTCAAAGAATCGATAAATTCCCATAGGTATAAACGGAGGAAAGACAATGTTGCCAATTTGCTGGTGTGCGTAAGCGGGGTGCGTAATTTTGACACAACTCTTGAGAATATTCATTGTTTTCCATCAAAAATGGGAAATCGATACCTAAGGCGTGAATCGCATTTTCCTGCTTCCTTGAGAAAACCCGGCCTTTCACTTGATGGTCCCTTTTTTCATGCTAGGTCACATTCGTTCATATATTTGACAAATAAGTGTGTTGCAACCTTTCGCCAGGGCATAATTTTTATAGTGTATTTTTTGAAGCATGAAAGCGCGAAAATACGAAAGTTCTATTTGACAAATTGTGAGATTAGAACTCACTTCCAGACCATCTCGATGCTCCCATCGTGACTTTCCAATCAATTTTCTTTAGAAATAAATCTTTCTTCGCTCTAGCGTAAGTTTATATCAGAACCCACCATCGCCGCGGGCTGTATAACGTCTGGCCTACTCACAGAATGAAGGCGCGCACGCCAGCCTTCACATTCCGCGACATCCAGAGCTGGTTCCACTTCTCGCAGTCTTCCAGCCCGGAGAGCGCCACTGTGCATATCTCCATGACGTCATACATCGATACAGCTCTTTTATTGGCTCTCTAATTACTCCGTGGTCCTCATTCCGAGCGGGTTCGCGGATTAACATATCAACGACGAATTAAAGGTGATTCGCATGATCGAAAAGCAGAGAGCGCACGGCCGGGAGCATCGCGTCCCAAGTTGAACCTACTTCCAAGGAGATGTGGTCGGG